>OX328128.1:4262993-4457117 GCA_946811695.1 Gonocerus acuteangulatus | reverse complement strand
TAGACGAAAAAGAAACATCTTGCTAGACAAAGTTAGAGAATAACAAACATCTTGCTAGACAATGTTAGAGAAAAACAAACATCTTGCTAGACAAAGTTAGAGAAAAAACAAACATCTTGCTAGACAAAGTTAGAGAAAAAACAAAACATCTTGCTAGACAAAGTTAGAGAAAAACAAACATCTTGCTAGACAAAGTTAGAGAATAACAAACATCTTGCTAGACAATGTTAGAGAAAAACAAACATCTTGCTAGACAAAGTTAGAGAAAAACAAACATCTTGCTAGACAAAGTTAGAGAAAAACAAACATCTTGCTAGACAAAGTTAGAGAAAAACAAGCATCTTGCTAGACAAAGTTAGAGAAAAACAAACATCTTGCTAGACAAAGTTAGAGAAAAACAAACATCTTGCTAGACAAAGTTAGAGAAAAACAAACATCTTGCTAGACAAATTTAGAGAATAACAAACATCTTGCTAGACAATGTTAGAGAAAAACAAACATCTTGCTAGACAAAGTTAGAGAAAAAACAAACATCTTGCTAGACAAAGTTAGAGAAAAACAAACATCTTGCTAGACAAAGTTAGAGAAAAACAAACATCTTGCTAGACAAAGTTAGAGAAAAACAAACATCTTGCTAGACAAAGTTAGAGAAAAACAAACATCTTGCTAGACAAAGTTAGAGAATAAACAAACATCTTGCTAGACAAAGTTAGAGAAAAACAAACATCTTGCTAGACAAAGTTAGAGAAAAACAAACATCTTGCTAGACAAAGTTAGAGAAAAACAAACATCTTGCTAGACAAAGTTAGAGAAAAACAAACATCTTGCTAGACAAAGTTAGAGAAAAACAAACATCTTGCTAGACAAAGTTAGAGAATAACAAACATCTTGCTAGACAAAGTTAGAGAAAAACAAACATCTTGCTAGACAAAGTTAGAGAAAAACAAACATCTTGCTAGACAAAGTTAGAGAATAACAAACATCTTGCTAGACAAAGTTAGAGAAAAACAAACATCTTGCTAGACAAAGTTAGAGAAAAACAAACATCTTGCTAGACAAAGTTAGAGAAAAACAAACATCTTGCTAGACAAAGTTAGAGAAAAACAAACATCTTGCTAGACAAAGTTAGAGAATAACAAACATCTTGCTAGACAAAGTTAGAGAAAAACAAACATCTTGCTAGACAAAGTTAGAGAAAAACAAACATCTTGCTAGACAAAGTTAGAGAAAAACAAACATCTTGCTAGACAAAGTTAGAGAAAAACAAACATCTTGCTAGACAAAGTTAGAGAAAAACAAACATCTTGCTAGACAAAGTTAGAGAAAAACAAACATCTTGCTAGACAAAGTTAGAGAAAAACAAACATCTTGCTAGACAAAGTTAGAGAAAAACAAACATCTTGCTAGACAAAGTTAGAGAAAAACAAACATCTTGCTAGACAATGTTAGAGAAAAACAAACATCTTGCTAGACAAAGTTAGAGAAAAACAAACATCTTGCTAGACAAAGTTAGAGAAAAACAAACATCTTGCTAGACAATGTTAGAGAAAAACAAACATCTTGCTAGACAAAGTTAGAGAAAACAAACATCTTGCTAGACAAAGTCAGCGAAAAACAAACATCTTGCTAGACAAAGTTAGAGAAAAACAAACATCTTGCTAGACAATGTTAGAGAAAAACAAACATCTTGCTAGACAAAGTTAGAGAAAACAAACATCTTGCTAGGCAAAGTTAGAGAAAAACAAACATCTTGCTAGACAAAGTTAGAGAATAACAAACATCTTGCTAGACAAAGTTAGAGAAAAACAAACCATCTTGCTAGACAAAGTTAGAGAAAAACAAACATCTTGCTAGACAAAGTTAGAGAAAAAACAAACATCTTGCTAGACAAAGTTAGAGAAAAACAAACATCTTGCTAGACAAAGTTAGAGAAAAACAAACATCTTGCTAGACAAAGTTAGAGAAAAACAAACATCTTGCTAGACAAAGTTAGAGAAAAACAAACATCTTGCTAGACAAAGTTAGAGAAAAACAAACATCTTGCTAGACAAAGTTAGAGAATAACAAACACATCTTGCTAGACAAAGTTAGAGAAAAACAAACATCTTGCTAGGACAAAGTTAGAGAATAACAAACATCTTGCTAGACAAAGTTAGAGAATAACAAACATCTTGCTAGACAAAGTTAGAGAAAAACAAACATCTTGCTAGACAAAGTTAGAGAAAAACAAACATCTTGCTAGACAAAGTTAGAGAAAAACAAACATCTTGCTAGACAAAGTTAGAGAAAAACAAACATCTTGCTAGACAAAGTTAGAGAAAAACAAACATCTTTGCTAGACAAAGTTAGAGAAAAACAAACATCTTGCTAGACAAAGTTAGAGAATAACAAACATCTTGCTAGACAAAGTTAGAGAAAAACAAACATCTTGCTAGACAATGTTAGAGAAAAACAAACATCTTGCTAGACAAAGTTAGAGAAAAAACAAACATCTTGCTAGACAAAGTTAGAGAAAAACAAACATCTTGCTAGACAAAGTTAGAGAATAACAAACATCTTGCTAGACAAAGTTAGAGAAAAAACAAACATCTTGCTAGACAAATTTAGAGAAAAACAAACATCTTGCTAGACAAAGTTAGAGAAAAACAAACATCTTGCTAGACAAAGTTAGAGAAAAACAAACATCTTGCTAGACAAAGTCAGCGAAAAACAAACATCTTGCTAGACAAAGTTAGAGAAAAACAAACATCTTGCTAGACAATGTTAGAGAAAAACAAACATCTTGCTAGACAAAGTTAGAGAAAAACAAACATCTTGCTAGACAAAGTTAGAGAAAAAACAACATCTTGCTAGACAAAAGTTAGAGAAAAACAAACATCTTGCTAGACAAAGTTAGAGAAAAAACAAACATCTTGCTAGACAAAGTTAGAGAAAAACAAACATCTTGCTAGACAAAGTTAGAGAAAAACCAACATCTTGCTAGACAAAGTTAGAGAAAAAACAAACATCTTGCTAGACAAAGTTAGAGAAAAACAAACATCTTGCTAGACAAAGTTAGAGAAAAACAAACATCTTGCTAGACAAAGTTAGAGAAAAACAAACATCTTGCTAGACAAAGTTAGAGAAAAACAAACATCTTGCTAGACAAAGTTAGAGAAAAACAAACATCTTGCTAGACAAAGTTAGAGAAAAACAAACATCTTGCTAGACAAAGTTAGAGAAAAACAAACATCTTGCTAGACAAAGTTAGAGGAATAACAAACATCTTGCTAGACAAAGTTAGAGAAAAACAAACATCTTGCTAGACAAAGTTAGAGAAAAACAAGCATCTTGCTAGACAAAGTTAGAGAAAAACAAACATCTTGCTAGACAAAGTTAGAGAAAAACAAACATCTTGCTAGACAAAGTTAGAGAAAAACAAACATCTTGCTAGACAAAGTTAGAGAATAACAAACATCTTGCTAGACAAAGTTAGAGAAAAACAAACATCTTGCTAGACAAATTTAGAGAAAAACAAACATCTTGCTAGACAAAGTTAGAGAAAAACAAACATCTTGCTAGACAAAGTTAGAGAAAAACAAACATCTTGCTAGACAAATTTAGAGAAAAACAAACATCTTGCTAGACAAAGTTAGAGAAAAACAAACATCTTGCTAGACAAAGTTAGAGAAAAACAAACATCTTGCTAGACAAAGTTAGAGAAAAACAAACATCTTGCTAGACAAAGTTAGAGAAAAACAAACATCTTGCTAGACAAAGTTAGAGAAAAACAAACATCTTGCTAGACAAAGTTAGAGAAAAAGAAACATCTTGCTAGACAAAGTTAGAGAATAACAAACATCTTGCTAGACAATGTTAGAGAAAAACAAACATCTTGCTAGACAAAGTTAGAGAAAAACAAACATCTTGCTAGACAAAGTTAGAGAAAAACAAACATCTTGCTAGACAAAGTTAGAGAAAAACAAACATCTTGCTAGACAAAGTTAGAGAATAACAAACATCTTGCTAGACAATGTTAGAGAAAAACAAACATCTTGCTAGACAAAGTTAGAGAAAAACAAACATCTTGCTAGACAAAGTTAGAGAAAAACA
Source organism: Gonocerus acuteangulatus (assembly GCA_946811695.1). Classification (NCBI taxonomy): domain Eukaryota; kingdom Metazoa; phylum Arthropoda; class Insecta; order Hemiptera; family Coreidae; genus Gonocerus; species Gonocerus acuteangulatus. Next base: position 4,453,025 of record OX328128.1, on the reverse strand, counting down.
AACATCTTGCTAGACAAAGTTAGAGAAAAACAAGCATCTTGCTAGACAAAGTTAGAGAAAAACAAACATCTTGCTAGACAAAGTTAGAGAAAAACAAACATCTTGCTAGACAAAGTTAGAGAAAAACAAACATCTTGCTAGACAAATTTAGAGAATAACAAACATCTTGCTAGACAATGTTAGAGAAAAACAAACATCTTGCTAGACAAAGTTAGAGAAAAACAAACATCTTGCTAGACAAAGTTAGAGAAAAACAAACATCTTGCTAGACAAAGTTAGAGAAAAACAAACATCTTGCTAGACAAAGTTAGAGAAAAACAAACATCTTGCTAGACAAAGTTAGAGAAAAACAAACATCTTGCTAGACAAAGTTAGAGAATAACAAACATCTTGCTAGACAAAGTTAGAGAAAAACAAACATCTTGCTAGACAAAGTTAGAGAAAAACAAACATCTTGCTAGACAAAGTTAGAGAAAAACAAACATCTTGCTAGACAAAGTTAGAGAAAAACAAACATCTTGCTAGACAAAGTTAGAGAAAAACAAACATCTTGCTAGACAAAGTTAGAGAATAACAAACATCTTGCTAGACAAAGTTAGAGAAAAACAAACATCTTGCTAGACAAAGTTAGAGAAAAACAAACATCTTGCTAGACAAAGTTAGAGAATAACAAACATCTTGCTAGACAAAGTTAGAGAAAAACAAACATCTTGCTAGACAAAGTTAGAGAAAAACAAACATCTTGCTAGACAAAGTTAGAGAAAAACAAACATCTTGCTAGACAAAGTTAGAGAAAAACAAACATCTTGCTAGACAAAGTTAGAGAATAACAAACATCTTGCTAGACAAAGTTAGAGAAAAACAAACATCTTGCTAGACAAAGTTAGAGAAAAACAAACATCTTGCTAGACAAAGTTAGAGAAAAACAAACATCTTGCTAGACAAAGTTAGAGAAAAACAAACATCTTGCTAGACAAAGTTAGAGAAAAACAAACATCTTGCTAGACAAAGTTAGAGAAAAACAAACATCTTGCTAGACAAAGTTAGAGAAAAACAAACATCTTGCTAGACAAAGTTAGAGAAAAACAAACATCTTGCTAGACAAAGTTAGAGAAAAACAAACATCTTGCTAGACAAAGTTAGAGAAAAACAAACATCTTGCTAGACAAAGTTAGAGAAAAACAAACATCTTGCTAGACAAAGTTAGAGAAAAACAAACATCTTGCTAGACAATGTTAGAGAAAAACAAACATCTTGCTAGACAAAGTTAGAGAAAAACAAACATCTTGCTAGACAAAGTCAGCGAAAAACAAACATCTTGCTAGACAAAGTTAGAGAAAAACAAACATCTTGCTAGACAATGTTAGAGAAAAACAAACATCTTGCTAGACAAAGTTAGAGAAAAACAAACATCTTGCTAGGCAAAGTTAGAGAAAAACAAACATCTTGCTAGACAAAGTTAGAGAATAACAAACATCTTGCTAGACAAAGTTAGAGAAAAACAAACATCTTGCTAGACAAAGTTAGAGAAAAACAAACATCTTGCTAGACAAAGTTAGAGAAAAACCAACATCTTGCTAGACAAAGTTAGAGAAAAACAAACATCTTGCTAGACAAAGTTAGAGAAAAACAAACATCTTGCTAGACAAAGTTAGAGAAAAACAAACATCTTGCTAGACAAAGTTAGAGAAAAACAAACATCTTGCTAGACAAAGTTAGAGAAAAACAAACATCTTGCTAGACAAAGTTAGAGAAAAACAAACATCTTGCTAGACAAAGTTAGAGAAAAACAAACATCTTGCTAGGCAAAGTTAGAGAATAACAAACATCTTGCTAGACAAAGTTAGAGAATAACAAACATCTTGCTAGACAAAGTTAGAGAAAAACAAACATCTTGCTAGACAAAGTTAGAGAAAAACAAACATCTTGCTAGACAAAGTTAGAGAAAAACAAACATCTTGCTAGACAAAGTTAGAGAAAAACAAACATCTTGCTAGACAAAGTTAGAGAAAAACAAACATTTTGCTAGACAAAGTTAGAGAAAAACAAACATCTTGCTAGACAAAGTTAGAGAATAACAAACATCTTGCTAGACAAAGTTAGAGAATAACAAACATCTTGCTAGACAATGTTAGAGAAAAACAAACATCTTGCTAGACAAAGTTAGAGAAAAACAAACATCTTGCTAGACAAAGTTAGAGAAAAACAAACATCTTGCTAGACAAAGTTAGAGAATAACAAACATCTTGCTAGACAAAGTTAGAGAAAAACAAACATCTTGCTAGACAAATTTAGAGAAAAACAAACATCTTGCTAGACAAAGTTAGAGAAAAACAAACATCTTGCTAGACAAAGTTAGAGAAAAACAAACATCTTGCTAGACAAATTTAGAGAAAAACAAACATCTTGCTAGACAAAGTTAGAGAAAAACAAACATCTTGCTAGACAAAGTTAGAGAAAAACAAACATCTTGCTAGACAAAGTTAGAGAAAAACAAACATCTTGCTAGACAAAGTTAGAGAAAAACAAACATCTTGCTAGACAAAGTTAGAGAAAAACAAACATCTTGCTAGACAAAGTTAGAGAAAAACAAACATCTTGCTAGACAAAGTTAGAGAAAAACAAACATCTTGCTAGACAAAGTTAGAGAAAAACAAACATCTTGCTAGACAAAGTTAGAGAAAAACAAACATCTTGCTAGACAAATTTAGAGAAAAACAAACATCTTGCTAGACAAAGTTAGAGAAAAACAAACATCTTGCTAGACAAAGTTAGAGAAAAACAAACATCTTGCTAGACAAAGTTAGAGAAAAACAAACATCTTGCTAGGCAAAGTTAGAGAAAAACAAACATCTTGCTAGACAAAGTTAGAGAATAACAAACATCTTGCTAGACAAAGTTAGAGAAAAACAAACATCTTGCTAGACAAAGTTAGAGAAAAACAAACATCTTGCTAGACAAAGTTAGAGAAAAACAAACATCTTGCTAGACAAAGTTAGAGAAAAACAAACATCTTGCTAGACAAAGTTAGAGAAAAACAAACATCTTGCTAGACAAAGTTAGAGAAAAACAAACATCTTGCTAGACAAAGTTAGAGAATAACAAACATCTTGCTAGACAAAGTTAGAGAAAAACAAACATCTTGCTAGACAAAGTTAGAGAAAAACAAACATCTTGCTAGACAAAGTTAGAGAAAAACAAACATCTTGCTAGACAAAGTTAGAGAAAAACAAACATCTTGCTAGACAATGTTAGAGAAAAACAAACATCTTGCTAGACAAAGTTAGAGAAAAACAAACATCTTGCTAGACAAAGTCAGCGAAAAACAAACATCTTGCTAGACAAAGTTAGAGAAAAACAAACATCTTGCTAGACAATGTTAGAGAAAAACAAACATCTTGCTAGACAAAGTTAGAGAAAAACAAACATCTTGCTAGGCAAAGTTAGAGAAAAACAAACATCTTGCTAGACAAAGTTAGAGAATAACAAACATCTTGCTAGACAAAGTTAGAGAAAAACAAACATCTTGCTAGACAAAGTTAGAGAAAAACAAACATCTTGCTAGACAAAGTTAGAGAAAAACCAACATCTTGCTAGACAAAGTTAGAGAAAAACAAACATCTTGCTAGACAAAGTTAGAGAAAAACAAACATCTTGCTAGACAAAGTTAGAGAAAAACAAACATCTTGCTAGACAAAGTTAGAGAAAAACAAACATCTTGCTAGACAAAGTTAGAGAAAAACAAACATCTTGCTAGACAAAGTTAGAGAATAACAAACATCTTGCTAGACAAAGTTAGAGAAAAACAAACATCTTGCTAGACAAAGTTAGAGAAAAACAAGCATCTTGCTAGACAAAGTTAGAGAAAAACAAACATCTTGCTAGACAAAGTTAGAGAAAAACAAACATCTTGCTAGACAAAGTTAGAGAAAAACAAACATCTTGCTAGACAAAGTTAGAGAATAACAAACATCTTGCTAGACAAAGTTAGAGAAAAACAAACATCTTGCTAGACAAATTTAGAGAAAAACAAACATCTTGCTAGACAAAGTTAGAGAAAAACAAACATCTTGCTAGACAAAGTTAGAGAAAAACAAACATCTTGCTAGACAAATTTAGAGAAAAACAAACATCTTGCTAGACAAAGTTAGAGAAAAACAAACATCTTGCTAGACAAAGTTAGAGAAAAATAAACATCTTGCTAGACAAAGTTAGAGAAAAACAAACATCTTGCTAGACAAAGTTAGAGAAAAACAAACATCTTGCTAGACAAAGTTAGAGAAAAACAAACATCTTGCTAGACAAAGTTAGAGAAAAAGAAACATCTTGCTAGACAAAGTTAGAGAATAACAAACATCTTGCTAGACAATGTTAGAGAAAAACAAACATCTTGCTAGACAAAGTTAGAGAAAAACAAACATCTTGCTAGACAAAGTTAGAGAAAAACAAACATCTTGCTAGACAAAGTTAGAGAAAAACAAACATCTTGCTAGACAAAGTTAGAGAATAACAAACATCTTGCTAGACAATGTTAGAGAAAAACAAACATCTTGCTAGACAAAGTTAGAGAAAAACAAACATCTTGCTAGACAAAGTTAGAGAAAAACAAACATCTTGCTAGACAAAGTTAGAGAAAAACAAGCATCTTGCTAGACAAAGTTAGAGAAAAACAAACATCTTGCTAGACAAAGTTAGAGAAAAACAAACATCTTGCTAGACAAAGTTAGAGAAAAACAAACATCTTGCTAGACAAATTTAGAGAATAACAAACATCTTGCTAGACAATGTTAGAGAAAAACAAACATCTTGCTAGACAAAGTTAGAGAAAAACAAACATCTTGCTAGACAAAGTTAGAGAAAAACAAACATCTTGCTAGACAAAGTTAGAGAAAAACAAACATCTTGCTAGACAAAGTTAGAGAAAAACAAACATCTTGCTAGACAAAGTTAGAGAAAAACAAACATCTTGCTAGACAAAGTTAGAGAATAACAAACATCTTGCTAGACAAAGTTAGAGAAAAACAAACATCTTGCTAGACAAAGTTAGAGAAAAACAAACATCTTGCTAGACAAAGTTAGAGAAAAACAAACATCTTGCTAGACAAAGTTAGAGAAAAACAAACATCTTGCTAGACAAAGTTAGAGAAAAACAAACATCTTGCTAGACAAAGTTAGAGAATAACAAACATCTTGCTAGACAAAGTTAGAGAAAAACAAACATCTTGCTAGACAAAGTTAGAGAAAAACAAACATCTTGCTAGACAAAGTTAGAGAATAACAAACATCTTGCTAGACAAAGTTAGAGAAAAACAAACATCTTGCTAGACAAAGTTAGAGAAAAACAAACATCTTGCTAGACAAAGTTAGAGAAAAACAAACATCTTGCTAGACAAAGTTAGAGAAAAACAAACATCTTGCTAGACAAAGTTAGAGAATAACAAACATCTTGCTAGACAAAGTTAGAGAAAAACAAACATCTTGCTAGACAAAGTTAGAGAAAAACAAACATCTTGCTAGACAAAGTTAGAGAAAAACAAACATCTTGCTAGACAAAGTTAGAGAAAAACAAACATCTTGCTAGACAAAGTTAGAGAAAAACAAACATCTTGCTAGACAAAGTTAGAGAAAAACAAACATCTTGCTAGACAAAGTTAGAGAAAAACAAACATCTTGCTAGACAAAGTTAGAGAAAAACAAACATCTTGCTAGACAAAGTTAGAGAAAAACAAACATCTTGCTAGACAAAGTTAGAGAAAAACAAACATCTTGCTAGACAAAGTTAGAGAAAAACAAACATCTTGCTAGACAAAGTTAGAGAAAAACAAACATCTTGCTAGACAAAGTTAGAGAAAAACAAACATCTTGCTAGACAAAGTTAGAGAAAAACAAACATCTTGCTAGACAAAGTTAGAGAATAACAAACATCTTGCTAGACAAAGTTAGAGAAAAACAAACATCTTGCTAGACAAAGTTAGAGAAAAACAAACATCTTGCTAGACAAAGTTAGAGAAAAACAAACATCTTGCTAGACAAAGTTAGAGAAAAACAAACATCTTGCTAGACAAAGTTAGAGAAAAACAAACATCTTGCTAGACAAAGTTAGAGAATAACAAACATCTTGCTAGACAAAGTTAGAGAAAAACAAACATCTTGCTAGACAAAGTTAGAGAAAAACAAACATCTTGCTAGACAAAGTTAGAGAAAAACAAACATCTTGCTAGACAAAGTTAGAGAAAAACAAACATCTTGCTAGACAAAGTTAGAGAAAAACAAACATCTTGCTAGACAAAGTTAGAGAAAAACAAACATCTTGCTAGACAAAGTTAGAGAAAAACAAACATCTTGCTAGACAAATCTGCTCTAAATTGTATTAGCTTTCATTTAAAGCAAATGCATTGAAATCGGTTAAAATTTTTTTTTCTGGTAATTTTTTTTGACCTGGTACAAAAACGAGTTTAGTTCTGTACCGAATAATTTTGTTTGCATTTTCTTCTAGTTTATATATTCACTATTAATTTGTATTCTGGAAAAACGTTTAAATGAGACATTGGGCCGCACTTGGAATATTGGGTGACAGCAAAGTGTTAATGTTATTAATGACTTATTATTAAAATGACTTATTCATTTTCATTTCTTTTAGTTTATTTATTTCATTTACTTAATTTATAATATGAATTGTTAACACTTTCTTTATTAATATTATTATTATTATTTATAATTTTCACATTGTTACTAGTTTCTTTATTGTTTTTATTATTATTATAATTGCTATCATTTCTCTACCTTAATTGTATTATTGTCATACTTTTAAAATTCAGAAAAAATGTAATTATAAAATAATATATATTACTTTAATTGTAATGCAGGCAGTATCGACAGATGGCACCTGCAGAATGTAAATAAAGTCCCACAGTATAGGGTTACTACATTGTGGGAAAAAAAAGGTGTTAATGTTACAGGCGAGTTAGGCGCACTGGTGTAGACCAACAAGCAGTGAGTTCGCGCTGAAACATGTTATTTATTCAAGTGTCCAAGATAGTACCAAGACACAGCTAACCTTTAGAAATAAATGACTGCAAAGGGTAAAATCAGGCGGCCGGAGCATACTACTGACCACACTATCTCCCTAGTGCGCCGTATGAACAAGAATCAGATACCTCTACAGTATCAGCACTCCAGTAACCACATCCAGACACGGGTAGAGTTAGTATTGAATATTTGGCTAGAATGAACAGGATACAGAAGTCCTTTGCCGAACCTTTGCCAGGATATGTCGGTACTGTGTACAATCCAGAAGCAATATACGCCCTCTTCAAAGCAATATTACACTACCGATGTTTGCACACAAACCCTGTCTACATGAAATCCAATAGCATATTACCTTCAATACACAGCTTTACAATTACATAATAAAGACAACCAAATTTAATATAGTTACGAACTGAAATCGCTTGACAATCAAACATTTTAACAATCTAATAAGGCTCTATTTTTTTGTTCAGTTGAACCTAACTTTTAATGACTTCTTCTTTGAAAAATCCAAAGCACGTGTCAGACATCAATGGTGCTATCAAAAATGTCATAAATAGTTAATTAAAAAAGAAATATCCCAGGAGAACTTAATATTAATTTATGTATATATATATATATATATATATATATATATATATATATATATATATATATATATATATAACGTATTACGTTGAGAAAAAAAATTAAGGCAGTTAGTCGGAAAACATTATGGAGTTGGCCTAGATCCGGAAAATATATCGTGATAATCGATGAACTTGATATTACTTATGTTGTATTCCGAGTTTTGTTGTGAAAGGGACATCTTGAAAATGGTTTCATTCGTTTATCCATATTATAGAACCTACAAGAACATTACCTGCGAAAACTTGGAGCCAAACATTGGACGGATTCTGCAAGTTAAAGAACTTGATTTTTCAGGTGATAACAAGGGATTTAGCACTAAATTTCATTTAAATCGGGAAATTGTTCAACCTGCGACAGAGAGCGAACAGAAAAATAAATATATATATATATATATATATATATATATATATATATATATATATACATATGTATTTATGTAAAACAGTAGATGTAATATAGGGTTTCTGGCGCAGTCTCCCAAATTCCCTATTTCCCCGAAAAAACCTGATCGTCGATTTTTGTAGGATTTTTCATTTTTATCTCAAACATCTAATTTTTTTAAAAAATATACATTTTCTAACATATTTCTTTAAAACCTAACAAATAAAAAAAAATACATATTTTTAACATATTTCTTTAAAACGATACAAAAATTGGGATCAACCACAAAAAATAAAAATATTATATAATTACTTTTATTATTATTTCCATTTGTTACAAATGTATTTATTTCTTAACATGAGGAAAACATTGGAATAATTTAAAAGGTCATTTGTAGAGATGCAATCTGGCTTCAGTTTCCCTTGTACATACGTCACATGACCTCGGATTGCTCGAGCTCGAACAATGTCGTCCTTGGATTGCTCGGGCTCCAAACAATACTGCACAGTTTTTCCTCGTTGTGATTAATTTCTCTTGATTGTATTTTTTACATCCATTCTTTTTTTATATTGGGATATAACTGGAACATACTTTCTATTTCTTTCTTCTTTTCATACATTGCATTTACTACTACTACACTACTACTACTACTACTACTACTACACTACACTACTACTACTACTACACTACTACTACTACTACTACACTACTACTACTACTACACTACTAGTAACACTACTACTACACTACTAGTAACACTACTACTACTAACACTACTGGATACACTAGTACTACTACTACTACTACTACACTACACTAACACTACTACACTAGTAACACTACTACTCTTTTTTTAACTCCATCGAAGTCTTTCTTAGATTCTTCTAGAATTTTTATTAATGTATTTGAATCCTTAATAATTTTATCTATTTTATAATTCATGATCGCTCTACACTAAACTCAACGGACTCCTGAGAACTACTGACGGTTGTTATCATGTTGTTTTATCCTCCTCCTATTTCAAGGGTAGAGGAAAAATGAACAAGTTCTATCATCTATTCTGAGAACATACTTTGTCTATTATCTGTACTGCTAACATACTAAACTTCTAATATATCGTTTTTAAGAAAATCGTATCTAATTTTTTTCTCGGATAAAATAACCACGTATATATTTGTACCTCCAGGAACTACATTATGAAAATCAACATTCAGAATAATATTATTTTTACTATTTGAAATATTAATTGGTCCTTTTCTAACATCTATTACATATAAAGGTCTATTTTTTATGAAATCATCAGGACCATAAATCATATTCATATTTCCGATATAAGACCTTTTATAATCTTTATACATATCATATAATAATGAATAATTGTTCTCTTTAATATCTAAATTTAACATTTCTTCCGGATAATATGTTTCATTAATTTTAACTCTAATATTTCTAACATCAACATGGTCAAATTTAGAAGGATCTTTCTTTTGATCATTTCTTCTCGATGTTTGGAATCCTACAATTATGAATTTCGGTTTATCAATGTTCCTATAAATATTAGTTATATCAAAACTTAAATTTGATCCCATAATACCAGTTTTTTCAATACACTCCCAAGTTTTAAATACAAATTCTTGTGTTCCACCAAACTTGTCCATCTCATTAATTAATTCAATTTTTGAAGGTGTTGAATACTCTATGATAGGAACACGTAAATAAAAATCAGTTATTGTAATTTTACCTGTAGGTGCATAAGACTTTCCATCTGCTTGAAGTGATAGAAAAATCCCGTCATCATCAGTGTTTCTAAGAAATGTTATTAAAAATCCTCCTTTGTATATTGGTATGTTTATACCTCCAAAATATCCTAATCCTAAATCGTTTAAGGTTCCACAATAATTAAATTTTCCGTATTTATGATCACATTTCACTGCACCATTCATTTTAGACAAAGTTTCATCTTGAGACAGTGATATCGTATGTTTTACAGTACTTATAATACCTGGATCTTCAATTCTATCAATTAATTTGTTATGTTTTTTTACTTCTATACTTCGAAATAAGAAAGGAATAAAATTATCTATTAATTTAGTTCCCGAATTCATACCATAGTGTTCACCATCTTTGGCATTGAAAGAACCTGAAATAACAAACTGAAAATGGGAACTTAAAAAATTATCACCAACATCGATTAAGAATTCTATTCTCTGATTTTCTTTATTAAAATTCAATTCGGTATTATTCGATGGGAAAAAATGTTTAAATTGTTGTTTTTCTATATTAGGATTATATTTTGAATACATCTCCATTTATTAAGATAAAAAATCGTTATAATTTAAAAAGTAGTTTATAATTATTAGACCCCGTCTCAGTGACGAGGTTTGAAAATTTAAAAAACATAATTTATTAATGAAGGTACAGTATCAACATTAAATCTATTTTTATAATATTTCGAAAATTCTTCATAATGTTCTTGTTTAAATTCATTTGATATATCAGTTCTTTCGAAAATTATTATCCAATTAACCAAATGTTTATATTTTATTAAAGTATCTGGAGAAAACTTTTGATAAAAAGACATAATGTTCCAATCAAATAATGAGTAATAAAACTCGATCTTTTGTTCATCGATTTTCTGATATCTCGAAATGATTTTCCAATCTATTTTATTTGAAAACATTCCTAATTCTTCTAATTTAAACGGATGGTATTGTGAAACAAGTTTCCAATTTAATTTATTCTGAAATACAATTAAAAATTCTGTTGTTAAACCAGGAAATGAAGATATTTCATCCCAATCATTATTTTGTGTTGTCTCCATTTATTAAGAAAAAAATTAATTCTTTTTTAATATTTCTACTTCTGTATCAATTTTTTCTAACTCTGTTTCTGTCAAATATTCTTCCATTTTGTTCTTTATATCACTATCAACTTGTACTGGTATAAGATCATTTTTTTCATTTAGTGATGTTTTAGACTCTTCTTCCGTATCAATTTTTTCATACTCTGACATTTTTACTCTTATTCTTTTCATTATCTTTTTTTCCAGTTCTTCTATTTTATTGTTTAAATCATTCAATACTTGTTCTACTTGTGGGTAATAACTATCATATAAAGTGTCAGAAAATGTTTGAAGATGTTTTTCTAACTCTGTTTCTTTCAAATATTCTTCCATTTTGTTCTTTATATCACTATCAACTTGTACTGGTATAACATCACTAATTAAATCCTGAGTGAGTTTTTTCATCTTTTCATCTAAATCTTCTTTAGTTGTATATTCAAATAATTTCTCATCGATGATCTCTTCAAATTCTTTTGTATCAGTTGTTCTTTTATCTCTTTTATTTTCATTAATTGCCCTCTCTATCATCGTTTTCACTTGTTTCATAATAACTACATCATTATTATCTCTTCCTTCTGAAACACTGACAAGTCTTTTTTTATTAAAACCAATATAACTTTTAGTAAATGTAAACAATGAACCGATAATTTCATCAACTTTTACTTTTAATTCATTCTTTAATTTATTATTAAAATCATTTTTTAAATCATTCTTTAATTTATTTTCATCATCTTTTAATTTTGTTTGGAATGTTGAGAATTCTGTTCTAAAAGAATTTGAAAGTTCATTTACAATATCACTTTTTAATTTCGATTCATCAATATCGCCAGATTCCGGAAAAACAATTTGATTTCCTAAAACATCAAATTTTAAAATAACTCTTGAATAAGATTCCATTTCTTTCTATTTATTATATTTAAAATTTCATTAAAATCCATATCTTTAGAAAAGAATTTAAGAACTAACAAACATAAATGTCCACAAATAGGTGGATCATTAATTTCTTGAAGTCTGTCTTCATTATATATTAAATTATCTTTTCCCAAATATATAACTAATTCCTTTGATGGATGTAAGTTTCCATATGAATTAAAATAATATTTTTTATTTCCATTTTTATAATAAGAAACCCAGTGAGTACCATTTCCGAAAGAATTATCAATGTTTACAATTCCACACTCAATATTTCTAGGATGTTTCGGAAGTTCATCTTTCATAAAAACTCCTCTAAAATGTTTTATGTTTAACTTCTTAACGATATTCTCGATATCAAAATTAGATAAAGGAGTTATTTTTTTTTTTTTTTAACTGTTACAAGTTTTCCTCCCTGTTTCTTTTCCATTTCTTTATTATGTCTTGTTTGTTCTTCTATTAGTTTATCTTTATATCTTTTATCGATAACCGAGTTTGCAATAGAACTTGCTCCACTTGCTAAAGCAGCTAAAGCTCCTAATCCTGCAAAAATTAAAGGAAGTATTCCACCATCTTTTTCATTTTCTCTTAATTGTTTATATGTTAATTTAATTCTAGTTCCCTTTCCGTCTTTAGCATTTCTGTTAATCTTATCGATCTGTCTTTGAGTTAACAAAATTGAATTATTTCCTTTTTTTGTATCGATTGTAACATCAGTTTTCTTTTTTACAGCACCAATAATTTTAGATTTTTGACCTTCCGTTAGTGAAATTTTAAAAGGTTTATACTCACTCATTTTCTTTAATTTATAATGAATAAAAAAGAATATAAATTCTTTCTACTGGGAAATTTTTGCAGGATTTAAAAATGTTCGTTTCTAATAAATGGAGGGGATTCTAAATATTCTGAACAACAAACTTAACTATAATAATAAAGAAATATTTATGATTTTAGATGAAAATAACGATCCTTGGTTTAAAGCTAGAGATATTGCTGAATTATTAGAGTATAAAAAAATAACCAAAGCATATAATCTTGTTGATGAAGAACATAAAACAAATCTAAATCTTATTTTAGAAAGGTGCTCCTTAGAAGAGCACCTTTCAAATATGAAAGCACATACTATTTTTATTAACGAATTAGGTTTATATTCTTTGATTATGAAATCGAAATTACCTCAAGCAAAAGAATTTCAAAAATGGGTTTACAATGTTATCAAAACAATTAGAAAAACAGGGGAGTATAAATTGAAGGAAGAATTATACAGTAAAGACAAAATTATAAAAAAGAAAGATGAAAAAATTGAAAATTTAAATAATAAAATAACAAATATCAAATCTGATGTTGTACCTAAAACTAAAGATGAAAAATTAAGACATTTTTTCCTATTATTTAAGTTAAACGACTATGAATGTGAATATAGTTATTATGTTATAAGATGTCAAAAAGTATATTTAAAAAGAGCTGTTGATAAAATAGTTTTAGAACATCAAGATTGTGAGGAGATAATAAAATTCTATGATCCAAATAGTGTTAATTTATATTCTAGAATAAAAGAAAAATTAAAAAATGATTTAGAATTTCATGGTAATTATTTTAGAATAAATAATGAAGAATTTAGTGAGGAATATCTAATTATAAAAATAGAGGAATTACACAGTGAAAAAGAAATTTAATTCATAACATTTTTTTTATTTATCCAAGTATTATGTGAATTATCAAAACCTAACCATTTGACATAAACTTTATCTCCTTTTCTTTTTAAAACCTTTTCAACAAGATAATCATGTGGATATTTGGTTTTCATTAATTCTTCTTTATAAAATCTACCTTCGATTTCTTCTTCCTTCAAATCTATTAATTTATAAGTAATAGGAACTGAATGTATTATTTTACTTATTTTAAATACCTCTGTAGACCAATTAGGTGTATATCCTTTTTCAAATATTCCTTTATATTTACTTATCCTTACATAATCGTTTAATTTAAATTTTGGTTTTTCATTTTTAACATTGTTATCATTATAAATATTCATTAATACTTCTTCTCCATTTTTCTTATTAACTCCTATAGGTTTCATTTTTATAGTTCTATGATAGGAATTATTATATTCTTTAATTAAGTCATCTAAAATATCTATCCATTTATATGATCCTCTCTTAGAAAATTCTTTCCACATTTTTTCTTTTAAAGTTCTATTAAATCTTTCTACTATAGCAGATTTTATTTCACTATAACTAGAATAATGATTGATATTATATTCTTTCATTAAATTCTGAAATTCTTTATTATAAAATTCTTTTCCGTTATCCGTTTGTAAATTTTTTGGTTTATTTTTATCGTTCAATATACTTTTTAATGCTTCAGTCACTAATTTACCAGTTTTATCTTTAACAGGAATTGCCCAAGAAACTTTAGAAAATGTATCTATTACAGTTAAAATATATTTAAATCCTTTATTAATTTTTGATATTCCTTTTAAACTTCCAGTATTCATCTCAACTAAATCAGATTGCCACAAGTCATTTATTCCTCGAGTTATAATTTTTGTTCTTTCAAAATTTCTTCTAACCGGTTTATGAATTTCTTCAATTATTCCTTCTTTTACACTCATTTCTTTTTCATTTTTTGACCTAAAAAAGTATTCTTTTTACTTCCACAAATTTCACAAATTCCTTTACCCATGAGTTTTCCATTTTTAGAAGTTTCTTCATGATAATTCTTACTTTCTGTTTGTTTTTTACACTTTACACAATATATAAGTACCATTTATTATAGGATAAAATCTAGTCTTTAAAATAGATAAATTTCTCTAGTTTATGGATATACTTTCCATTGTTTAATTTATTATATATATTTATCGATAGAAAACCATAATCATCCTCCCAACAATCATTACAAATTTTTTTAAAAATATCAAAGGATGAAAAATCACTTCCAGCAAAATCTTTATATATCATTTCAGTGTAATGAAGAGATTGTTTAAAAGAACAAATAAAATTAACATTATTTCTAATAAACTTTCTATCAACTTTACTATAACATTGACTTAAATAAATACAAGAAATATTTTTATGTCTACCTCTAACAAAATATTCATTAATTTTTTCATGATTTTCAAATATAATATCATCAAAGATAACTAAACTATTCGGTTCACAAGTATCTACATTTTCCATTTCTTCAATATCATTATAAAAACACCCTACATCCTCTCCTATTTTATTTCCAATATCACTAAACAACTCAATCATTTCTTGATAAATATCTTGATCTAAAGATTTACTACATACATATAATTTAGAATAATCTAACCAATCTCCATAAATAAAATTTGTTAATAAAGTTGTTTTTCCAGAACCACTACTACCGATAATTATACATCTTAATGGTAATGGAAAAGGTTTATTGTTAGTCTTATTTTTATCTTCGTGGTAAATTTTTATACGATACTTTTTTTCCATTATAAATAGAGTAATTTATATAAGATGAAATTGTTAAAAATAACTGGTAAAACTTCTGAGTTGACTTTGAAATTAGCACATCCAATATTTCTAGACGAAAATATAAATTATAAAATAGGTCTTGTTGGTTTTTATTCGGATAATAACATTCCTAACATACAAAAAGATTCATTCATTTCATTATTCAATTCATTCGATATTAATAAATCAAGAAAACATATTAAAATTGAAAAAGGATTTTGGAGTTTAAAAGAAATCGATAATCTAATAAAGAAAGAACTTGTAAACGAAAAGTTCTATATAAAAAGTAATAATGATGGAAAGGTAAAAATGTTTTCACCGTATCCATTTGATCTGGACGTAAATCTTAAAAACATTTTTGGTTTCGAAATACCAACTAAAAATGAAATTTCAACAGATTATGCAAGTAACACAGTACATGTTGGAAAATTCAGACCTAAATTAAGACCTTTTGATGTTATCGAAATTCATTGTAATTTAGTTGAATCTAGTTTAGTGAGTCATTCTTCTAATGAACACATACATGAAGAAACTGATTTAGTATATAGTTTTTTCCCGAATGTTCCTTTTGAATCAAAGATTTCAGAAAAACCCTTAGAAATTGTTTATGTTCCAATTAGAAACGATATTCATAAAATTCAAAAAATAAATGTAACTATTAGGAATGAAAGACATGAATTATTAAATAATGAAAATGTTAATAATATTATATATTTAAGTCTGATTCATGACAAATAAACTTAACGAAATGTTAAACTTAGTTAAATCTAGTTAAACCGTTCTGAACTTTTTAATATAATAAATGGATCCAAAACAAACTATTAAGATAAGAGATAGATTAATTAAAAAATTTGAACATGCCAGAAAACAAAGAATACTTGAAGAAGATTTAAAAGGTAAAGAATATTTACCGATAACGAGTGCAATCAATAAACTTGATAATACTTTTAATGAAAAGATTTCTCAAGTCGACAAGAGTATAAAAAATGTGTTAGAACAAAATAAAACATTAATTACAGATCTTGTACCGTTTACAAGAAACATGGCAGATATGGAAATTCCACCTTCGGGAGAAGAAACATCTTTTGAAGGAGAATTATACGATAAAGATACACCACTTGCAAAAAGTACACCTTTTTCAAAAGACAAAAAGAGAGTTACATTTGTTCCAATGGAAAAAGTTTCAGAAGACGAGTCGGATTTAAGTGAAGACAGTTTAAATGAATCAGATACTCCATTGAATATTTCATCATCTGTTATCGGTCAAATAATTGGTCCTCTTGGAGCAACATATTTACCAAAACTAACTGATAAACATTATGGAATTACTTACGATGAAAAAAAATTATTTTTTAAAATCGGAAAGAATAAAGTTAATATAGATGGAAATGATTTAATTATTGATGGAAAAAAATATATTGGAACAAAAGGATTATGGGTTCTCTTAACACAAAATTATGAAAACTTATTTGATAATAAAGGTGAAAAATTATATTCACCAGAAGAATTTAATACCTATAAAGAAATTTTAATTAATAGTGAGGTTTTATATAACAAAAATAACTCATCAACAAATAGACCAAAAGCTCCACAATCAAAAAAATATAAAAATCTATTAAAACCTATATACGAAGAATTAAAGACCATTCCGGTTACCGGAAGAGGAATAGTTAATTATAATGAACATTCTGTTATGTATATACAAAATTTGAATGAATTGATTTCAAGATTGAATTTGATATATGCTTCAGAATTGGCTGGAGATAATAATTTTCATAATGAAAAAGTCGGTATTATCAGATTTTTAACAAATCTTTTAGAAAAACATATTGATGATCGAAAAGGAACTGAATATTTAATAAGATTAGTGAATGCTCTTCCACATAAAATAATTAAGGATGAAACTATAGGATCTGGATTGTTTAATAAAATATTAAGTGGATTACCATTTGAATTACATTATCCGGGTTATAACTATTTAGGTCCAGGTACTAAATTAAATGAAAGATTGGAAAGAGGTGATAAACCAATTAATAAATTAGATGAAGCTGCAAAAGAACATGATATATCTTATAGAGATCATAAAGAAGTATCAGATAGACATATCGCAGACAAAATTTTAGAAAATAAAGCATGGGAAAGAGTTATTTCGAGTGATGCTGATATAGGAGAAAGAACTGCGGCATATTTGACATCGAATGCAATGAAAATTAAAAGACATTTAGGAATGGGTTTGATACATTCAGAATTTGATATATTTCAGTAGATTTCTCATTACCTCTTAACGTGACCGATTCTGTCACCTTTAACTTTTTTAAAACTATAAATGAAGAAGGTAAGATTTAATGATCTTGTAACTATTTATGAAATACCTTATGAATGTAGAATTAATTTTAATTTAATCAATAATCAGAGGTTTAAAATGAGAATATTTAAGTTTGAAAAGATATTTAACAAAATATTTCGATGATAAATTTTATATTGATAAAAATTATTTCTAAATAAATGGAAGACCTGAAAAATAAGACAGTTAAAGATTTACAAAAAATATGTAAAGAAAATAAATATCAGGGTTATTCTAAACTGAGAAAACAATCATTAATTGATTTAATATTAGAAAAATCTAAAACTAAAGAAAAATTAAGTGATAAAAAAATAGTTGAATTAAGACGTTTGGGAAGTCAGTATAAAATAAAAAATTATTATAAAATGAAGAAATCTGTTTTAATTAAGTTATTAGAAGAAAAAGAATCTATGGAAGAATTTAAATTACCTCCACATTACGAAGACGAATTTGAATTAACTTCAGTTTATGGAGACGATTTAAAAAATTCGGATACAGAAGGAAACTTTATAGATGAAAATTTGGATCATGGAGAAATGGAAATGTGTAGTATATGTGGAAGGTATAGTGTATTAAATAATAATTGTTATAATTGTGTAACAGACATTAAAATAGGTAAATATAATCGTAAATCGTATAGAATAAATAGATTTCGTAAAAAATTGAATAATTTAATAGAAAATGTTAATGATAAGGTTGAAATTGAAAAAATATTTGAAACTTTTATTAATAATTATAGAGGTAAATATATACCTTATAAATATTTAGTAAAAAAGATTGCAGATTATTTAAAAGTAGGAAATAATATTGAAATTAAGGAAACTAAGAGAATGGTGAAAATATGGAATAACTTTGAATATAAATTAATCTATTAGAGAGTATATTTTAAAACAAATGATGATGTAAAATTTTGTAAGATCTAAAAAAGTTCGTTCCTAATAAATGGAGGAATTAGAACCTTTCGAATTTTGTCAGATCTGTTGTAAACAATCGGTATTAGATAATCGTTGTTATAGTTGTTATCCACCAACAAGAAATCCTCATAATAATTTTAAATATAGACAGAGATATTTTCATGAACATTTATTACAGTTAATAGATGAACCTGAAGATAGAATTAAAATTGAAGAAGTGTTTGAAGTTTTTAATGAAAATTATAAACGAAAAGCCCTACCATATAAATTTTTTATTGCAAAAATTGCAGATCTATTAGAAATTAAACATAATGTTCGAATAAGAAAATTTAAGAGAAATGAAGAATTGTGGAATGAATTTTTAGAGATGAGACCATTTGAGATAATTGAAAAGAAAAATGAATTTAGAGAATATATTTTGAATCAATTTAGAAATATTAAATAATTTTAATTATTTTCTAGGATGGAAAAATTTGCAGGATTTAAAAAGTTCATTTCTAATAAATGGAGAACCAACTGAGAAGTCAAACTCTCAAAAACCTTCGAGATTACTGTAAATCTCACAATATTAAAGGATATTTTAAATATAATAAGAAAGATGATCTTATAAATCATATTATTGATGAAATAGAGAAAAAGAAATTTATAAATGAATTCAATTTTGATTCTAGTTTGTTTTCTAGACCAAAACCTGATAAAAACTTTGAATTATGGACGATGAAACAATTACAAGATTATTGTAGATCACGTAATATTAAAGGATTTTCAAAATTAAAGAATAAATCTGATCTTATTAAGTTGATCACTAATGATGAAAAAAGAAAGAAAAACCGAAAGAGATTAATAAATGAATCCATTAAAAAATCGATAAATCAATCCAAAAAAACATCAATAAATGAATTCAATTTCCATCCAAGTTTATTTTCAAAACCTAAACCTCCTAGGGAAAAACAAATCAAATGTGATGATTGTAATAAATATTATAAAAAATCATATAAAGAGAAACATATTGAATCTTTAGCACACAAGAAAGTAAACATTAATGATGAACAAGAAATTCAGGAAATTGAAACAGCTTATGAATCAAGATTAAAAACCTATATAGTTAGGAATATGGAAGGAATTTTTCATCCAAGAGAATTCTTGGAAGATAAAAGAAATATAATAATCGATAAGATAACTGAAAATGTAAAAAATATGGATTTGAAAGTTAATCTTAAATTTTTCCTTACCTTTAAAAAAAGGGGGGAAGAAAAATGGTTTGGTAGAACACACTATTTTCTGGAAGAATTTTCATTTAAAACTAAAAATGAAATCATATTACAATCTTCAGATCTAAATACATTTTATGATAGTGCTATTGAGAAATTGATAAAAGAAATGGATGATTTTGAAAGAAATGGTTCAGGATGGGAGTTTGTAAGTATTGATTATTTAGAACTTCGAATCAATAAATATAATCCATTGAGAGGTTCTTCATATATTGATTTACCAGAAAAAATAAAATCTAAAAAAGCAATTATTAATGTAAAAAATAATGATAATAAATGTTTTATGTGGTCAGTTCTATCAGCATTACATCCAGTAGACAAGGATCCTCAAAGAGTTACAAAATATGAAATGTATAAAGATGAATTAAATTTTGATGGAATCAACTTCCCAGTTTCCTTTAAAGATATTAGTAAATTTGAAAAACAAAACGATATATCTATAAATGTATATGGGTATGAAGAATCTGTTCATCCTTTAAGAATTACAAAACATAAATTAGATAAACATGTAAATTTATTTTATATTAAAGATAATGAAAATGATCATTACTGTTGGATTAAAGATCTTTCTCGATTGATCAAAACACAACTAACAAATATGAAAGTAAAAATTTATCCATGTGAAAGATGTTTAAGATATTACTATTCAGCTGAAAAATTAGAAAATCATGAACTTGATTGTAAAACTAAAACGGCGGTAAAAATTGAAATGCCGAAAAAAGGTGAATATTTAAGTTTCAAAAATTATAACAGATCGTTAAGAGTTCCTTTCGTAATATATGCAGATTTTGAATGTTTAACTAAAAAAATTGATAATTGTCAACCTGATTCATCAGGTTCTTATACTATGAAATATCAAAAACATGAACCGAATAGTTTTTGTTATTATATAAAATATCAAAATTATGATTACAAACAACCTGTAGTATATAGAGGATCTGATTGTACTGATAAATTTGTAGAAATGATTCGTGAGGAAGTTAAAAATATTCAAAAGATTTATGAAGAAATTAAACCGTTGGAGATGACTTTTGAAGAAGAAAAACAGTTTCAGAAAACTGATATTTGTCATATATGTGAAAAGGATATAATAACATGGAATAATTATAAGAAATATGGGGAAAAACCTATTGGGATATTAGGAAAAAAGGTAAGAGATCATGATCATTTAACTGGAAAATATCGAGGTCCGGCTCATGAAATTTGTAATTTGAATTATAAAAATCCTTCATTTGTTCCAGTATTCATTCATAATTTATCTGGATATGATGCACATCTATTTGTTAAAGCGATGGGGAAATTTAGAGAAAATGTTGAGGTAATTCCAAATACTGAAGAAAAATATATTTCATTCACACAGAAAGTTGATAAATTAGAAATTAGATTTGTTGATTCATTCAGATTTATGGCTTCGAGTTTAGATTCATTATCTACGAACTTAAGAAAAATTCCTGAAGAAATGAAAGGTAAAAAGTTAGAAGAATATAAATTCTTGAAATCTATGTTTAGAGAAACCAGTAAATATTATAAAGATGAAAAATTAGATTTGATTACGAGAAAAGGTGTGTATCCTTATGATTACATGGATTCAGAAGAAAAATTTGAAGAGTCAAAATTACCTTCAATCGAAGAATTTTATAGTAAATTGAATGATTGTGATATTTCTGAAAACGATTATAAACATGCAAAAAAGGTATGGAAAACATTTGAAATTAGAAATTTAGGAGAGTATTCAGATTTATATGTTAAATCAGATGTTTTAATATTGTCTGATATATTTGAAAATTTTAGAGATGTCTGTTTAAAAACTTATAAACTTGATCCAGCTTGGTATTTTACAGCTCCAGGATTATCTTGGGATGCAATGTTAAAAACGACAGAAATCGAGTTGGAATTATTAAATGATTATGATATGATTTTGATGTTGGAAAAAGGAACTCGTGGTGGAATATCTCAATGTTGTAATAGATATTCTAAAGCAAATAATAAATATATGAAAAAATATGATAAAAATCTACCATCTAGTTATTTAATGTATTTAGATGCAAATAATTTATATGGTTGGGCGATGAGTCAATATTTACCTTATGGAGGATTTAAATGGATAAAACCAGAAGAAATGGAAAATTTAGATGATGATTCAGAGAAAGGTTATATACTAGAAGTTGATCTTGAATATCCAAAAGAGTTACATGATGATCATTCTGATTTACCTCTAGCTCCAGAAAATGGAATACCAGGTAATTCAAAACATGTAAAATTATTAACGACATTATTTGATAAAGAAAAATATGTGATTCATTACAGAAATTTAAAACAATGTTTGGATATGGGATTAAAGCTAAAAAAAGTTCATAGGGTATTAGAATTTAAACAATCGAATTGGTTACAAAAATATATTGATCTCAATACGAAAATGAGAACTAGAGCTGTAAATGATTTTGAAAAAGATTTCTATAAACTAATGAATAATTCAGTGTTTGGAAAAACTATGGAAAATATAAGAAAACGAATTGATGTGAAATTGTGTAATAATTATGGGAAAGTAGAGAAATTAATATCAAAACCAAATTTTAAAGGAAGAACAATATTTGATGAAAATCTATCAGCAATTCATATGAACAAAACAAAAGTTAAATTTAATAAACCGATTTATGTAGGAATGAGTATTCTAGATTTATCGAAACATTTAATGTACGATTTTCATTACAATACTATGAAACGGAAATATGGAAATGATCTTAAATTAATGTACATGGATACAGACAGTCTTATATATAATATTAAAACAGACGATTTTTATGAAGACATGAAAAAAATGATTGATCTGTTCGATACTTCAGATTTTCCTGTTGATAACAGATTCAATATACCTAGAGTAAATAAGAAAGTATTAGGTAAAATGAAAGATGAAAATAATGGAGTTATTATGACAGAATTTATTGGATTAAGATCTAAAATGTATTCTCATAAAAATGAGATATCTATTTGTAAGAAATCAAAAGGTATTAAGAAATGTGTTGTAAATAAGAAAATATCATTTGAAGATTATAAAGATTGTTTATTCAATAAAAGAGTTCATTATAGAACAATGAATCAAATCAGGAGTTATAAACATGAGATATATTCAATTCAAGTTAATAAAAAAGCTTTATCACCAGATGATGATAAACGTTATATTTTAGAAGATGGAATCCATACTAGAGCATTAGGACATTATAAAAATATTTAAATAAATTTTAAATAAGAATCTTATAAATTAATATCTTTAAATGTTAAAGAAGTAAGAATATATCTTACTTCTTTAACATGTAAAGAGTATAGAATTGAATTGAAATATTTTATTTGATAAATTTCATTTCTAATAAATGGAAGTATTAAAAAAGATCCAACGAGTTGGTCAATGTCAAAATACTCCAATAAAGAAACTAACAGAATTGGAATGTGGTCAATCTTATTCAATTAAAGAATTTAAAGAAACTAATACAAAATTTGGAAAACGTATAGTTGTTACGTTAAAAGATAAGGAAGATAAATTTCAAGTTTATCTACCAGATAGATTTAATGACAAATTAAATAAAAAAGATATTCAACAATTAAATTCACAAAAACTATTATTCGTTTATGACGGTTTAAAAGAATTAAATGATGGGAAGAAAATTCATATTATTGACTTCCGAGAAAATAAAAATGAAAATAGATCTAAATCTAAGAAATCTGAAAGTGATATTGATGATTAAACGTGTATAACAAATGGAAATAATAATTAAATTAATTATATAATATTTTTACTTTTTGTGGGTGATCCCAATTTTTGTATCGTTTTAAAGAAATATGTTAAAAATATGTATTTTTTTTTTATTTGTTAGGTTTTAAAGAAATATGTTAGAAAATGTATATTTTTTAAAAAAATTAGATGTTTGAGATAAAAATGAAAAATCCTACAAAAATCGACGATCAGGTTTTTTCGGGGAAATAGGGAATTTTGAAGACTGCGCCAGAAACCCTATATTACATCTACTTAAAACATTTCACATTTCAGAACCTATAGATCACGAAAATAACGTTGGTTCAAATTTGAATGATATATATATATATATATATATATATATATATATGTTTAAAGAAACGTGAAATTTTCCTCACGGCGTTCGGGGAGGGAACGGTGAATGAACGAACTGTTTACCGGTGGTTTTCCTGGTTTCGAAGTGGAAATTTTGACCTTGACAACGAGGAGCGAGGAAGGCCAGAAACCAAGCTTGACAATGACCACCTGAAAGAAAGGGTTGAAGCTTGTCCCTCAAAAAGCACTAGGGAATATGCCAAAGAACTCGGAGTAGGAGCCACGACAGTTTCAAGACATTTGAAGGAAATCGGCAAGTCCAAAACTGACATTTCATACGGTACAGCCTGATATATATTAGGTTTTTGTATAGTTGTGTTCCATCGTGGTGTACTTGAGGGGTAAGCCCTTGTTCTGATATTGTCTCGTCTAGAAATAAGTCTGAAGGATTTTGGCTTAGCCTAACCCTCGTCAAGGCATATCATCCTTACTTCGCGATACTTCAACCGTAAGCACTCTCTTTCCTACATTATCCTCTTCACACGTTACTTACCATGTTTCTTTTTCATAAGATTTCTTTCCTCATGGCAATAGTAACAAAAAAACATTAATGACTTTCCTAAGAATTTTGGTAGTGTGGACTTCATTCCTCAACTACGTAAACAAAATAAAAACATGAATAATTCTGCTGTTTTACATTTAAAGGGGTCTGGGAAAAATAGTGCCCAGCAACATATTAAACAAATCTTAACTGTAGCTGCTATATGTTGAATATTATGTGTGACTATCAGTCTATGACGGAAATGCTACTAAAATATGACTACAAGCTCTGTATGCTACTTAATCTTGTTGCTCCTAACCATTTCAACTGATAGTCCTACATAATATCCAACATATAGCAGCTACAGTTAAGTTTTGTTAAAAATTTTGTTTGGCGCTATTTTGCCCCGACCACTTCATTTGTAATGAGCAGTTTAATTTTAAATTTTACTTAAATATTCAATATTGAAAATAGTACATATTATTATATACTCAAGTAATAAGGTCGGCCATAGCCACGTTGAATACACCGGTTCTCGTAGATCACCGAAGTTAAGCAACGTCGGGCGTGGTCAGTACATGAATGGGTGACCGACCACGTGCTGTTGGCATTAGAAAAGGGTGGAAACCTGTAGATAGCCCGGCGCTAATAGCCAAACAGTTGATGCTTCGTAAAAAAAGAAAAAAAAAAAGGGTTTTGAAATACACATGGGATTGCTTCTAACTGAATTCTCTAATTCAGCGTTTTCTCTAATCCGACTCTACCCCGGTCCCGACGACATCGGATTAGGGAGAGTTTACTGTATATATATTATTATCTATATATATAAAAATCACGTGTCTGTCTGTTTTGCTGTCTGTTTGTTCCTTATACAAATCCACACCGTTTGACCGATTTTGACCAAACTTGGAATAATGGTAGGTCTTGATACGAGAAATCTCCTAGGCTAGGTCAAAAAAAATCTACCAGCTGTCTGTCTGTATGTTTGTTCCTCATACAAATCCACACCGTTCGTCCGATTTTGACTAAACTCGGTACATAGGTAGATCCTAATCTGGAGAGTGCCGTAGGCTAGGTCAAAAACCTCTACCAGATGTCTCTCTGTATGTTTGTTTCCTATAAAAATCCACACCGTTCGACCGATTTTGACCTAAGTTGGAACACAGGTAGATCTTGATATGGTGATTGCCATAGGCTAGGTCAAAACGGCTACCATCTGTCTGTCTGTATGTTTGTTCTTTATACAAACCCACACCGTTTGACAGATTTTGATCTGTCAAAACTGCGCACACAGGTTGGTCTTGATCAGGGGATTGTCATAGGCCAGGTCAAAAACGTCCACCAGTTGCTGTCTGTATGTTTTTTTTTTAAATAAAAATCCACACCGTTAGACCGATTTTTACCGAACTTGGCATTCATGTATGTCTTGATTCGGGGGGTACTATAGGTTAGGTCAAAGTTGTCTAGGACTCCCAGTTGGGAGGTCACGGGTTCGAAACAGTTACAGATTCGTGTTATTAGATTTTAATAATACTTATTTGGTTTCTAATTTATTTAGGCTTTTCTATATGCAGAAAGTCATAGGCAGAAAGTAGGTGTAGCATGGCACGCCGGGTAACAGCTATATGCAGAAAGTAGGTGTAGCATGGCACGCCGGGTAACAGCTAGATGCAGAAAGTAGGTGTAGCATGACACGCCGGGTAACAGCTAGATGCAGAAAGTAGGTGTAGCATGGCACGCCGGGTAACAGCTAAATGCAGAAAGTAGGTGTAGCATGGCACGCCGGGTAACAGCTAGATGCAGAAAGTAGGTGTAGCATGGCACGCCGGGTAACAGCTAGTTTACTATATTTTTGACTATTTTCATTATAGTAGATGTAATATAGGGTTTCTGGACCACCTCCCAAAATTCCCTATTTCCCCGAAAAAACCTGATCGTCGATTTTTGTAGGATTTTTCATTTTTATCTCAAACATCTAATTTTTTTAAAAAATATACATTTTCTAACATATTTCTTTAAAACCTAACAAATAAAAAAAAATACATATTTTTAACATATTTCTTTAAAACGATACAAAAATTGGAATCACCCCCAAAAGTAAAAATATTATATAATTAATTTAATTATTATTTCCATTTGTTATACACGTTTAATCATCAATATCACTTTCAGATTTCTTAGATTTAGATCTATTTTCATTTTTATTTTCTCGGAAGTCAATAATATGAATTTTCTTCCCATCATTTAATTCTTTTAAACCGTCATAAACGAATAATAGTTTTTGTGAATTTAATTGTTGAATATCTTTTTTATTTAATTTGTCATTAAATCTATCTGGTAGATAAACTTGAAATTTATCTTCCTTATCTTTTAACGTAACAACTATACGTTTTCCAAATTTTGTATTAGTTTCTTTAAATTCTTTAATTGAATAAGATTGACCACATTCCAATTCTGTTAGTTTCTTTATTGGAGTATTTTGACATTGACCAACTCGTTGGATCTTTTTTAATACTTCCATTTATTAGAAATGAAATTTATCAAATAAAATATTTCAATTCAATTCTATACTCTTTACATGTTAAGAAGTAAGATATATTCTTACTTCTTTAACATTTAAAGATATTAATTTATAAGATTCTTATTTAAAATTTATTTAAATATTTTTATAATGTCCTAATGCTCTAGTATGGATTCCATCTTCTAAAATATAACGTTTATCATCATCTGGTGATAAAGCTTTTTTATTAACTTGAATTGAATATATCTCATGTTTATAACTCCTGATTTGATTCATTGTTCTATAATGAACTCTTTTATTGAATAAACAATCTTTATAATCTTCAAATGATATTTTCTTATTTACAACACATTTCTTAATACCTTTTGATTTCTTACAAATAGATATCTCATTTTTATGAGAATACATTTTAGATCTTAATCCAATAAATTCTGTCATAATAACTCCATTATTTTCATCTTTCATTTTACCTAATACTTTCTTATTTACTCTAGGTATATTGAATCTGTTATCAACAGGAAAATCTGAAGTATCGAACAGATCAATCATTTCTTTCATGTCTTCATAAAAATCGTCTGTTTTAATATTATATATAAGACTGTCTGTGTCCATGTACATTAATTTAAGATCATTTCCATATTTCCGTTTCATAGTATTGTAATGAAAATCATACATTAAATGTTTCGATAAATCTAGAATACTCATTCCTACATAAATCGGTTTATTAAATTTAACTTTTGTTTTGTTCATATGAATTGCTGATAGATTTTCATCAAATATTGTTCTTCCTTTAAAATTTGGTTTTGATATTAATTTCTCAACTTTCCCATAATTATTACACAATTTCACATCAATTCGTTTTCTTATATTTTCCATAGTTTTTCCAAACACTGAATTATTCATTAATTTATAGAAATCTTTTTCAAAATCATTTACAGCTCTAGTTCTCATTTTCGTATTGAGATCAATATATTTTTGTAACCAATTCGATTGTTTAAATTCTAATACCCTATGAACTTTTTTTAGCTTTAATCCCATATCCAAACATTGTTTTAAATTTCTGTAATGAATCACATATTTTTCTTTATCAAATAATGTCGTTAATAATTTTACATGTTTTGAATTACCTGGTATTCCATTTTCTGGAGCTAGAGGTAAATCAGAATGATCATCATGTAACTCTTTTGGATATTCAAGATCAACTTCTAGTATATAACCTTTCTCTGAATCATCATCTAAATTTTCTATTTCTTCTGGTTTTATCCATTTAAATCCTCCATAAGGTAAATATTGACTCATCGCCCAACCATATAAATTATTTGCATCTAAATACATTAAATAACTAGATGGTAGATTTTTATCATATTTTTTCATATATTTATTATTTGCTTTAGAATATCTATTACAACATTGAGATATTCCACCACGAGTTCCTTTTTCCAACATCAAAATCATATCATAATCATTTAATAATTCCAACTCGATTTCTGTAGTTTTTAACATTGCATCCCAAGATAATCCTGGAGCTGTAAAATACCAAGCTGGATCAAGTTTATAAGTTTTTAAACAGACATCTCTAAAATTTTCAAATATATCAGACAATATTAAAACATCTGATTTAACATATAAATCTGAATACTCTCCTAAATTTCTAATTTGAAATGTTTTCCATACCTTTTTTGCATGTTTATAATCGTTTTCAGAAATATCACAATCATTCAATTTACTATAAAATTCTTCGATTGAAGGTAATTTTGACTCTTCAAATTTTTCTTCTGAATCCATGTAATCATAAGGATACACACCTTTTCTCGTAATCAAATCTAATTTTTCATCTTTATAATATTTACTGGTTTCTCTAAACATAGATTTCAAGAATTTATATTCTTCTAACTTTTTACCTTTCATTTCTTCAGGAATTTTTCTTAAGTTCGTAGATAATGAATCTAAACTCGAAGCCATAAATCTGAATGAATCAACAAATCTAATTTCTAATTTATCAACTTTCTGTGTGAATGAAATATATTTTTCTTCAGTATTTGGAATTACCTCAACATTTTCTCTAAATTTCCCCATCGCTTTAACAAATAGATGTGCATCATATCCAGATAAATTATGAATGAATACTGGAACAAATGAAGGATTTTTATAATTCAAATTACAAATTTCATGAGCCGGACCTCGATATTTTCCAGTTAAATGATCATGATCTCTTACCTTTTTTCCTAATATCCCAATAGGTTTTTCCCCATATTTCTTATAATTATTCCATGTTATTATATCCTTTTCACATATATGACAAATATCAGTTTTCTGAAACTGTTTTTCTTCTTCAAAAGTCATCTCCAACGGTTTAATTTCTTCATAAATCTTTTGAATATTTTTAACTTCCTCACGAATCATTTCTACAAATTTATCAGTACAATCAGATCCTCTATATACTACAGGTTGTTTGTAATCATAATTTTGATATTTTATATAATAACAAAAACTATTCGGTTCATGTTTTTGATATTTCATAGTATAAGAACCTGATGAATCAGGTTGACAATTATCAATTTTTTTAGTTAAACATTCAAAATCTGCATATATTACGAAAGGAACTCTTAACGATCTGTTATAATTTTTGAAACTTAAATATTCACCTTTTTTCGGCATTTCAATTTTTACCGCCGTTTTAGTTTTACAATCAAGTTCATGATTTTCTAATTTTTCAGCTGAATAATAATATCTTAAACATCTTTCACATGGATAAATTTTTACTTTCATATTTGTTAGTTGTGTTTTGATCAATCGAGAAAGATCTTTAATCCAACAGTAATGATCATTTTCATTATCTTTAATATAAAATAAATTTACATGTTTATCTAATTTATGTTTTGTAATTCTTAAAGGATGAACAGATTCTTCATACCCATATACATTTATAGATATATCGTTTTGTTTTTCAAATTTACTAATATCTTTAAAGGAAACTGGGAAGTTGATTCCATCAAAATTTAATTCATCTTTATACATTTCATATTTTGTAACTCTTTGAGGATCCTTGTCTACTGGATGTAATGCTGATAGAACTGACCACATAAAACATTTATTATCATTATTTTTTACATTAATAATTGCTTTTTTAGATTTTATTTTTTCTGGTAAATCAATATATGAAGAACCTCTCAATGGATTATATTTATTGATTCGAAGTTCTAAATAATCAATACTTACAAACTCCCATCCTGAACCATTTCTTTCAAAATCATCCATTTCTTTTATCAATTTCTCAATAGCACTATCATAAAATGTATTTAGATCTGAAGATTGTAATATGATTTCATTTTTAGTTTTAAATGAAAATTCTTCCAGAAAATAGTGTGTTCTACCAAACCATTTTTCTTCCCCCCTTTTTTTAAAGGTAAGGAAAAATTTAAGATTAACTTTCAAATCCATATTTTTTACATTTTCAGTTATCTTATCGATTATTATATTTCTTTTATCTTCCAAGAATTCTCTCGGATGAAAAAATCCTTCCATATTCCTAACTATATAGGTTTTTAATCTTGATTCATAAGCTGTTTCAATTTCCTGAATTTCTTGTTCATCATTAATGTTTACTTTCTTGTGTGCTAAAGATTCAATATGTTTCTCTTTATATGATTTTTTATAATATTTATTACAATCATCGCATTTGATTTGTTTTTCCCTAGGAGGTTTAGGTTTTGAAAATAAACTTGGATGGAAATTGAATTCATTTATTGATGTTTTTTTGGATTGATTTATCGATTTTTTAATGGATTCATTTATTAATCTCTTTCGGTTTTTCTTTCTTTTTTCATCATTAGTGATCAACTTAATAAGATCAGATTTATTCTTTAATTTTGAAAATCCTTTAATATTACGTGATCTACAATAATCTTGTAATTGTTTCATCGTCCATAATTCAAAGTTTTTATCAGGTTTTGGTCTAGAAAACAAACTAGAATCAAAATTGAATTCATTTATAAATTTCTTTTTCTCTATTTCATCAATAATATGATTTATAAGTTCATCTTTCTTATTATATTTAAAATATCCTTTAATATTGTGAGATTTACAGTAATCTCGAAGGTTTTTGAGAGTTTGACTTCTCAGTTGGTTCTCCATTTATTAGAAATGAACTTTTTAAATCCTGCAAATTTTTCCATCTTAGAAATTAATACATTTTTTTAAACTGATTCAAAATATATCCTCTAAATTGGTTTTTCTTTTCAATTATCTCAAATGGTTTCATCTCTAAAAATTCATTCCACAATTCTTCATTTCTCTTAAATTTTCTTATTCGAACATTATGTTTAATTTCTAATAGATCTGCAATTTTTGCGATAAAAAATTTATATGGTAGGGCTTTTCGTTTATAATTTTCATTAAAAACTTCAAACACTTCTTCAATTTTAATTCTATCTTCAGGTTCATCTATTAACTGTAATAAATGTTCATGAAAATATCTCTGTCTATATTTAAAATTATTATGAGGATTTCTTGTTGGTGGATAACAACTATAACAACGATTATCTAATACCGATTGTTTACAACAGATCTGACAAAATTCGAAAGGTTCTAATTCCTCCATTTATTAGGAACGAACTTTTTTAGATCTTACAAAATTTTACATCATCATTTGTTTTAAAATATACTCTCTAATAGATTAATTTATATTCAAAGTCATTCCATATTTTCACCATTCTCTTAGTTTCCTTAATTTCAATATTATTTCCTACTTTTAAATAATCTGCAATCTTTTTTACTAAATATTTATAAGGTATATATTTACCTCTATAATTATTAATAAAAGTTTCAAATATTTTTTCAATTTCAACCTTATCATTAACATTTTCTATTAAATTATTCAATTTTTTACGAAATCTATTTATTCTATACGATTTACGATTATATTTACCTATTTTAATGTCTGTTACACAATTATAACAATTATTATTTAATACACTATACCTTCCACATATACTACACATTTCCATTTCTCCATGATCCAAATTTTCATCTATAAAGTTTCCTTCTGTATCCGAATTTTTTAAATCGTCTCCATAAACTGAAGTTAATTCAAATTCGTCTTCGTAATGTGGAGGTAATTTAAATTCTTCCATAGATTCTTTTTCTTCTAATAACTTAATTAAAACAGATTTCTTCATGTTATAATAATTTTTTATTTTATACTGACTTCCCAAACGTCTTAATTCAACTATTTTTTTATCACTTAATTTTTCTTTAGTTTTAGATTTTTCTAATATTAAATCAATTAATGATTGTTTTCTCAGTTTAGAATAACCCTGATATTTATTTTCTTTACATATTTTTTGTAAATCTTTAACTGTCTTATTTTTCAGGTCTTCCATTTATTTAGAAATAATTTTTATCAATATAAAATTTATCATCGAAATATTTTGTTAAATATCTTTTCAAACTCAAATATTCTCATTTTAAACCTCTGATTATTGATTAAATTAAAATTAATTCTACATTCATAAGGTATTTCATAAATAGTTACAAGATCATTAAATCTTACCTTCTTCATTTATAGTTTTAAAAAATTCTATATTTATATTCAAATTCTTCAAAAACAAGGGGGTCGTGATTTCCGACCCCTTTGAAATTTTTGCAGGTTGATAAAAAGTTAATATAAATTGTTTCTACTGAAATATATCAAATTCTGAATGTATCAAACCCATTCCTAAATGTCTTTTAATTTTCATTGCATTCGTTGTCAAATATGCCGCAGTTCTTTCTCCTATATCAGCATCACTCGAAATAACTCTTTCCCATGCTTTATTTTCTAAAATTTTGTCTGCGATATGTCTATCTGATACTTCTTTATGATCTCTATAAGATATATCATGTTCTTTTGCAGCTTCATCTAATTTATTAATTGGTTTATCACCTCTTTCCAATCTTTCATTTAATTTAGTACCTGGACCTAAATAGTTATAACCCGGATAATGTAATTCAAATGGTAATCCACTTAATATTTTATTAAACAATCCAGATCCTATAGTTTCATCCTTAATTATTTTATGTGGAAGAGCATTCACTAATCTTATTAAATATTCAGTTCCTTTTCGATCATCAATATGTTTTTCTAAAAGATTTGTTAAAAATCTGATAATACCGACTTTTTCATTATGAAAATTATTATCTCCAGCCAATTCTGAAGCATATATTAAATTCAATCTTGAAATCAATTCATTCAAATTTTGTATATACATAACAGAATGTTCATTATAATTAACTATTCCTTTTCCGGTAACCGGAATGGTCTTTAATTCTTCGTATATAGGTTTTAATAAATTTTTATATTTTTTTGATTGTGGAGCTTTTGGTCTATTTGTTGATGAGTTATTTTTGTTATATAAAACCTCACTATTAATTAAAATTTCTTTATAGGTATTAAATTCTTCTGGTGAATATAATTTTTCACCTTTATTATCAAATAAGTTTTCATAATTTTGTGTTAAGAGAACCCATAATCCTTTTGTTCCAATATATTTTTTTCCATCAATAATTAAATCATTTCCATCTATATTAACTTTATTCTTTCCGATTTTAAAAAATAATTTTTTTTCATCGTAAGTAATTCCATAATGTTTATCAGTTAGTTTTGGTAAATATGTTGCTCCAAGAGGACCAATTATTTGACCGATAACAGATGATGAAATATTCAATGGAGTATCTGATTCATTTAAACTGTCTTCACTTAAATCTGACTCGTCTTCTGAAACTTTTTCCATTGGAAC
This sequence comes from Gonocerus acuteangulatus, assembly GCA_946811695.1. Classification (NCBI taxonomy): domain Eukaryota; kingdom Metazoa; phylum Arthropoda; class Insecta; order Hemiptera; family Coreidae; genus Gonocerus; species Gonocerus acuteangulatus. The sequence goes on along the minus strand of OX328128.1, from coordinate 4,419,316 downwards.
AAATGTAACTCTCTTTTTGTCTTTTGAAAAAGGTGTACTTTTTGCAAGTGGTGTATCTTTATCGTATAATTCTCCTTCAAAAGATGTTTCTTCTCCCGAAGGTGGAATTTCCATATCTGCTATGTTTCTTGTAAACGGTACAAGATCTGTAATTAATGTTTTATTTTGTTCTAACACATTTTTTATACTCTTGTCGACTTGAGAAATCTTTTCATTAAAAGTATTATCAAGTTTATTGATTGCACTCGTTATCGGTAAATATTCTTTACCTTTTAAATCTTCTTCAAGTATTCTTTGTTTTCTGGCATGTTCAAATTTTTTAATTAATCTATCTCTTATCTTAATAGTTTGTTTTGGATCCATTTATTATATTAAAAAGTTCAGAACGGTTTAACTAGATTTAACTAAGTTTAACATTTCGTTAAGTTTATTTGTCATGAATCAGACTTAAATATATAATATTATTAACATTTTCATTATTTAATAATTCATGTCTTTCATTCCTAATAGTTACATTTATTTTTTGAATTTTATGAATATCGTTTCTAATTGGAACATAAACAATTTCTAAGGGTTTTTCTGAAATCTTTGATTCAAAAGGAACATTCGGGAAAAAACTATATACTAAATCAGTTTCTTCATGTATGTGTTCATTAGAAGAATGACTCACTAAACTAGATTCAACTAAATTACAATGAATTTCGATAACATCAAAAGGTCTTAATTTAGGTCTGAATTTTCCAACATGTACTGTGTTACTTGCATAATCTGTTGAAATTTCATTTTTAGTTGGTATTTCGAAACCAAAAATGTTTTTAAGATTTACGTCCAGATCAAATGGATACGGTGAAAACATTTTTACCTTTCCATCATTATTACTTTTTATATAGAACTTTTCGTTTACAAGTTCTTTCTTTATTAGATTATCGATTTCTTTTAAACTCCAAAATCCTTTTTCAATTTTAATATGTTTTCTTGATTTATTAATATCGAATGAATTGAATAATGAAATGAATGAATCTTTTTGTATGTTAGGAATGTTATTATCCGAATAAAAACCAACAAGACCTATTTTATAATTTATATTTTCGTCTAGAAATATTGGATGTGCTAATTTCAAAGTCAACTCAGAAGTTTTACCAGTTATTTTTAACAATTTCATCTTATATAAATTACTCTATTTATAATGGAAAAAAAGTATCGTATAAAAATTTACCACGAAGATAAAAATAAGACTAACAATAAACCTTTTCCATTACCATTAAGATGTATAATTATCGGTAGTAGTGGTTCTGGAAAAACAACTTTATTAACAAATTTTATTTATGGAGATTGGTTAGATTATTCTAAATTATATGTATGTAGTAAATCTTTAGATCAAGATATTTATCAAGAAATGATTGAGTTGTTTAGTGATATTGGAAATAAAATAGGAGAGGATGTAGGGTGTTTTTATAATGATATTGAAGAAATGGAAAATGTAGATACTTGTGAACCGAATAGTTTAGTTATCTTTGATGATATTATATTTGAAAATCATGAAAAAATTAATGAATATTTTGTTAGAGGTAGACATAAAAATATTTCTTGTATTTATTTAAGTCAATGTTATAGTAAAGTTGATAGAAAGTTTATTAGAAATAATGTTAATTTTATTTGTTCTTTTAAACAATCTCTTCATTACACTGAAATGATATATAAAGATTTTGCTGGAAGTGATTTTTCATCCTTTGATATTTTTAAAAAAATTTGTAATGATTGTTGGGAGGATGATTATGGTTTTCTATCGATAAATACATATAATAAATTAAACAATGGAAAGTATATCCATAAACTAGAGAAATTTATCTATTTTAAAGACTAGATTTTATCCTATAATAAATGGTACTTATATATTGTGTAAAGTGTAAAAAACAAACAGAAAGTAAGAATTATCATGAAGAAACTTCTAAAAATGGAAAACTCATGGGTAAAGGAATTTGTGAAATTTGTGGAAGTAAAAAGAATACTTTTTTAGGTCAAAAAATGAAAAAGAAATGAGTGTAAAAGAAGGAATAATTGAAGAAATTCATAAACCGGTTAGAAGAAATTTTGAAAGAACAAAAATTATAACTCGAGGAATAAATGACTTGTGGCAATCTGATTTAGTTGAGATGAATACTGGAAGTTTAAAAGGAATATCAAAAATTAATAAAGGATTTAAATATATTTTAACTGTAATAGATACATTTTCTAAAGTTTCTTGGGCAATTCCTGTTAAAGATAAAACTGGTAAATTAGTGACTGAAGCATTAAAAAGTATATTGAACGATAAAAATAAACCAAAAAATTTACAAACGGATAACGGAAAAGAATTTTATAATAAAGAATTTCAGAATTTAATGAAAGAATATAATATCAATCATTATTCTAGTTATAGTGAAATAAAATCTGCTATAGTAGAAAGATTTAATAGAACATTAAAAGAAAAAATGTGGAAAGAATTTTCTAAGAGAGGAAATTATAAATGGATAGATATTTTAGATGATTTGATTAAAACATATAATAATTCCTATCACAGAACTATAAAAATGAAACCTATAGAAGTTAATAAGAAAAATGGAGAAGAAGTATTAATGAATATTTATAATGATAACAATGTTAAAAATGAAAAACCGAAATTTAAATTAAACGATTATGTAAGGATAAGTAAATATAAAGGAATATTTGAAAAAGGATATACACCTAACTGGTCTACTGAAGTTTTCAAAATAAATAAAATAATAAATTCCATTCCTATTACTTATAAATTAAAAGATTTGAAGGAAGAAGAAATCGAAGGTAGATTTTATAAAGAAGAATTAATGAAAACCAAATATCCACATGATTATCTTGTTGAAAAGGTTTTAAAAAGAAAAGGGGATAAAGTTTATGTCAAATGGTTAGGTTTTGATAATTCACATAATACTTGGATAAATAAAAAAAATGTTGTGAATTAAATTTCTTTTTCACTGTGTAATTCCTCTATTTTTATAATTAGATATTCCTCACTAAATTCTTCATTATTTATTCTAAAATAATTACCATGAAATTCTAAATCATTTTTTAATTTTTCTTTTATTCTAGAATATAAATTAACACTATTTGGATCATAGAATTTTATTATCTCCTCACAATCTTGATGTTCTAAAACTATTTTATCAACAGCTCTTTTTAAATATACTTTTTGACATCTTATAACATAATAACTATATTCACATTCATAGTCGTTTAACTTAAATAATAGGAAAAAATGTCTTAATTTTTCATCTTTAGTTTTAGGTACAACATCAGATTTGATATTTGTTATTTTATTATTTAAATTTTCAATTTTTTCATCTTTCTTTTTTATAATTTTGTCTTTACTGTATAATTCTTCCTTCAATTTATACTCCCCTGTTTTTCTAATTGTTTTGATAACATTGTAAACCCATTTTTGAAATTCTTTTGCTTGAGGTAATTTCGATTTCATAATCAAAGAATATAAACCTAATTCGTTAATAAAAATAGTATGTGCTTTCATATTTGAAAGGTGCTCTTCTAAGGAGCACCTTTCTAAAATAAGATTTAGATTTGTTTTATGTTCTTCATCAACAAGATTATATGCTTTGGTTATTTTTTTATACTCTAATAATTCAGCAATATCTCTAGCTTTAAACCAAGGATCGTTATTTTCATCTAAAATCATAAATATTTCTTTATTATTATAGTTAAGTTTGTTGTTCAGAATATTTAGAATCCCCTCCATTTATTAGAAACGAACATTTTTAAATCCCGCAAAAATTTCCAGTAGAAAGAATTTATATTCTTTTTTATTCATTATAAATTAAAGAAAATGAGTGAGTATAAACCTTTTAAAATTTCACTAACGGAAGGTCAAAAATCTAAAATTATTGGTGCTGTAAAAAAGAAAACTGATGTTACAATCGATACAAAAAAAAGGAAATAATTCAATTTTGTTAACTCAAAGACAGATCGATAAGATTAACAGAAATGCTAAAGACGGAAAGGGAACTAGAATTAAATTAACATATAAACAATTAAGAGAAAATGAAAAAGATGGTGGAATACTTCCTTTAATTTTTGCAGGATTAGGAGCTTTAGCTGCTTTAGCAAGTGGAGCAAGTTCTATTGCAAACTCGGTTATCGATAAAAGATATAAAGATAAACTAATAGAAGAACAAACAAGACATAATAAAGAAATGGAAAAGAAACAGGGAGGAAAACTTGTAACAGTTAAAAAAAAAAAAATAACTCCTTTATCTAATTTTGATATCGAGAATATCGTTAAGAAGTTAAACATAAAACATTTTAGAGGAGTTTTTATGAAAGATGAACTTCCGAAACATCCTAGAAATATTGAGTGTGGAATTGTAAACATTGATAATTCTTTCGGAAATGGTACTCACTGGGTTTCTTATTATAAAAATGGAAATAAAAAATATTATTTTAATTCATATGGAAACTTACATCCATCAAAGGAATTAGTTATATATTTGGGAAAAGATAATTTAATATATAATGAAGACAGACTTCAAGAAATTAATGATCCACCTATTTGTGGACATTTATGTTTGTTAGTTCTTAAATTCTTTTCTAAAGATATGGATTTTAATGAAATTTTAAATATAATAAATAGAAAGAAATGGAATCTTATTCAAGAGTTATTTTAAAATTTGATGTTTTAGGAAATCAAATTGTTTTTCCGGAATCTGGCGATATTGATGAAACGAAATTAAAAAGTGATATTGTAAATGAACTTTCAAATTCTTTTAGAACAGAATTCTCAACATTCCAAACAAAATTAAAAGATGATGAAAATAAATTAAAGAATGATTTAAAAAATGATTTTAATAATAAATTAAAGAATGAATTAAAAGTAAAAGTTGATGAAATTATCGGTTCATTGTTTACATTTACTAAAAGTTATATTGGTTTTAATAAAAAAAGACTTGTCAGTGTTTCAGAAGGAAGAGATAATAATGATGTAGTTATTATGAAACAAGTGAAAACGATGATAGAGAAGGCAATTAATGAAAATAAAAGAGATAAAAGAACAACTGATACAAAAGAATTTGAAGAGATCATCGATGAGAAATTATTTGAATATACAACTAAAGAAGATTTAGATGAAAAGATGAAAAAACTCACTCAGGATTTAATTAGTGATGTTATACCAGTACAAGTTGATAGTGATATAAAGAACAAAATGGAAGAATATTTGACAGAAACAGAGTTAGAAAAACATCTTCAAACATTTTCTGACACTTTATATAATAGTTATTACCCACAAGTAGAACAATTTATGAAAGATTTAAACAATAAAATAGAAGAACTGGAAAAAAAGATAATGAAAAGAAGAAGAGTAAAAATGTTAGAGTATGAAAAAATTGATACGGAAGAAGAGTCTAAAACATCACTAAATGAAAAAAATGATCTTATACCAGTACAAGTTGATAGTGATATAAAGAACAAAATGGAAGAATATTTGACAGAAACAGAGTTAGAAAAAATTGATACAGAAGTAGAAATATTAAAAAAGAATTAATTTTTTTCTTAATAAATGGAGACAACACAAAATAATGATTGGGATGAAATATCTTCATTTCCTGGTTTAACAACAGAATTTTTAATTGTATTTCAGAATAAATTAAATTGGAAACTTGTTTCACAATACCATCCGTTTAAATTAGAAGAATTAGGAATGTTTTCAAATAAAATAGATTGGAAAATCATTTCGAGATATCAGAAAATCGATGAACAAAAGATCGAGTTTTATTACTCATTATTTGATTGGAACATTATGTCTTTTTATCAAAAGTTTTCTCCAGATACTTTAATAAAATATAAACATTTGGTTAATTGGATAATAATTTTCGAAAGAACTGATATATCAAATGAATTTAAACAAGAACATTATGAAGAATTTTCGAAATATTATAAAAATAGATTTAATGTTGATACTGTACCTTCATTAATAAATTATGTTTTTTAAATTTTCAAACCTCGTCACTGAGACGGGGTCTAATAATTATAAACTAGTTTTTAAATTATAACGATTTTTTATCTTAATAAATGGAGATGTATTCAAAATATAATCCTAATATAGAAAAACAACAATTTAAACATTTTTTCCCATCGAATAATACCGAATTGAATTTTAATAAAGAAAATCAGAGAATAGAATTCTTAATCGATGTTGGTGATAATTTTTTAAGTTCCCATTTTCAGTTTGTTATTTCAGGTTCTTTCAATGCCAAAGATGGTGAACACTATGGTATGAATTCGGGAACTAAATTAATAGATAATTTTATTCCTTTCTTATTTCGAAGTATAGAAGTAAAAAAACATAACAAATTAATTGATAGAATTGAAGATCCAGGTATTATAAGTACTGTAAAACATACGATATCACTGTCTCAAGATGAAACTTTGTCTAAAATGAATGGTGCAGTGAAATGTGATCATAAATATGGAAAATTTAATTATTGTGGAACCTTAAACGATTTAGGATTAGGATATTTTGGAGGTATAAACATACCAATATACAAAGGAGGATTTTTAATAACATTTCTTAGAAACACTGATGATGACGGGATTTTTCTATCACTTCAAGCAGATGGAAAGTCTTATGCACCTACAGGTAAAATTACAATAACTGATTTTTATTTACGTGTTCCTATCATAGAGTATTCAACACCTTCAAAAATTGAATTAATTAATGAGATGGACAAGTTTGGTGGAACACAAGAATTTGTATTTAAAACTTGGGAGTGTATTGAAAAAACTGGTATTATGGGATCAAATTTAAGTTTTGATATAACTAATATTTATAGGAACATTGATAAACCGAAATTCATAATTGTAGGATTCCAAACATCGAGAAGAAATGATCAAAAGAAAGATCCTTCTAAATTTGACCATGTTGATGTTAGAAATATTAGAGTTAAAATTAATGAAACATATTATCCGGAAGAAATGTTAAATTTAGATATTAAAGAGAACAATTATTCATTATTATATGATATGTATAAAGATTATAAAAGGTCTTATATCGGAAATATGAATATGCTTTATGATCCTGATGATTTCATAAAAAATAGACCTTTATATGTAATAGATGTTAGAAAAGGACCAATTAATATTTCAAATAGTAAAAATAATATTATTCTGAATGTTGATTTTCATAATGTAGTTCCTGGAGGTACAAATATATACGTGGTTATTTTATCTGAGAAAAAAATTAGATACGATTTTCTTAAAAACGATATATTAGAAGTTTAGTATGTTAGCAGTACAGATAATAGACAAAGTATGTTCTCAGAATAGATGATAGAACTTGTTCATTTTTCCTCTACCCTTGAAATAGGAGGAGGATAAAACAACATGATAACAACCGTCAGTAGTTCTCAGGAGTCCGTTGAGTTTAGTGTAGAGCGATCATGAATTATAAAATAGATAAAATTATTAAGGATTCAAATACATTAATAAAAATTCTAGAAGAATCTAAGAAAGACTTCGATGGAGTTAAAAAAAGAGTAGTAGTGTTACTAGTGTAGTAGTGTTAGTGTAGTGTGGTAGTAGTAGTAGTAGTAGTAGTAGTACTAGTGTATCCAGTAGTGTTAGTAGTAGTAGTAGTAGTAGTGTTAGTGTAGTAGTAGTAGTAGTGTACTAGTAGTAGTAGTAGTAGTAGTAGTAGTAGTAGTAGTAGTAGTAGTAGTAGTAGTAGTAGTAGTAGTAGTAGTAGTAGTAGTAGTAGTAGTAGTAGTAGTAGTAGTAGTAGTAGTAGTAGTAGTAGTAGTAGTAGTAGTAGTAGTAGTAGTAGTAGTAGTAGTAGTAGTAGTAGTAGTAGTAGTAGTAGTAGTGTAGTAGTAGTAGTAGTAGTAGTAGTGTAGTACTAGTAGTAGTAGTAGTGTACTAGTAGTAGTAGTAGTAGTAGTAGTAGTAGTAGTAGTACTAGTGTATCCAGTAGTGTTAGTAGTAGTAGTAGTAGTAGTAGTGTAGTAGTAGTAGTAGTAGTAGTAGTGTAGTAGTAGTAGTAGTAGTAGTAGTAGTAGTAGTAGTAGTAGTAGTAGTAGTAGTAGTAGTGTAGTAGTAGTAAATGCAATGTATGAAAAGAAGAAAGAAATAGAAAATATGTTCCAGTTATATCCCAATATAAAAAAAGAATGGATGTAAAAAATACAATCAAGAGAAATTAATCACAACGAGGAAAAACTGTGCAGTATTGTTTGGAGCCCGAGCAATCCAAGGACATTGTTCGAGCTCGAGCAATCCGAGGTCATGTGACGTATGTACAAGGGAAACTGAAGCCAGATTGCATCTCTACAAATGACCTTTTAAATTATTCCAATGTTTTCCTCATGTTAAGAAATAAATACATTTGTAACAAATGGAAATAATAATAAAAGTAATTATATAATATTTTTACTTTTTGTGGTTGATCCCAATTTTTGTATCGTTTTAAAGAAATATGTTAAAAATATGTATTTTTTTTTATTTGTTAGGTTTTAAAGAAATATGTTAGAAAATGTATATTTTTTAAAAAAATTAGATGTTTGAGATAAAAATGAAAAATCCTACAAAAATCGACGATCAGGTTTTTTCGGGGAAATAGGGAATTTTGGGAGGTGGTCCAGAAACCCTATATTACATCTACTCATTATGCTATTTCATATCATTCAAATACTTTATGCATTTTCAGAGAGGTTCATATCGTCAAATGCAAAGTATCGAATGTGAAAATTACTACTTTTCAGAGTGAAAAAATTTGTATTTATTACTTTGCTTTCGGGCAGTCAAATAGTTGGCAGATTCGGCCTTTTGACAGTGGGTACTCTCCTCTTTCAATGAGTCAACTAAGATTCGAGATTTTGTCGTCCATCAGTCCAACAGTAATCAGTAAAGATTTAAAATGAAAATTGCCTTTTTTTCACATTCAATACTTTGCATTTGTATCGACGTTATTTACCAAGTTTACAGCGATGGTGACCTAATGGCCAAGATTTGGCGCTAATGGACAAGATTTGTCGATGCTCCGTAAAAAACAAAAAAAAAAAATTAGGAATGACGCCAACGGCCATAGCCACGTTAAGTGCAACGGTCCCCGTAGATCACCGAAGTTAACCAACGTCAGGAGTGGTCAGCACCTGAATGGGTGACCGACCACGTGGTGTTGGTATTATAAAAGGGCGGCAACCTATAGATAGCCCGGCGTTAATAGCCCAAGTGTTGATACGCCGTTAAACAAACCAACAAAAAAAAATTAGGAATGACGCTAAGATAATGCAGTTCCTACGCGACGGGACTCGAGCCTAATCTTATAGGCCTATGGCTATCCTGAATTCCTCTCAGAAAGCAGAAATCAATCTCCCTTCCGCCGATTAGAACGAGACGGCAGACAAAAGCCGTGACGCTCCAGAACCAATTAGAACTTTTTTTTGCTTGGAAATTGGTTCCATTGGAATGGCGGAAGTGGAATAAAGCCTTCTTAATTACACTATTGGCAGATCCAATCCAAGTTCCGGCGAAAATATCCATCATCGGTTCCATCGTCTGCTAAAGTTCTTGATAATTCCTCGCTTTGGTAGTCACTGCTCAATCAGACCCAAGAATAATATCTCAATCCACCAGCTTATTTTTTTTTTACGCGATTTTGCTAATTTCATGTTTATTTTACTGAAACAAAGGAAGCTGTTAAATTGTATATCAGCCCATTAATAATAATAGCCTTTATTGTAGATAAAAAGATGTACATAATAATAATAACACTAAACAGATAAAGCAATAATTCTTCTTCTTACAAGCTTTATATAATATAAATAAAATTTTGTAGACTATGCAACAGATCATTAACTGTAAAAGATATCCTGACGGACTGTAGACAACGCAGCAACTTAACCATTCCTCATGACTTACTGAAAGAAGGTAGTCCGTACATTCAAACACTTCTAACATATTTAAAATATTCACACATTCACTCCAAAGTATAACTATATGTCATTTTTAATGGAAACATTTTATTCTTTATTATTTTATTGTATATAATATTTGTATATATATATATATATATATATATATTTTAAAATTTTATTCCTTTTTTTTCTTAATACTTTTTGTTACCTTCGTTTATTTTATAACCAACTGACTGACTTTGATTCTGCCGTTCTTATGAGGTCGTCGCCCTTGTTGCAAAACTCAATATATACAAGAAATATAAATAATAAAATCAAATAAACAACTACTAGACTCCATTTCTGAGCAAAGGCCTCTCCCAGGGTTTTCCATATGGTTCTGTCTTGTGTAGACCTCCACCAAAGCTAGCCACGAAACTTGTCCGTATCCTCCTTCCATCTCTGAGCAAAGGCCTCTCCCAGGGTTTTCCATATGGTTCTGTCTTGTGCAGACCTCCACCAAAGGCCTCTCCCAGGGTTTTCCATATGGTTCTGTCTTGAGCAGACCTCCACCAAAGCTAGCCACGAAACTTGTCCGTATCCTCCTTCCATCTCTGAGCAAAGGCCTCTCCCAGGGTTTTCCATATGGTTCTGTCTTGTGCAGACCTCCACCAAAGGCCTCTCCCAGGGTTTTCCATAGGGTTCTGTCTTGTTCAGACCTCCACCAAAGGCCTCTCCCAGGGTTTTCCATATGGTTCTGTCTTGAGCAGACCTCCACCAAAGGCCTCTCCCAGGGTTTTCCATATGGTTCTGTCTTGAGCAGACCTCCACCAAAGGCCTCTCCCAGGGTTTTCCATATGGTTCTGTCTTGAGCAGACCTCCACCAAAGGCCTCTCCCAGGGTTTTCCATATGGTTCTGTCTTGAGCAGACCTCCACCAAAGGCCTCTCCCAGGGTTTTCCATATGGTTCTGTCTTGTGCAGACCTCCACCAAAGGCCTCTCCCAGGGTTTTCCATATGGTTCTGTCTTGTGCAGACCTCCACCAAAGGCCTCTCCCAGGGTTTTCCATATGGTTCTGTCTTGTGCAGACCTCCACCAAAGGCCTCTCCCAGGGTTTTCCATATGGTTCTGTCTTGAGCAGACCTCCACCAAAGCTAGCCACGAAACTTGTCCGTATCCTCCTTCCATCTCTGAGCAAAGGCCTCTCCCAGGGTTTTCCATATGGTTCTGTCTTGTGCAGACCTCCACCAAAGGCCTCTCCCAGGGTTTTCCATATGGTTCTGTCTTGAGCAGACCTCCACCAAAGCTAGCCACGAAACTTGTCCGTATCCTCCTTCCATCTCTGAGCAAAGGCCTCTCCCAGGGTTTTCCATATGGTTCTGTCTTGTGCAGACCTCCACCAAAGGCCTCTCCCAGGGTTTTCCATAGGGTTCTGTCTTGTTCAGACCTCCACCAAAGGCCTCTCCCAGGGTTTTCCATAGGGTTCTGTCTTGTGCAGACCTCCACCAAAGGCCTCTCCCAGGGTTTTCCATATGGTTCTGTCTTGTCCAGACCTCCACCAAAGGCCTCTCCCAGGGTTTTCCATAGGGTTCTGTCTTGTGCAGACCTCCACCAAAGGCCTCTCCCAGGGTTTTCCATAGGGTTCTGTCTTGTTCAGACCTCCACCAAAGGCCTCTCCCAGGGTTTTCCATAGGGTTCTGTCTTGTGCAGACCTCCACCAAAGGCCTCTCCCAGGGTTTTCCATATGGTTCTGTCTTGTCCAGACCTCCACCAAAGGCCTCTCCCAGGGTTTTCCATAGGGTTCTGTCTTGTTCAGACCTCCACCAAAGGCCTCTCCCAGGGTTTTCCATATGGTTCTGTCTTGTTCAGACCTCCACCAAAGGCCTCTCCCAGGGTTTTCCATATGGTTCTGTCTTGTGCAGACCTCCACCAAAGGCCTCTCCCAGGGTTTTCCATATGGTTCTGTCTTGTGCAGACCTCCACCAAAGGCCTCTCCCAGGGTTTTCCATATGGTTCTGTCTTGTGCAGACCTCCACCAAAGGCCTCTCCCAGGGTTTTCCATATGGTTCTGTCTTGTGCAGACCTCCACCAAAGCTAGCCACGAAACTTGTCCATATCGTCCCTCCATATCTGAGCAAAGGCCTCTCCCAGGGTTTTCCATATGGTTCTGTCTTGAGCAGACCTCCACCAAAGCTAGCCACGAAACTTGTCCGTATCCTCCTTCCATCTCTGAGCAAAGGCCTCTCCCAGGGTTTTCCATATGGTTCTGTCTTGTGCAGACCTCCACCAAAGGCCTCTCCCAGGGTTTTCCATATGGTTCTGTCTTGAGCAGACCTCCACCAAAGCTAGCCACGAAACTTGTCCGTATCCTCCTTCCATCTCTGAGCAAAGGCCTCTCCCAGGGTTTTCCATATGGTTCTGTCTTGTGCAGACCTCCACCAAAGGCCTCTCCCAGGGTTTTCCATAGGGTTCTGTCTTGTTCAGACCTCCACCAAAGGCCTCTCCCAGGGTTTTCCATAGGGTTCTGTCTTGTGCAGACCTCCACCAAAGGCCTCTCCCAGGGTTTTCCATATGGTTCTGTCTTGTCCAGACCTCCACCAAAGGCCTCTCCCAGGGTTTTCCATAGGGTTCTGTCTTGTTCAGACCTCCACCAAAGGCCTCTCCCAGGGTTTTCCATATGGTTCTGTCTTGTTCAGACCTCCACCAAAGGCCTCTCCCAGGGTTTTCCATATGGTTCTGTCTTGTGCAGACCTCCACCAAAGGCCTCTCCCAGGGTTTTCCATATGGTTCTGTCTTGTGCAGACCTCCACCAAAGGCCTCTCCCAGGGTTTTCCATATGGTTCTGTCTTGTGCAGACCTCCACCAAAGGCCTCTCCCAGGGTTTTCCATATGGTTCTGTCTTGTGCAGACCTCCACCAAAGCTAGCCACGAAACTTGTCCATATCGTCCCTCCATATCTGAGCAAAGGCCTCTCCCAGGGTTTTCCATATGGTTCTGTCTTGAGCAGACCTCCCCCAAAGCTAGCCACGAAACTTGTCCATATCGTCCCTCCATCTCTGAGCAAAGGCCTCTCCCAGGGTTTTCCATATGGTTCTGTCTTGTGCAGACCTCCACCAAAGGCCTCTCCCAGGGTTTTCCATATGGTTCTGTCTCGTGCAGACCTCCACCAAAGGCCTCTCCCAGGGTTTTCCATATGGTTCTGTCTTGAGCAGACCTCCACCAAAGCTAGCCACGAAACTTGTCCGTATCCTCCTTCCATCTCTGAGCAAAGGCCTCTCCCAGGGTTTTCCATATGGTTCTGTCTTGTGCAGACCTCCACCAAAGGCCTCTCCCAGGGTTTTCCATAGGGTTCTGTCTTGTTCAGACCTCCACCAAAGGCCTCTCCCAGGGTTTTCCATAGGGTTCTGTCTTGTGCAGACCTCCACCAAAGGCCTCTCCCAGGGTTTTCCATATGGTTCTGTCTTGTCCAGACCTCCACCAAAGGCCTCTCCCAGGGTTTTCCATAGGGTTCTGTCTTGTTCAGACCTCCACCAAAGGCCTCTCCCAGGGTTTTCCATAGGGTTCTGTCTTGTGCAGACCTCCACCAAAGGCCTCTCCCAGGGTTTTCCATATGGTTCTGTCTTGTCCAGACCTCCACCAAAGGCCTCTCCCAGGGTTTTCCATAGGGTTCTGTCTTGTTCAGACCTCCACCAAAGGCCTCTCCCAGGGTTTTCCATATGGTTCTGTCTTGTGCAGACCTCCACCAAAGGCCTCTCCCAGGGTTTTCCATATGGTTCTGTCTTGTGCAGACCTCCACCAAAGGCCTCTCCCAGGGTTTTCCATATGGTTCTGTCTTGTGCAGACCTCCACCAAAGGCCTCTCCCAGGGTTTTCCATATGGTTCTGTCTTGTGCAGACCTCCACCAAAGGCCTCTCCCAGGGTTTTCCATATGGTTCTGTCTTGTGCAGACCTCCACCAAAGGCCTCTCCCAGGGTTTTCCATATGGTTCTGTCTTGTGCAGACCTCCACCAAAGCTAGCCACGAAACTTGTCCATATCGTCCCTCCATCTCTGAGCAAAGGCCTCTCCCAGGGTTTTCCATATGGTTCTGTCTTGTGCAGACCTCCACCAAAGCTAGCCACGAAACTTGTCCATATCGTCCCTCCATCTCTGAGCAAAGGCCTCTCCCAGGGTTTTCCATATGGTTCTGTCTTGAGCAGACCTCCCCCAAAGCTAGCCACGAAACTTGTCCATATCGTCCCTCCATCTCTGAGCAAAGGCCTCTCCCAGGGTTTTCCATATGGTTCTGTCTTGTGCAGACCTGCCTCTCCCAGGGTTTTCCATATGGTTCTGTCTCGTGCAGACCTCCACCAAAGGCCTCTCCCAGGGTTTTCCATATGGTTCTGTCTTGTGCAGACCTCCACCAAAGCTAGCCACGAAACTTGTCCATATCGTCCCTCCATCTCTGAGCAAAGGCCTCTCCCAAAGTTTTCCATATGGTTCTGTCTTGTGCAGACCTCCACCAAAGTGAGCCACGAAACTTGTCCATATCGTTCCTCCATCTCTGGAATGGTCTACCTCTTCTCCTTGTACAGACCAAAGGTATCCAGTCGGTAGTCCTTCATGCCCATCTTGCTTCTTCCATACGTGCCAGATGTCCTGCCCATGTCCATTTCTGCTTGAGTGCAGTAACTATAACATCTTCCACACCAGTCTTGCTACGGATTTCACTATTTCGTATTTTTTGAGACTTTCGAATTCCGAGCATACTCCTTTCCATTGCATACTGGGTTACCCAAAGCCGATTCTTTATTCTTTTTGTCCATGTCCATGTCTGCGAGCCACAGATCATACATGGTAGGATACAGGTGTTCATCACACGGGCTCTTAGTTCTATACTCAATATTGGTCCATTATCCACCGAAAAACCATCCTAGAGCGAGAGTAGCGAGCGAAAACGCATACTAATTGTACCGTTCACATAAGTGCTATGGGTTTTTGCTCGCTCAAGGTGAAATATTGAAACTCTAGTCAACCCAAATCGTTGATAATCCCGTCGTCATATTGGCAAAAACTCAATTGACCCCTTGATCCAGATCTCTGAGAGCCGGTTCTTTAACCTGCGTTGAAGCTAATGCGTAAGTACCTCTTAAAGTAATAGTGGAGAGCAGACACTAACTTCATGTTTTGATGGAATAGTTCCTTCTCAGTTACCCCTGAAGTCTTGGCTTAGGTAATGGAACACAGCAAACAACATGGAGCTGAGAAGTTTACCTTGTGCAACTCCTACGTAGAAGTTGGCAGCAATTTATCCTGGATCATGTCGCTCTAATGATGTTATGCAGAGTAGTGAGGTGTGTCTTTAAATCGTGTACATAAATCTACATACTTGTCGCAGTTAATGTAACATACATACATACATAATACCCAACAGAAGGTTACATTTACGGATAATACACCTTCAGGAACCTTTTATCCGCGAGAAATTTTAAAATTCACAGTTTCTAGATCAAATTCACAAGAAAAGACCCGCAATACGTACGTTTTTCTGTTAAAAATGTACACGTCCTATTGGTATTCTGTTGAGGTGAATTGAATGGAAGCATCGTGTAATAAAATTTCCTCAGAAGGAGCCAACACAAAAACCAAAAAAAAAAAGTTAAAAAATATAACTATTTTTATTGAATATAAAAATTAATAATGTCTCGTAGAATTATTTTAGAAATAAAAGTTCAATTCAAAAAGCATATCTGTCAGCACTTGGCGGATGTGGTTCAAAATACCTCTATACAGAATAACTGGAAAGCATCAAACCTGCTAAGCTTAAAGGTAGCTACTAAGGGAGGTCAGAGAATTTGGTAAAAATGAAGTCTCACGCCCTCAAAACCGATTTCTTTCAAATTTTGTACAATAATGTATTTTAATGCACTTAACACGAATACGTTATAAAAAAAACCTTCGCATTTAACTAGGAAAGAAGTTATTAAGCGCTAAAGTTAATCGAATTCTATTAATTTTAGCGAGTTGGATGGACTGGGGTTTTGTTCTCTTCTTGAGCGAGCGTAGCGACCGGAAACGCATAGCACGTATGCCCTTAAGCGACAGGTGACGACGGGTGAGGATACCTTCAAAATTAACAATATTTTTGAATAAATGGTTTCTAAACATTTCAAATGAGAGTTCTCTGCTTCCCAATGTTACATATCTGCGCATGCGCGTGTTTACAAATACGCTGTTGACGCCTAGTTTTATAACCTTCCTAACAGTGAACTTTAGTGCTTAATATTATGTTCTATTAGAATTCTACTAATTTTAGCGAGTTGGATTGACTGGGGGGTTTTGTTATCTTCTTGAGCGAGCGGAAACGCATAGCATGTATGCCTTAAAGTCGTCATTTATGCCTTAAAGTCGTCACAAATTTATTTGTTTACATTAGCTCTCATAACCCGCATAACAGTGAACTTTAGTGATTAATAACTTCGTTCCTAGTTAAATGCGAAGTTTTTTTTAACGTATTCGTGTTTAGTGCATCAAAATACGTTATTGTACAAAATTTGAAAGAAATCGGAATTGAGGGCGTGAAACTTCATTTTTACCGAGAATTTTTAGTTTTATAATAGTCAAAATAAAATTGGGTGTCACTATAGTAGGTTCTGATTGCTACCTTCCTCACCATCAAATGCTTGAAATCACTGCGAGAAATCACAATACTGATTATTATTTAAAATAATACACTTTTTAAGAGATGTTGTTCAAGGATGTCACGACACTTATTGTTTTTACACTGTCCAGCTTTTGTTGTTAAACATATGTTAATTGAAACAGATGTTCTGCTACAAGATAAACCGGTGAAACGAGAATTTTGTAGCCACACTAACCTGAAATTCTCATCACATTTGTCAAAATTAAAACATATCAATTATGGTTATGTTTGGAGTGATAGTGCGACACAGTGTTGGCTGTATGACAACAAAAATGTTTTGGGATTCCTGTTTGTTCCGGGTACCCCAGTTTTTTTGTAATGTCATTGATTTTCCCTTTTTCAGCAGGCGCAACATAGTATCAAACGGTGAATCCAAAATTATTGTAAAATAAGGATTAACTCTATTTGGTCGAGGTTTACTGCATGGACTCCTAAGGCTCTGACACACAGAAGGCGATCTATATCGCGGCAGACAGCGATATCGGATCGAGGGTGGGAGGCGATCTACTTGTATTACACAGTATTTCATTAGCTCTGTCATACGAAGAGCGATCTGTCGATGTGAGATAGTATTTATCGCTTTGCAGCGTGGTACGGTTGTAAAAAATTACAGATTTACCGCTTGATCTGTTCTCTAGAAGGGAACCAGATTACTGTATTACTCACAAAGATACCGCGTCAGAAATAATACCACCACGACGAGTCTTGGATCGCTGTCCGACGCGGAACCGATCGCCTTCTCTGAACCGGAGACTTTACGGTTCACCTAGATTCATATATTTTCTCTTCATACAAAAAACAGAAAAGCCTTAATACTCAACCCTACTGCAGATATGAAGGCATTCTATGAGATACGTATTCCTTACCTAAAAGTGAAACTCCTAAAATCTTACGAAAGTTATTTCGAGATAAGAGGTCTTTGGTTCAGGGAAGGGGAGCCATTCCGTGTACCACAGCAGCATTTTTGGAAGAATGTAAAATAGAGGTCTTTTTGCGAAGACCACATCCAGTTACTTTTGAAGTAGCAGTAGTGATTTATAACAGTTACTCGTACTCGCTGATAAGCTTACTGATTAGCTTATAGGTTCTTTGCTGGTTATCTAATACTTCTTGACTCGTTATCTACAGTTATAATTCATATTAGATAATGGCAAGCAATATTTATTAATAAAAAGGTTAATATGATCAAAATCAATTCTCTCAACTATGAAATAAGTTATTAAGCATTAACTATTTTGCAGGTTATGAAGGATAAAAAACAACGTTATTTGTGAACAAACATATTTTAATCGTTTTCTCTCTCTTTTTTTGGATATTTTACAGTTATTAAGCATTACATGCTATGCGTTTCCGCTCGCTCAAGAAGATATTAAAACCCTAGTCAATCTAACTCGCAATTAATAGAATTACATTAATTTTACCGAATCTAGTCTATACAACTCGCTAAAATTAATAGGATTCCATTAATTTTTCCGAGTAAGAAACCAATCCCTTTTTCTTTGTCAGGAACATCGCGAACTGTATAATACTCATTTTTCTCACTAACATAAATAGAGCTTTTTCAAACACAAAAGCTAATTCACTGTTGAAGGTTACTTTACTCCCAGCAAGAACCAAAGCAAATGGTCATCGGGATCCTCCAATAGGAAGGCAAAGGAGTTATGCGCATGCGCTGAATCACTGATACAATCACTACTGCTACTTCAAAAGTAACTGGATGTGGTCTTCGCAAAAAGACCCGAAAATAGAATTCAAACATTTGCCCAAACTGCCTGAGTCCAATATTGTTATTGTGGATGAATGAATGAATGAAAAGTTTTATTCTTATTCCGGGACAGAAGTCCCATAGGAATAATTTTGAAATTACAATATAATTTTGAATTTTACGTATAAACTTAAAAACTTATAAATGCTATCAGTATAAGTATATAGTGTACAGCTTCAATATAGACTAGGGGTTGGGTAAAACTTGGAGGGATAGAAGGTGGTGGAAGAGTCGGGATTTAAAGGTTTCAAGGTTGGTAGAATGACGGACAGACAGAGGTAAGGAATTCCATAGCGAGGTGGCACGGGTGACGAATGATTTTTCGAATATGGAAGGAATATAAAGATCGGAAGGACGAGATCGGGTGTTACGGTAGTGAACCGACGATTTAAATTTAAGAAGTTGAAAAATATAAGAAGCTCTACGGGATTGAATTACTTGGTAAAGGACTGAGCCGAGGAAGTACTGACGACGATAAAGAGGGAATAGCCAATTTAGCTCCTGGTAGAAATGTGATATGTGGGAGTCTCTGGGGATCCCGAGGATAAAACGAATGAACAGTTCATGAGGCGTTCGAGTTTTGCCTCGAGATCGCCAGAAAGTCCACCGTACACCAAACAACCATAGTCAAACTGGGGGAATAATAGGGAAGTTACGAGGAGTTGACGGGTCTTTGTTGGCAGGAGATGGCGGGAGGGGTTGAGCCGCCTCAGGATAAATATGGACCGACGGGAAATTTGGGAAATATGATTTTTCCAGGAAAGGTTCTGATCAAATATGATCCCAAGATTTTTAACTGATTTACAATATTTTATAGGGATGCTGTTAAGGTAAAGGGCTGGAAAAGGGGAAGTAGAACTTATGAGGGATTGGGAGCATATAATAATGGCTTTGTTCCAATGGATAGTGTTATAATAACAATCAAAACCATGTCTAAGGTGACGAAGAAGTTGATTCCATATGTACCAATTTCATATAAGAAAAACTTTCAAAAACACTTCTTTTGAAAATTCCAGCAAATCCAACGAAGGTAGATGTCAATGTTGTGTTTTAAATCAGCAAAGAACTCACAGAAATCCTCGAACTCATTGTGTTGAATCCGGAGGCCGTCTGCTTCGTAGATTCTAGTTCCAAATACTAGAAGATAATATCTTTATTATGTTCACGACTTGGAGTCCATCTCTACTAGTACATTAGCCTGATTTAATTATCCATCCTTATCTATAAAGCGTGAAATGCCTTTAGCTTTATAACCTGAGAGCGAGTAGGGACAATAGAATTTCCGAAGGTAGTGTTCCTACATAAGTGGGCAGATAATTGAATCTACCCCGTGTCCGGCTCGCAAGGACAGGAGGTCATAGGAACTTTCCAAACTCTATTAGGACCTCTTCAGCTCTCGCAACAATCAGGTAGAAGGGGAGCTGTTTAGAACATAGCATGGGCGTATATAAGGGGGGGCTGCCGCCCCCCCCCCCCTCCCCCAAATTTGATTAGATGGTAAAAACTAGTCGTAAAACCCTTAAAAATAAATTAAATAAGATCACTTAGTTCATAAAAAATATTTTATTTTACGTGTAATAGCGTTTTAGTTGCCTAAAACTATTCCAAGCTCTAAATGTTTAGTATTCCATACCCCGGAAATGGTCTCAGCCCCCCCCCCGACATTTTCCCAGCCCCTCCCGAAATTATTTTCTATATACGCCCATGGAACATAGGTAGGTGTGGGATATTGTTCGTAGGCTAGGAGTGTGGGACATGACAAGATGGAGGTGGTCATGTTTCGGTCATAATAGATGAGTTAACTACCCGAAAACGGGACGGTGGGGAGGAACCAAAATACAAGCTCGAAGTAACTCCTAGGAGAAGTAGTCAGAAAATTTCCGCCAACTGAAGGTATTTCAGTTTGTTGGGTGTATTTCAACCGATGGGAGGTATTTCAGTTTGTTGGATGTATATCACCTGGTGGGAAGTATTTCGGCTGATGGGAGGTATTTCAGTTTGTTGGGTGTATTTCAGCCGATGGGAGGTATTTCAGTTTGTTGGATGTATATCACCTGGTGGGAGGTATTTCAGTTTGTTGGATATATATCAGCTGATGGGAGGTATTTCAGTTTGTTGGGTGTATATCAGCCGATGGGAGGTATTTCAGTTTGTCGGATGTATATCAGCTGATGGGAGGTATTTCAGTTTGTTGGGTGTATTTAAACCGATGGGAGGTATTTCAGTTTGTTGGATGTATATCACCTGGTGGGAGGTATTTCAGCTGATGGGAGGTATTTCAGTTTGTTGGATGTATATCAATTGGATTTATTCCAGCCGATGAGAGGTATTTCAGTTTATTGGATGTATATCAGCCGATGGGAGGTATTTCAGTTTGTTGGATGTATATCAGCCGATGGGAGGTATTTCAGTTTGTCGGATGTATATCAGCTGATGGGAGGTGTTTCAGTTTGTTGGGTGTATTTCAACCGATGGGAGGTATTTCAGTTTGTTAGATGTACATCAATTGGATTTATTCCAGCCGATGAGAGGTATTTCAGGTTATTGGATGTATATCATCTGATGAGAGATATTTCTGTTTGTTGGATGTATATCAGTCGATGGGAGGTATTTCAGTTTGTTGGATGTATATCAGCCGGTGGGAGGTATTTCAGTTTGTTGGATGTATATCAGCCGATGGGAGGTATTTCAGTTTGTCGGATGTATATCAGCTGATGGGAGATATTTCAGTTTGTTGGGTGTATTTAAACCGATGGGAGGTATTTCAGTTTGTTGGATGTATATCACCTGGTGGGAGGTATTTCAGCTGATGGGAGTTATTTCAGTTTGTTGGATGTATATCAATTGGATTTATTCCAGCCAATGAGAGGTATTTCAGTTTATTGGATGTATATCAGCCGATGGGAGGTATTTCAGTTTATTGGATGTATATCAGCCGATGGGAGGTATTTCAGTTTGTCGGATGAAAATCAGCTGATGGGAGGTATTTCAGTTTGTTGGGTGTATTTAAACCGATGGGAGGTATTTCAGTTTGTTGGATGTATATCACCTGGTGGGAGGTATTTCAGCTGATGGGAGGTATTTCAGTTTGTTGGATGTATATCAATTGGATTTATTCCAGCAGATGAGAGGTATTTCAGTTTATTGGATGTATATCAGCCGATGGGAGGTATTTCAGTTTATTGGATGTATATCAGCCGATGGGAGGTATTTCAGTTTGTCGGATGGAAATCAGCTGATGGGAGGTATTTCAGTTTGTTGGATGTATTTCAACCGATGGGAGGTATTTCAGTTGGTTGGATGTATATCTTCTGATGGGAGGTATTTCAGCTGATGGGAGGTATTTCAGTTTATTGGATGTACATCAATTGGATTTATTCCAGCCGATGAGAGGTATTTCAGGTTAATGGATGTATATCATCTGATGAGAGATATTTCTGTTTGTTGGATGTATATCAGTCAATGGGAGGTATTTCAGTTTGTTGGATGTATATCAGCTGAAGGGAGGTATTTAAGGCGCCGAGAGGCCAGGAAAGAAGATAGTCATTATCAGTTTTATTTTAGTTTGTTCGTATTATAGAAATGGGGATATTTCCCTCAGAGTTTTGCGCATACGGAATTCAACTATCTGATCAGGCTATATAAATCAACAGAATTTTCATGTTGGCACAAGTCCCCATTCCCCAGAAGGATATTATTAAGTGCAAATAAGCATATTAATAAAACTAAACCTATAAAAATACAAGAAATAACAGAAAATAATGATCCCCAACCTAAAATGGTTTGATATTTCCTCTAGAAAGGCCACACATCCTTTGGAACTACGCCAATAGGATGTTCCATTCAACCCCCTCCCCACGATATCATTGGTATAAGTCACCCCCAGGGGTTTAATTAAAAATGCTGCCTATTGCCAATTCCCCAGGCCATCTCGTAGCATCTACTAATTAATATTCAAGACAAGATCAACAGGTTATTATCATATCATCATTTATTATAATACTTTATAAGGAATTGACGTTGCACCTATGAACGATTTTTTCTAAATCGACCAAAAAAAAAAAGGTGTCCTTCTGCAACATTAAACTCACAATGCCATTTATCTTGATATATTTATAGAGACTAGCTGTTACCCAGTGTGCCATGCTACACCTACTTTCTGCCTATGACTCTCCCCGTATCAAGATCTACCTGTATACTAGCTGATACCCAGTGTGCCATGCTACACCTACTTTCTGCCTATGACTCTCCCCGTATCAAGATCTACCTGTATACTAGCTGATACCCAGTGTGCCATGCTACACCTACTTTCTGCCTATGACTCTCCCCGTATCAAGACCTACCTGTATACTAGCTGATACCCAGTGTGCCATGCTACACCTACTTTCTGCCTATGACTCTCCCCGTTTCAAGATCTACCTGTATACTAGCTGATACCCAGTGTGCCATGCTACACCTACTTTCTGCCTATGACTCTCCCCGTATCAAGATCTACCTGTATACTAGCTGTTACCCAGTGAGCCAAGCTACACCTACTTTCTGCCTATGACTCTCCCCGTTTCAAGATCTACCTGTATACTAGCTGATACCCAGTGTGCCATGCTACACCTACTTTCTGCCTATGACTCTCCCCGTATCAAGACCTACCTGTAGACTAGCTGTTACCCAGTGTGCCATGCTACACCTACTTTCTGCCTATCACTCTCCCCGTTTCAAGATCTACCTGTATACTAGCTGTTACCCAGTGTGCCATGCTACACCTACTTTCTGCCTATGACTCTCCCCGTATCAAGATCTACCTGTATACTAGCTGATACCCAGTGTGCCATGATACGCCTACTTTCTGCCTATGACTCTCCCCGTATCAAGATCTACCTGTATACTAGCTGTTACCCAGTGTGCCATGCTACGCCTACTTTCTGCCTATGACTCTCCCCGTATCAAGATCTACCTGTATACCCAGTTACGTCGAAATCGGTCAAACGGTGTGAATTTGTTTATATCTGTCTAGATGTAGTTCAGAATGCCAGCAACACAGCAGTTCTGAAAAACCCCGACAGAGGCCAGTACCACAGCAATTCATATAACAGCCGACAGAGGCCAGCACCACAGCCTGCGAGTAGATAGCTCTTATCAAAGAAATACCAGCGCTCCTTAGTTAGACAGTGACTGTTGATATAAATTTGAAATAAACTGCATTACATGATTAAATCGTCGATACAAAAGCAAACTAACGAATATGAAAATCACCACTTTTCAGAGTGGAAAAGTATTTATTCATAACTTTTTTTTGGACAGTCAAATATTCGGCAGATTTGAGCTTTTGATAGTGGAATACTTTCCCTTTAATAGAAGGAAGTCAGATTGAAGAATTTGCCGTAAATAAGTCCAGCAGAAATTATTAAAGATGGACAATGAAAGATGCATTTTTTCATATTCGTTAGTTTGCTTTTGTATCGACGATATAATGATGTAAAGTCATCAACGAGTTATTCTAATTATCAAGAACATCAACAAATAAATGTGAGACATTATTCAAAATGGCCGTCAGAATCTGAATGGTTCAGTGTAGCCAATTTTTCTTGAGCAATACTTTTGACCTTTTGACCAAATTTTGAAATTTGAATATTTTGGCCTAGCCTAGGGGACTTCCCGTATCAAGACCTACCTGTGTGCCAAGTTTGGTTAAAATCGGTCAAACGGTGTAGATTTGTTTAAGGAACAAACAAATAAACAGACAGACAAGTGATTTATATATATATATATATATATATATATATATATAGATGTAAAAAACGCTTAAAAACCCTAAAGATCTCATTTCAGCAAGATTTTTGAAAGAGCTAACTAATTCTGATGAATCGATGGTAAAATGGAGTAAATTCTGCTAAGGAAACTGTTAGTTTTCTGTTGTGTTGCTTATCTGTGAGATTTCAAGTTTTTAGATGTGTTGATATTTTTGGCGAAGGATCAAAACAAAACATTAACTTAATGTTTCAAGTCCTTTGATAATGAACGTGTCATTGTGATAATACATAAGACTAACTGGAATACTGATTTCTACAAGACTCCAAGAACACATTAAAAGCATCAAAAATACAGATACATACTAAAACCTCCGCAGTTTCAGAACACTTCTTTACCACAAATCACGACATAAAATTTGATAAAACTATAAAACGACTTGATAAAGTGAATTTACCATTTTCGTTAGTTTGCCAAGTCAGTTTTTGGTCTGAAAAGTATGACGATTAGGAGCAAACTAGAAAACGAACATATTCTATCCATTGACCAAGTAATATATTGAGAAATAGTCATATTCGATACTTTATTTATGGCATTAAAGGATATTCTAACAATGCTAGAGTTTCGACAATTTGCCACAAACCATATCGTCCACAATCCAAGAGTAAGGTATCGAATATGAAAAACGTAGTTTTTACTTAGTTTATCATGGCAGGGACGATATTATCATATGACCAAAGGTGAAAGTTGCGCGTATTGCAAAGAGGATGCCTCTTAAACTTTTATAATTTTTAATTTGATGAACCCACAACCCGGTTGAAAATACCATTTTTGAATGACGTCATTTCAATCTAAAGTCCTACGTACTATAGTCAATGCTCCTTATTATGTTTCGAATCGCACCCTCCATAATGACCTAAATAGCCCTTTTGTCCAAGATATAATCCCTAGCCGCTTCTAATCCTTCCATAGCAAATTGATCAATCATCCTAATCCTATAGCCCAATCCTTATCCAGCACCAATCATCCTTCCTCTCCACCAAGACTTCTCAATAGGAAGTGGCCCCGGGATCTAATTAGGCAGTGAAGTGTCGTGGAGTGATCAAAGAAATTATAATTTTATAAATTGAGAGTGATATCGATGGATATTTTCTCTCCTCGTGATATCACAGGTCACGCCTCATTCGCCTCCAATCCTCCCTGCTAGTCGCAGGGTGTGGTTGGATGGCGTAAGGTAACTCCAGGTCATCCTAGAATCCTTCCTAACAAGGAAGGTATTCGGCTGAAAACTGGAGACACCTGAGGCGTGGACAAGTAACATGTATCCCTGCTAGTCGCAGGGTGTGGTTGGATGGCGTAAGGTTAACACCAGGTCATCCTAGAATCCTTCCTAACAAGGAAGGTATTCGGCTGACAACTGGAGATACCTGAGGCGTGGACAAGTAACATGTATCCCTGCTAGTCGCAGAGTGTGGTTGGATGGCGTAAGGTAACTCCAGGTCATCCTAGAATCCTTCCTAACAAGGAAGGTATTCGCCTGACAACTGGAGACACCTGAGGCGTGGACAAGTAACATGTATCCCTGCTAGTCGCAGGGTGTGGTTGGATGGCGTAAGGTAACTCCAGGTCATCCTAGAATCCTTCCTAACAAGGAAGGTATTTGGCTGACAACTGGGGACACCTGAGGCGTGGTCAAGTAACATGTATCTAATTACATAATACAATTGAATTGTACATTGTGATATTTTCTAAAATAAAATATGTATATAATATGAAAGACGTAACGTATAAAATCAGCAAACTGGAAATACCAAACCGGAACTATATTCACAACTAATAATAAGAGTAGCATACCATGTTCGTGTAGGTCGAAATACATAGGGCAAACTGGTAGGCTGGTGTCTACAAGACTCCAGGACCACATGAAAAGCATCAAAAATTTATAGAGTAAAAAATCAGCAGTTGCAGAATACTGCATGAGCAGTTGCAAGATTCTTTATCACGAATCACTCCATAGAATTTGATAAAACTATATTTCTAGTCAGGGAATCCAACACATGGGAAGCGATCGAAATAGTGAAACATCCACAGAATTTCAGCAGAGAAGATGTTTATAAATTGAGTAGACTATGGACCCCCGTTATCTCGCAGAAGACAGAGGTCATGATTGGCTGCACGGAACCAAATAGCTCAGGAAGAGTCGACCAATCAGAGACCGGGAAAGGCCACCTATGACCCAAAAAAGGTATAAATAGGACCCGAACTACAAACAATCTTTATTCTCAGAATAAACCCTGAAGAAGCCTGCAGAATGTCTGGCGAAACATCCGCTATTAACACAATGACACGATCATATCCAGAAGACCTTAAAACATAAAGGAACATGAACCATGAAAGTCCTGCTTCCTCGATCGCGAGCTATTTGGTTTTTGAGCTCGCTGATCTCCAGGGTCAACTTCTGCATCATCTCCTCGAGCTGGGAAACGGAGGTAGAGGAACGTGTGTGGACTGATAGGTCACCTGGCTAACACTGGGCTCGTAGATCTCGGCTAGCTTGTCTACGGACTGCTCTGTCGTCACCGCTAGTGTAGCCTGCATTCGTTCTGGCAGGGCCTTAAGCCACATGGTACGCAGCAATTCTGTAGAAACTGAGACTCCCGCGAGCCTTTTCAGTTCGTTCAAAAACTGGGAAGGGCGCTCTCCGTCTGCGAGACGCTTATCTTCTAAAAGCCGTCATATGCGGAGATTCTCCGACTCGGCGTACGTCGAAATTAGTCGACACTTGAGTGCTTCGTAAGGATCTGCGGGAGGATTTTTAACCAAGTCCGAAACCTGTCTCAACACTTCGAATTCCAAGTTCGCCACTACCATTTGAAATTTTATTCGCGAACTCAAAATTATGGAGGTCGCAAATACGGCGTCGGCCTAGCAAAACCATAATTCTGGGTCTGCTCTCCAGAATGGGGGAATTCTGATATTATCCCCAGGCCCAGTTGCACTAACCTGAGTTTCCTCTGTCTGCATTTCTTCTTTCTTTTCGTCTTCACTCATCACGTCGGGGTCACCACTTTAGAGGAGTGTCAGGTAAAAATAAAATAAGCCGGTTAAAAAAATAAATGTCTATATAATAAAAAAAATAAAACACTTGGTAATTGAAAAATGATAATAATTAACTTCTGATAATAAATTAAATAATAAATAAACGGTCCACTGCCAGATAACTCAAGGAAAGTCCAAAAAAGTCAAACAGAAAATAGGCACCACGTTGTCGCACTTTTTATACACCAAACTTAAATTTGGCTAGGTAATTTTCGGGTTACCTCAAAGCCGCGGTAAGAAATTTAAATATTCATAAATTATTGTGGCACCGGCAACGCTGACTAACCCTACGTAACCTTCACATTGTTGACAGTCAGGTTACGGTGTTGTCAGTCAGTTTACTTTCGTGGTGCTACAGAATTAAAACTTTAACTCTTTCTAATCCAAGATGACTAACTGACAATAAAGAAAAAAACGAATTGAACCAAGATGACGCAGCTCCTGCGTTTAGGAATTTTATTATTACATTTTCTCATTTCTAAACGCAGGTTCTAGCCTTAGAAATATCGGTTTAAAACCACGCAAGGAAATTTCAACCCAATATATTTTGGCCCCCCAAAAAATACAAAATTTAAAATAATAATAACAATGTATACTTACCCATATTTATAAGAATACTAGCCGTTACCCGGCGTGCCATGCTACACCTACTTTCTACATATAGAAAAGCCTAAATAAATTAGAAACCAAATAAGTATTATTAAAATCTAATAACACGAAACTGTAACTGTTATGAACCCTTGGCCTCCCAACTGTGAGTGACTTTGACCTAACCTATAACACCCCCCGTATCAAGACATACATGTATACCAAGTTTCGTAAAAATTGGTCTAACGGTGTGGATTTGTATAAGGGACAAACATACAGACAGACAGCTGGTAGACGTTTTTGACTTAGCCTACGACACTCCTCAGATTAAGATCCACATGTGTACCGAGTTTAGTTAAAATCGGACGAACGGTGTGGATTTGTTTAAGGGACAAACATACAGACAGACAGCTGGTAGATTTTTTTGACCTAGCCTAGGATATTTCTCGTATCAAGACCTACCATTATTCCAAGTTTGGTCAAAATCGGTCAAACGGTGTAGATTTGTATAAGGAACAAACAAACAGATAAACAGAAAAACAGACAGACACGTGATTTTTATATATATAGATTTTAAAAGAACAATTATTCCCTGAATGAGATGTTTGAAGAGATGAAACGCATAGAAATCTCAATCCAACTCAGAAATGTCTGGTTTATCGAACTATACCATACTCTGCATACCCTTGTGGTCGTGACTAGACTGATTGACAGCTATGCAGCTAGGTATGTCCGTCAATCCACGCCACTCCTAGTAATAGAACGGCATACTAACCATCCTTCACAGGCCATGGATTATATTTCAATCAACCGGCGGATTGATATCTATGATTTGTATAACTTCAAGGAGCTACGAACTCAGATATTTTTAGCGCGGTTCCTCCCTCCTTCCATAAAGAGGAAACCCGCTCATGAGGTTGACCTCATAATGCACTCCAGAAGTGCCGACTAGAGAAGTTCACGTTTCAGAACCCACAGATCACGAAAATAACGGTGGTTCAAACAAAAACAAATATATATATATATATATATATATATATATATATATACATATTTTGATGACATTTGGTACAAAAATCTTACATCTAATTTGAAAAGTTGAGTTCTTTAACCAGCAGAATCCGCCCACCGGAACATGGTTTTTGGAGCAAAATGTACGCAAGAAATAGCGTAACGCTTACGTTTTCGAGTTTATATGCTTGTAGGTACACGTTTTGTATGGTTCTAAACGCAGGAAAACGAATGAAATTATTTTGAAGGCGATATCTGTAACCGTTTACGAAAAAATTCATACAACTACTTTTCCAAATTCCTGATATTATAGTATACTTTCATTCTGAAATGTAAGATTATCTAGTCTGTACTTCCGGATTGTTTCATGAGATCAACCTTATAAGCGGGGTTCCTCCCTATGGAGAGTGGGACCATTTTTCGTAAATGTTTAATATGTTCCTTAAAATTTCATAAAAATATCTGAAACCCGGATTAAAAAATAAACCAATACATTTTTTATTAAGAATTGTGGATAATAAAGAATTCTGATCAATTACAGGGTGGACAGTATGAAGTAAAAGTTTTGTCAAATACTTCATAGATTGTTTTGCTTGGCAAACAAGTTTTGGGCGTCTGTAAAGTGTGTACTTGTGTTGTGATAATAAACCTCATTGGTATGTATAGTGTGTACTTGTTGTGATAATAAACCTCATTGGTATGTATAGTGTGTACTTGTTGTGATAATAAACCTCATTGGTATGTATAGTGTGTACTTGTTGTGATAATAAACCTCATTGGTATGTATAGTGTGTACTTGTTGTGATAATAAACCTCATTGGTATGCATGATTTCAATATAAACAAAACTAGTCCTTGAAGTTCAGGTGAGGGCATTTCTTCACTTACGTACGATCTGAGAGTTCTATTTGCATTTTCCTACCATCTCGATACGATAAATGCCCATTTTCCACGTATTTATTAGTTCATGTGAAAAAATACTACGCCTATTACATTTAAATACTTATTATTTATGAAATATCAAAAACGCCTTCAAAGTACATTGGCTTCAAAATTGAAAACAGTAATGGACAGGTTCAACAAACACAACAGTAATTTATACAGAACTATGTTGTTTTTTTTTTCTATTTTATAAACGTAACTTTATTATTAAAAACTATTCTGTAACTTAAATATTTAAGCTTTTTAAATATACAATAAGTGGAAATGTACCATGCCCGTTATAACTATTATTGCCCATCATGCCATAGGCCTAACTATCTTTTAATTTAAGATCATAGGCACTGCACAGCCTATTCCTCCTGCACCTTATCGATAAATATCGCAGCTATATTGTTAATTGTGCTCAGCTTTGAGAAGACTTGCAATTTCCCCTCACTATTAATCGGGGGGCAAATTCTTGTCTCGAATCAGACTGCCATCTCAATATCAATATCGAAATCGTGAAAAAAATAGAGTTAATATGGAACATCAAATAAGATAACTTTATTCTGTACGTTTGAAGATATCATACACTGACAGAAGCTTTTAACTACAAACGCTAAATGAGCGGTTGCTTTCCCTGCAAGCAGAAAGTTGGAATTCGCTCCGCGAAAATGTATAAATAAATCCTAAATATTTTCTCTAATCCGTAGATTTAAAAAGGACCAATAAAAATTGACAGGGGTTCGAATTGAACTCCACCTTGACAAGATATAGAGCTCGGGTTTGGCATGGGACGTGGGAGAATAAATTGGCTTTCCATCACATTCCAATCGTTGGGGGAAATTTTAGAAATTGGGGGGGTATTTATATTAAAGCTATGAGGGGGTTTGATATGTAATTTCTACAGTTTATTTTCAGGGAAAGTAACGCCCTACAATATATGGAATGAACATAACGGAATTTTACAATACCAGCATTGGAAATCAATTGGTTTTGTAGACCGTTCATATCCATCTTCTGGAAGATGTATTTGTATATGGATTCCTTTGGACGCCGAATACGCTCAATTTCCATTATTTCCAATATCAATGACGGAATATTTCAGAATCGGATGCCGAAGATGTAGAGCTCCAGTTCATTGTCGTACATGTGCTGGAGAATCTATAGAGAAGTCCATAGATGGAGACACTTAGCTTACGAAGAATATCGTTGTCTCATTATTATCCAGTTCTTTCAGTAGATGGAGCTAGGAACAGGAGCAGGAAGATTTATAACGTACAGGGTGTCAGAAAAATAATGGTCATCCGTTGGACAGATGATTCTCCAATGCGAGGTCGGGAAAAATAACCCCCATATTGACCCCCGCAAAATTTAACTTGAAATGTTTATTGCATAGTTCGAATCTACGAGTTCTGGTCCTCCAACGATTGCCACTGAGAGGCTCGTTTTTCAGTAAACTTATATATTTTTATACAATAAGATGCCTTTTTAAAAAATTCAATCGAGGTATTTTTGCATAAGGGGATGTTAGTAGAAGATGTAAAAACAAAAAATATCAAAATCAGCCATTTTTTGTCAATTGGAATGTATGTATGTATGAATGGGGTTTAAGGTCGAAGAACGTCAAAGGTTACCATCGTCCTGTAAAGTGTTTTTCAATGAAAATTATTTTGTACTATAAAGATATTACAGGAGTCAATTCCACTACATATATTGTCGAGAATGCTCTTAAGTTGTAATGTTATATAATGTTCAAAAAGGGTTTTTAAAATTAGTTCTGAAACTGCTATGGCTAATATAATTGTTTTACATGGATACTGCTAAAATAATAATTATGGTGATATGAGCTTGGTCCGTTACGGCATATTATTTAAAACTATATGTAATCAATGCATCTGCGTTCAAGGTATAGAATATATACAGAAATTATTTATTTTTATTAATATATTTATTTTATTTTATTTTTTATTTATTTATTTTTTGTTTATTTATTTATTTTTATTTTATTTTTTTTTGCTATATTTCTGTATATAATTTTGATTTTTTAAGAAAATTTAATACTTTGTCCACCATGGAGGGGTTGTCTGCAAGTGCTTCAGATATATCTTTTGGAATTTCATTCTTCTCTAGGGCTTCTTCGTATAACCTGCAAGACTCGAAGATATGCCGCACAGAAATCGGTTCATTACATGATGCACATATAGGCTTTTCCTTCCCCTCCATAAGGAAACCATGAGTAAGTCTGGTATGACCTAGGCGAAGGCGGGCTAAAACTACCTCGTCTCTTCTACTGCTGCATTGGGATGATCGCCATGGCCCTAGACTTCTTTTGGCCATTTTCAATTTATTTTCGGAAGCCTCCGTCCACATGGAGTGCCACCCCATTTTTATTCCCTCTACAGAAGGCGCACATAATTCCTTGGGTGTTAGGGTTGTGGGTGTGATTTCCCTTAGATCGCGTGCTGCTTTTGCCGCCATATCGGCAATTTCATTTCCCAATATTCCCTTGTGGCTAGGAACCCAATAGAAATTAACTGTTTTTCCTGTAACGTTCAGCATTCGGATATATGTTTGGATTTTTTGGGTACATCTGTAGTATGGAGCGGAGCACGCTTTCTGAATCGGAGCACACAATTATGTTTTTCTTCACCTGGGACATGGAGAACTGTAAGGCTGCTGTAATGGCATGTGCTTCTGCAGTAAATATTGTAGTGCGCGGGTTTAGTTTGAACTTGCGGGTTGTCAGAATATCGTTGGATTCTGGAATTAGATCGTTCGAATTGGAATGGAATGGCCCACTTATACGTTGTTAATGGTCATTTTGACCATATAGAGTCATTTCGAGCCAATGGTGCCGTTGGCATTTTTTCTTCCTCATGACTCATAGATCCGAACTATGCAATAAAAAAATTTGGAGGGCGAGGTTAGCTCAGTGGTAGAGCACCGGACTAATAAGTTGAGTTCAAATCCCGAGCAAGCACTAAAGATTTTTAATTAGTGTCTTTTTTTTTAGTGTCTTCGTTCATGGGTTGGATTCGGCCTCCCTGACCGTCCCTAGGCCAACCCAGCCTTTAATTAATTTAATAATGCGTTGGTGCTAACGACTCTAGCAGTCGAAGCAGCCAATGGGAAAATCAGGCGGCCGGAGCATAGTACTGGCCACACTATCTCCCTAGTGTGCCGTATGGTCATGAATCAGATACCTCTATTGTATCTGCCCCTCAGGGCCCTCTTACGGGACTGATTTTTTTTTTTTCTTTTTTTTTTAATAAAACAATTTGAGCTTGAATAACATTTCAAGTCCATTTTTTCGGGGGTCAATTTTGGGGGGTTTGTTTTTTTTTCGATCTCGCATTGGAGAATCAACTGGTCAACGGATGCCCATTATTTTTCTGACACCCTGTACTTGACAATAATATAGGACATGATTCAAGACAACTTCTGGACAACTTCTTCCAGGATTCCAGAGTTTCTTTGTTGAGAGAGGATTCCAGAGCTTCTTGAGGATTCCAGAGCTTCTTCCAGGATTCCAGAGGTTCTTTGTTGGGCTTTTTATGAGATTGTAATATAATTACAACAAGAACCCCACCATCATGATGGAAGCTGAATCTAGTTGGTAACTTGTAGATAGTACCCGGTGATTGTAATTCGATTGCCAGCTCAAGCTAAATGTTGCTGAAAGGGGCCGATACGATCGATATTGGATGTTAGGTTAATAAGATCTCCTTTGATACGATCACTTTACTACACGGGCTATTGATGCTTTGTCGCTACTCCTGTATCGTCCAAGTAGTGGAATATAGGGCGAGGAAATTGGGTGGCCTATGTTAAAGTTACTTGCGTGGTAAATTTGTGCACTTAGAGTGGATTTATGACCTTGTGGGATCAAAATCAAAATAATTTTCTCAAATTTATGATTAACAAATAAATCAATACTTTACAATTCTTTGTGTCGTAAGTTTTATATGGAACTTGTGTTCGACAACCAAATGGTAGTATGGATTTTTTGAATTTTGAACAAAAAGATAAAACTATTTTGAAAGAAGGAGGTAAAATCAATTAAAGTACGTAGGATTTAAAGATTAATTTTTTTTTCAATAATGGTAAATAATTCTTCTTTAATTTTAATTTTTATTTGTAATTTTGAACTAAAGATCTTATTTATTTTATTTTATTTTTTTTTTCTACATATAATCTATTTTTCTACATATAATGTTCTCAGTTTAATTAATTTTATAAATAATTTTAATACATTCATTAAGTTTAATTTTAACTTTCTAATTGTAATTTTGAATTAATAATCTTATTTGTTTATTTAGTTTTATTTTTCTACGGATAATCTTTTAGCACTTTCCTCCGAAGGAAAGTAGCTATTGAGGTTGGACTCATGACGGAATTTTTGAAAAATTTCTTCAAATCTTTATCGATCCTACCTAGTAGACACCGAAAATGACACCCGTTAAAATTTATATATATCTATATATATATATATATATATATATATATATATATATATATATATATATGCATATATATATATATGTGTCTGTTAACACGATAGCGGCCAGAGTTTTTGTTTTTTCGTCACGAAACTTGGTATATAGCATTCAATTAGCAAACGATTGAACGAGTTCGTTAACCACCAAAGTCGGTTCACCGGAAGGGGGGGTTTACCCCGAACCCAAAACACTAATTTGACAATGTCAGCCGTAATATTTGTTATATTTCAACGAAACTTGGTATTCATAGTGGTAATATAGAGAGAAAAGTGAGATATAAAAATGAACTAAATCGGTTCATTAGAAGGGGGGTTTACTCCGGACCCACAATACCAATTCGCCACTACCAGCCGTGATTTTTGGTATATTTCGACGAAACTCGGTATTCGTAGTGGTAATCTACAGGTAAATATGTGTTGTAAAAATAAACTAAATCGGTTCGTTAGGAGGGGGGGTTTACTCCGGACCCACAATACCAATTCGCCACTACCAGCCGTGATTCTTGGTATATTTTGACGAAACTCGGTATTCGTAGTGGGTAATCTACAGGTAAATATGTGTTGTAAAAATAAACTAAATCGGTTCGTTAGAAGGGGGGGTTTACTCCGGGCCCAAATTCCTAATATACTCATACCGGTCGTAATTTCTGCTGTATTGTAACGAAACAACGCGGTATACGTCGTGGGTAACTCATGAGAAAGAAGTGTTGTAAAAATGAGCTCAATCGGAAAGCGGGGGTTTAATTTGTAATATATTTCAATAGAAAAGCCCGACAGACGTAGGTTCACAAAGCCGCCGCAAGGAGCGCTTTCTACCACTCGAGTGACTGTATCCTGTTCCTGCGTTAGATCAAAATACGATAATATGAGGTTTTTTGTATTTATTACGTAGTGTAATAGGTACCATGTGTAAACATAACTCTGGAAGCAAATTAATAATTGATTAGTTACTCATTACAAGTTTAAAAGAGAACTATTCATGTTTTTATTTTATTTATGTAGGATATTTTAAGCAAATTGTTCTGGAAAGCAGTCTACACTACCCAAATTCTGAGGAAAGTGCTTAGTTATGCAGCTCCTGCGTGACGGAATTTTTTTCCTACACATATGTTCTCAGTTTAATTAATTTATTTAATCATCTTAATACATTCATTAAGTTTAATTTTAACTTTCTAATTGTAATTTTGAATTAATAATCTTATTTGTTTATTTACTTTTATTTTTCTACGGATAATCTATTTTCCTACATATAAGGTTCTCAGTTTAATTAATTTATTTAATCATCTTAATACATTCATTAAGTTTAATTTTAACTTTCTAATTGTAATTTTGAATTAATAATCTTATTTGTTTATTTACTTTTATTTTTCTACAGATAATCTATTTTTCTACGTATAATGTTCTCAGTTTAATTAATTTATTTAATCATCTTAATACATTCATTAAGTTTAATTTTAACATTTTAATTCTATTTTTGAATTAATAATCTTATTTGTTTATTTACTTTTATTTTTCTACGGATAATCTTTTTTTCTACACATAATGTTCTCAGTTTAATTAATTTATTTAATCATCTTAATACATTCATTAAGTTTAATTTTAACTTTCTAATTGTAATTTTGAATTAATAATCTTATTTATGTTTAATTTTTTTTTCTACATATAAAGCTATTAAATCATTTAATTAAACTGTAAAATATTGTATACAAAATACATGCGATATGGAAGCATGGGGCATGTAGTAAATAAACGGCCATACCTCAGGGTTACTGAGATATGGAAAAAAAAAATAAAAAATAAAAAAAAATAAAATAATTCTTCATTTTCTATTAAAAATCCATCGAAAATCGGCGATGAAATCATTATAATTCAATGGATCTAAATAATCCTTCGTGCTTTATTAGCATGTATCATTAGGAAGTTGCAGTTAAAATTTGAAGCGAGTGAAAATTGTAGCCACTAGTGTAAATTACTTAAAAGCTTAATGGATTGAAATGTTTACTTTTAGCGCGGTTACTCCCTATCTCCATAGAGAGAACCCGGTTATGAGGTTGACCTCATGACGCAATCCGGAAGTGCCGACTAGATTTGTGTATATATATATATATATATATATATATATATATATATATATATACATATATATATTTTTGTCTGTTCGCGCTCCTCACGGCTCAAAAATGGTCCGATTTTGATGAAATTTGGCACAAAAATCTGTCTTCTAATTTGAAAGGTCAAGTTCGTTAAGCAGCAGAATCCACCCACTAGAAGATAGTGTTTGGGGCGAAATTCGCGCAAAAAAAATCGTAACGCTTACATTTTTGAGTTCATATGCTTGCAGGTACTTGTTTTATAGGTTTGTTAACATAAGAAAACGAATGAAACCATTTTTAAGGCGATATCTTTAACCGTTTCTGAGAAAAGTGGAATCAATGTTTTTGTAAGTCATTATTTTTTTGCGAGTACTTAGAATCGCGGGATTCAATTGAAATATTTTCTACATCTTGGAAATTAATCCTAACTAAGATTATTACATTTTGGTTATATTTGGAGTTAAGGAAGTATGCGAAAAAAAAATATTTTAATAATAGACGTGAAAATTTTTCGGATCTCCATACATTTTCGTAAATATCTCGATGGTTGGGAAATCGTGGTAAGTGGAAAGTGACCATTCGAATGCTTACTAAATTCTCTACAAAAAATGTTCTGAAGCAATATTCGATGGGACAACGTCAATGAGAGATATAAGCGCTTAAAACTTAAGAAGTGTTCGTTTTGTTGTTTTGAAATGGTTTTTCTCTTTCTTTATCTCACTTTTTAATTGGTTGTTTCTAGTTTTAAATTGCAATTATCAGTAAAATTAGTATTGTAGTAAAATAAGCTAAGAAACGGTGAAAGGTATTGGTAATAAGTTTGGAGTGGCTGTGGTAATCATGATGGCAGTGGCTGTCAGTTTCCTGTGATTTGTGATGCTAATCTATTCCATTTCTTCGAGATGTACGTAACCGCGCTAAGATGACGCAGTTCCTGCGAGTCGGACTTTTTAAATTTTATATTCATAATTTTTTGTAATAAATAAAACAAAATGGTCTTGAATTTTGAAATGTATAGTAAGAGGACAGATGACAGTGAGTGTAAGGACACATTAAGAAACTTTTTCGACACATAAAAGCCCTTGGATATCATTTTTATTAGTTAAGTAAGCATTTAAGACAGTAAAGAAATAGCAAAAACCAGTATAAAACCCTTTAAGACTAGAATCTTAAAGCTTCCGTCGTTTGATTTTTCGGGGAATGGTGAAGTGTTGTGATCTATGGTACTTGGGATACATCTTGTATTTCAAAGGGCATCATTAACAGAATCTATTTGGTAGGAACAATAGAGATTAGAGATCGCTTTTAAAACTTCTTTCGAGAATGGAACCACAATACCCTTTAAGGACATGCTGAAAGTAAGCGAAGTTCGGTCTGAGTGAAGTCTTTGAAGTAATCCGAGAAGAACTAAAAAAACAAAAATAAATTTGTTCTTCCTTTGTGAAGATTCACCAGAATTTCTTCTTAACGGAAGAGTAAACTGTCAGGTCTTCAGTTTCTTCAAATCTCTGGGTTTTTATCTCCTTTTCTTCCAATATCATCTTTTAGTTCTTTCTTTCTTCATATTTATTATTTTCTCTTTACAATTTCCGCTTTTTTTTTTTTCTTCAAAGAAATAATTTCCCGTGAAATGAGGACGAAGGAGTAATCATCTTTTCTTCATCTCCGACTGTCCGCGACATCAGGAAAGTCTCGCAGCACGAACAATATAAATAAATTCAAAGCTTATGATTTATTATAGAAATCATAAGATTTGTATTTATTTATTTCATTTAATTTTTTTAATGTTTTACTTACTAATTTTCTATAATCAGGAGTGTTTTAATCATTACAGCTGTTCTCACGGCTTCATGACGTCATAGATTAATCTCCTTGCTGGATATGTTATATTATAGCTGTTCTCACGGCTTCATGACGTCATAGATTAATCTCCTTGCTGGATATGTTACATTATAGCTGTTCTCACGGCTTCATGACGTCATAGACTAATCTCCTTGCTGGATATGTTATATTATAGCTGTTCTCACGGCTTCATGACGTCATAGATTAATCTCCTTGCTGGATATGTTATATTATAGCTGTTCTCAGAGATTCGTGACGTCATAGATTAATCTCCTTGCTGGATATGTTATATTATAGCTGTTCTCACGGCTTCATGACGTCATAGATTAATCTCCTTGCTGGATATGTTATATTATAGCTGTTCTCAGAGCTTCGTGACGTCATCGATTAATCTCCTTGCTGGATATGTTATATTATAGCTGTTCTCAGAGCTTCGTGACGTCATCGATTAATCTCTTTGCTGGATATGTTTCATTAAAGCTGTTCTCACAGCTTCATGACGTCATAGACTAAACTCTTTGCTGGATATGTTACATTATAGCTGTTCTCAGAGCTTCGTGACGTCATCGATTAATCTCTTTGCTGGATATGTTATATTATAGCTGTTCTCAGAGCTTCATGACGTCATAGATTAATCTCCTTGCTGGATATGTTATATTATAGCTGTTCTCACAGCTTCATGACGTCATAGACTAATCTCCTTGCTGGATATGTTATATTATAGCTGTTCTTACAGGTTCATGACGTCATAGACTAATCTCCTTGCTGGATATGTTATATTATAGCTGTTCTCAGAGCTTCGTGACGTCATCGATTAATCTCTTTGCTGGATATGTTATATTATAGCTGTTCTCACAGCTTCGTGACGTCATAGACTAATCTCCTTGCTGGATATGTTATATTATAGCTGTTCTCAGAGCTTCGTGACGTCATAGACTAATCTCCTTGCTGGATATGTTATATTATAGCTGTTCTCACAGCTTCGTGACGTCATAGACTAATCTCCTTGCTGCATATGTTATATTATAGCTGTTCTCAGAGCTTCATGACGTCATAGACTAATCTCCTTGCTGGATATGTTATATTATAGCTGTTCTCACAGGTTCATGACGTCATAGACTAATCTCCTTGCTGGATATGTTATATTATAGCTGTTCTCAGAGCTTCGTGACGTCATCGATTAATCTCTTTGCTGGATATGTTTCATTAAAGCTGTTCTCACAACTTCATGATGTCATAGACTAAACTCTTTGCTGGATATGTTTCATTATAGCTGAACAGACGGCTTCATGACGTCACAGACTAAACTCTTTGCTGGATATGTTTCATTATAGCTGAGCAGACGGCTTCATGACGTCACAGACTAAACTCTTTGCTGGATATGTTTCATTATAGCTGAGCAGACGGCTTCATGACGTCATAGACTAATATCTTTGCTGGATATGTAACATTATAGCGGATCTCAGAACTTCATGACGTCATCAAAAGAGTTATTTTATTTTAAAATTTCTCGAAAACGGTTAAATATTTTGC
This sequence comes from Gonocerus acuteangulatus, assembly GCA_946811695.1. Classification (NCBI taxonomy): domain Eukaryota; kingdom Metazoa; phylum Arthropoda; class Insecta; order Hemiptera; family Coreidae; genus Gonocerus; species Gonocerus acuteangulatus. The sequence continues at coordinate 4,379,627 of OX328128.1, read as the reverse complement.
ATTGAAAGTGATTTTATGATCGCTTTGACGCCAAACCGTTTGTACTGCAATTTGTTGCGCAATTTTGATTAAAAAAAAAAAAACGTTTTAGAGAAAAAATGTTGCGCGAAATTTCATGAAAATGATAACAGTTCTAAATACTGTAACTGACAAGATAGAACAGTTTTCACTCTATAGTTTATAATGTAATTTGTTAAGACCAATCTTCTTTAATGTAATAACAATAAAATTATTGTTTAAAAAAGGGGGCGAGGTTAGCTCAGTGGTAGAGCACTGGACTCATATGCTGGAGGTCCTGAGTTCAGATCCCGAGCATAATACTAAAGATTTTTTCTTCTAGTGTCTTCGTTCATGGGTTGAATTCGGCCACCCTGACCGTCTCTAGCACCTATATATATATATATATATATATATATATATATATATATATATATATATATATATATATATATGGGGCGAGGTTAGCTCAGTGTTAGAGCACTCGACTAATGAACTGGAGGACCAGGTTGAAAACCCGAGCGCGCACTAAAGATTTCTTCTTCTAATGCTGCCGTTCGAGGGTTGGATTTGGGGTCCCAGATCGTCCCTAGGCTTACCCAGCCTTTAATTAATTTTATTAATTATGGGTGCCTTGGGTGCTAATGACTCTAGCAGTCGACGCAGCAAGGGGAAAATCAGGCGGCCGGAGCATAGTACTGACCACACTGTCTCCCTAGTGAGCCATATGGTCATGAATCAGACAACTCTACAGTATCTGCCCCTCAGGGCCCTCATGGCCTGTTAAGGGAAAGATGTTTTTTTATTGTTTAAAAATGCGAAAAATAAAAACAAATTAAATATCAAGAACTACCTGATATTTTTTAATATGCAAAGATTGTTTATCCATCAAATTTGCTTGCACAGCCAGAAATAATCCCTCCAAACCTTTCCCTTTGAGGCGATATGCAAATTTTAATTACAACTAACAGGAATATTAATCAAGAAATTAAAATATAGTTAATACCTTCCTGAAATATCGGCGAAAAAAGAAAATATGTAAATTAGCGGGTGACGAAACGGCCTGGAGCCGCTGAGGTCCCTGAAGCGAAAGTTTAAAATATTCATCGTTTCATTAGGGGGCCTGTGCTGAAGTTTACCCCCCCCCCCCCTGGTATACATCACTTTCTGCTTGGGACCTTCATCATCTTCTTTCTCAGCGACCTCCTTCTTAGCAACATCACCAAGCGTTGGTTGCTTTGTCCTTCATACTTTCAGGAGCAGTTCGCCTGTTTTTACAGCCGAGCTATTATCTGCACTTTGTTCTAGGACGGTAATATGGAGTAATTATGGCGTTTAAGGGTTTTTAATGGAATTTAATGTTTCTGAAAGGGTTTATAAATTACAAGCTAATGTCGAAGGCCAGGTGGACGTGTGTTCTATCAGTACCTTAGGCACTGGGTTCCATTCCCACAAGGAGTGATGAGTTTTCTTAGCCTTCCGTCACTCGTGCCGTTTGAAATTTTCACTTGGCTGTATAATTAGATTTATACATAGAATTAAAATTCGTAGAATTGTATATATGTACTATTGTTATTATTGATTATTTTCTGCATCGCTTTGGTAGCCATGTGCATTTTCTTCAATACGTTTCGGTAGAGGGCAACATAAATTGGTCTGTTAGCTCATCTTTTCATATGTTTGCTATGCTTTTGTGAGAAAGTTTTGGCTTGGTATTCGTTCAGGTGTTATATCTTATTGTAGATGTTTCTGTTCTTTAAATGTTTGAGTATTGTGTCAATATGGCGGCTGTCATCTCCAAGGAGTTCTGTCATGTCATATGGTATATCTAGATTACGTCTTAAGTAGCACTCAGTCAGTATATGTTTGATTGTGAGGTCTGTATTGTGTCAATATGGCGGCGGTCATCTCCAAGGAGTTCTGTCATGTCATATGGTATATCTAGATTACGTCTTAAGTAGCACTCAGTCAGTATATGTTTGATTGTGAGGTCTGTATTGTGTCAATATGGTGGCTGTCATCTCCAAGGAGTTCTGTCATGTCATATGGTATATCTAGATTACGTCTTAAGTAGCACTCAGTCAGAATATGTTTGATTGTGAGGTCTGTATTGTGTCAATATGGTGGCTGTCATCTCCAAGGAGTTCTGTCATGTCATATGGTATATCTAGATTACGTCTTAAGTAGCACTCAGTCAGTATATGTTTGATTGTGAGGTCTGTATTGTGTCAATATGGCGGCTGTCATCTCCAAGGAGTTCTGTCATGTCATATGGTATATCTAGATTACGTCTTAAGTAGCACTCAGTCAGTATATGTTTGATTGTGAGGTCTGTATTGTGTCAATATGGTGGCTGTCACCTCCAAGGAGTTCTGTCATGTCATATGGTATATCTAGATTACGTCTTAAGTAGCACTCAGTCAGTATATGTTTGATTGTGAGGTCTGTATTGTGTCAATATGGCGGCTGTCATCTCCAAGGAGCTCTGTCATGTCATATGGTATATCTAGATTACGTCTTAAGTAGCACTCAGTCAGTATATGTTTGATTGTGAGGTCTGTATTGTGTCAATATGGTGGCTGTCATCTCCAAGGAGCTCTGTCATGTCATATGGTATATCTAGATTACGTCTTAAGTAGCACTCAGACAGTATATGTTTGATTGTGAGGTCTGTATTGTGTCAATATGGTGGCTGTCATCTCCAAGGAGCTCTGTCATGTCATATGGTATATCTAGATTACGTCTTAAGTAGCACTCAGTCAGTATATGTTTGATTGTGAGGTCTGTATTGTGTCAATATGGTGGCTGTCATCTCCAAGGAGCTCTGTCATGTCATATGGTATATCTAGATTACGTCTTAAGTAGCACTCAGACAGTATATGTTTGATTGTGAGGTCTGTGTTGCATGATCGACATCTCCAAGGAGTTCTGTCATGTCATATGGTATATCTAGATTACGTCTTAAGTAGCACTCAGTCAGTATATGTTTGATTGTGAGGTCTGTGTTGCATGATCAACATTTTGGTTTGTCCGTATTTGTCATTAGATATTCGTGAGTCAGACGGCTGTGGCCAATGCGTAGTCTTGCTACTACCACTTCTTCTCGCCGTGATTTTCTATATGATGAAGGCTAATCTTTAACTGTAGACTTCACTGTCCTTAATTTGTTTTCTGTAGTGTTAGTCCAGTCTAGTTGCCAATTATTTAAGATAGTTTGGTCAGTGTACCTTGATGCGTCTTTGTAGTATGACTCAAGTGGTTGGTAAGTTTCTCTTTCCGTTACAAGTTTAGCTTGTCGGTCCGCATTTGTACTTAGTCCTAAGTTTTGGTGTCCTGGTCGCCACCATAGTGTTACATGTTTACCGTAAGTTATGAATTTGTTCTTTTAGTTCCGTGCTGTAAGTAGGATGTGTGGAGTATATGTTTTGTAAACATTGCAGCGAGCTCAAAGAGTCACTGCAGATGATTATGTGTGTTAGGTGTGATGATGGGACCTTATTTAATGCGAGGAGAATGGCATGCAGTTCCGCTCCAAGAATGCTGAAGCAAGGAGGGAGTTTTTGGCTGTGTACTTCATCTTCCATGATTGCAGCAGCTCCTACGCCGTTTGTTGTTATTGACCCGTCAGTGTAGAGAAACATGCTGTTTTTGTGTTCATAAGTCAGTTTTGTAAAGTATTGTTTGTATAGAAAATTTGTCATGGGGTTTGTCTTCTTGAATTTTGTCAGTGTTATGTCTATGTTAAAATTTTGTATTGTCCATGGTGGTGTTATTGAATGATTGTGTGTTTTTACACGTGGAATTACCAAGCCAAAATTTTCTTCGATTTCCTTACATCTAATAGTAAAAGGTCGGATATGATTTATTTTTTGTTCATAATCTTCCAAGTACGTATTTTGTATTGTACCACTAACACATGAAGTAGGAGGAAAAGCCTTTATTTTACAAAAATATCTCTTTAATAGAATGTTTCTCCTTATATGTAAAGGAGGTTCTCCTGCCTCTGCAAGTAAACTCATTACCGGACTAGACCTGAATGCACCTAGCGATAATCGAATACCGGTGTTGTGTATTATGTTGAGCATGTTAAGAGTAGTGGGTTTAGCAGACGGGTACGCAACGCATCCATAATCCAGGATAGATCTGGTGAAACTACGATAGACGGTTAGCAATACTTTCCTGCTTGCTCCCCATTTCGCATTACCAAGAACTCTCAAAATATGTAATGATTTTTTACATCTAGTGACAATTTCTTTTAGATGGGGAACCCATGTTAGGTGACTGTCAAAGTGTAAGCCAAGAAATTTAATCACATTTGTTTGAGGGACTATTGTATTGTATATGTGTAGTTGATAATTTGTGTCTCGTCGTTTTCTCGTAAAAAGAATTGACTTTGTCTTGTCTGTAGAGAATTTAAGTCCAAGTTTTGTCGTCCAGTGTTCGAGTGAGTGAATTGTTTCTTGTATTCTATTCTGTAATTCTTCAACTGACTTTGCCGAATAGAATATGAGTAGATCGTCGACATATAGACAGTACTGTACATCGGGAGGAATAAATTCTCTGACAGAATCCATTGCTATGAGGAACAGTGTTGTGCTTAATACACTCCCCTGAGGAACGCCTATTTCTTGTTTAAAGACATCTGAAATACATGCTCCATTTCGAACTCTAAATGTTCTGTTCGAGATAAACCCGTTTATAAATTTAAGCGCATTTCCTCGAACACCCCATTCGTAGAGTTTAGAAATAATTACACTTTGTCATACTGTGTCGTATGCCTTGTGTATGTCAAATGAGATTGCCATCGTTGACTTCTTATTCAAGAACATAAGAGTCGACTATATAAGGTTCCAATCTGACGAGATGATCTGAGGATGAGTGGAATTTTCTAAAACCACACTGTAATTAGTACAATATATGTACTAATTAACATAACTGTATATGTATATAGTATTTATTGTATAATTGTAATAATAATTGTATTAGGTATTAGTTATATATACAGAATGTACATATATAGACAATAACGTAATATAATGTAATAATATGTACATGATGTAGGTATAGACAATTATGTAATTTAATATAATGTAATAATATATACACAATGTAAACATGTAGACAATAATGTAATATATAAAAATATGAAAGGTGTACATCGCTATAAAGCGTTAACACCAAAATAAATAAAATAAAATAAAAAAAATAAAAAATCAGGTGCTTGGACATTATCGGACCCTCTGGCCCTCGTGTCCTGTTATGGGACTGCGATAATAGGGAACACCAACTAAAGGAAATGGTCCCATCGGAGAATTCCTGCCCCGTTCTTGACCATTATCGTGGCTTTCTCGTTACCCTGAATGCTTCTATGGCCAGAAATCCAAATTATACGGACTCTATTCTGTAACCAGATGACTTTCTAAAATAAAAACAAGTATGTATATGGCCTACTGCATGTGTACATATAAAGGGTCGGGGCAAAATAGTGCCAAGCAACATTTTAAACAAAACTTAACTGTAGCTGCTATATGTTGGATATCATGTAGGACTATCAGTTGAAATAGTTAGGAGCAACAAGATTAAGTAGCATACAGAACTTGTAGTCATATTTTAGTAGCATTTGCATCATAGACTGATAGTCCCACATAATATCCAACATACAGCAACTATAGTTAAGTTTTGTTTAAAATGTTGCTTGAAAATATTAAGCACTTAATCACAAATCTCCCAAACAAAATGTCAAATAATTTTGCTTAGGAACTGGTAAAGCTTTCACATTTTCATTATTCAAAATGTTTATAATAAATAAATGCTCTTAATAATATTGAAGCTTGAGTTATCTAGGTTTCACAACAAATGAAGAAGGCCAATCAGGTCTCCCAGTTTCACAATCCTTTATTCATACAATATTTCGGCTCATGCCATCATCAGGAAATCACTAATATCACAGCTCAAAAAATATATATCACAAAAATCTCACAATTTTGCTCGTGATTTATTATTACAAACCATAGATATAGATGCTACATATGACTGTCCCCAGACTGTAACTCACATGATATAACCCCCTGCAACCTCCTCCCATTGTCCAGTATGGCTTACCCCAAGCCATGCTTATTATTGTTCTCTGCATTAATATCCATTATAGGTAACTAGGATACAACCCACTATATCCTACTTACCTAATATCACAGCTTAAAAAATATATATCACAAAAATCTCACAATTTTGCTGGTCATTTATTATTACAAACCATAGATATAGATGCTACATATGACTGTCCCCAGACTGTAACTCACATGATATAACCCCCTGCAACCTCCTCCCATTGTCCAGTATGGCTTACCCCAAGCCATGCTTATTATTGTTCTCTGCATTAATATCCATTATAGGTAACTAGGATACAACCCAATGTATCCTACTTACCTAATATCACAGCTTAAAAAATATATATCACAAAAATCTCACAATTTTGCTGGTCATTTATTATTACAAACCATAGATATAGATGCTACATATGACTGTCCCCAGACTGTAACTCACATGATATAACCCCCTGCAACCTCCTCCCATTGTCCAGTATGGCTTACCCCAAGCCATGCTTATTATTGTTCTCTGCATTAATATCCATTATAGGTAACTAGGATACAACCCACTGTATCCTACTTACCTAATATCACAGCTTAAAAAATATATATCACAAAAATCTCACAATTTTGCTGGTCATTTATTATTACAAACCATAGATATAGATGCTACATATGACTGTCCCCAGACTGTAACTCACATGATATAACCCCCTGCAACCTCCTCCCATTGTCCAGTATGGCTTACCCCAAGCCATGCTTATTATTGTTCTCTGCATTAATATCCATTATAGGTAACTAGGATACAACCCACTGTATCCTACTTACCTAATATCACAGCTTAAAAAATATATATCACAAAAATCACACAATTTTGCTCGTCATTTATTATTACAAACCATAGATAAAGATGCTACATATGACTGTCCCCAGACTGTAACTCACATGTAAATGTTAAACATAGTACATATTTCCTCCTTTTTTTTCTTTTTTTTACGGCGCTTCGACGTCCAGGCCATTAGCGCCAACATCCTAGGGTGCAGCGAGGAATTTCCTGAGCCATGGGATGAGAAAATTCGTGCCGCCGCACAGTGTCACGAGCAGTATTCAAAAATAAGAAAAATGAAGTTTGAAAAAAAATGTTTAATGGTCAATATTAAAATTAGAATCTTACAACAGAAAGAAAACATCTAAATTAGAATATAAAAAGGAAGAGTAAAAGTTAAGGATTAATTTGAATTGTTGATACAAATACAATTTCGTAGAAGGTAGAAAAATGATGTCTCTCCACTGTTTTTCAAAGTATTTATTAGCAAAAGCTTTTCGAGAACATGGTTCTCATCGTCAGTGCATCTACAATTTTCACAAAAACACGCATTTATAGTAACGAAGAAATCTCCAAGAAGAAAATGGGATTATTAATTGATACTCCAAAGCTTTCTTTTGGTTTTATTAACCACGGTACAACCGGCCGCACATTTTTTGGCAATCGAATGTTAAGTACCAAAATTACCAGAATGGAGATATAATTAATAATCAATTTGGGCACCATTTCGAAAATAGTTTCTAGTGGTAAATCAATTAATATGCCGAAATTAACTGAATAAATTGGTGTGACTTGGGAATTATATCTGAAGCATTATTCATGGTATTATATGCACTGACAATGAGAACCATGTTCTCGAAAAGCTTTTGCTAATAAATACTTTGAAAAACAGTGGAGAGACATCATTTTTCTACCTTCTACGAAATCGAGAACTCCACAAATAACGCTGCATACATCACAGATATAAATACAATTATTAAAACTGGTTCGGTTAGTAAATATTTACTTTGGCTGTTCCAATCTTATTACTTGAACATATTCATTCTTCTTTTAACATTTTCAAGGGTCAGTCGTAAGTGAATCATTGATTGGCTAATCTTGACCAACAGTCCAAAAATGGGGAAGTTCTAGTGCTTTGATTATGTAAGAATCAGCATTTTTTCAACTTTGGAATCGATTTAAGAAAAAACGTAAAATAACGGGTTTTTAATACTTTAACCATAAACAGTACATTGCTTCACGATTATTTCGATACCTAGTTTACCTGCTTTCGGCTGCTTCTTACAGCGATTTTGTGGTTTTAGTTCTCATAACCAAAGCACAACTGTATGACGTCTTGCGCAGTAATGAACCACACATCACATACGATGCTTTATTTCATAGAATCGTGCAAGAATATAATTTATCTGAATGTTAGGATAAAGTTAAGGAGAATATAAGAAAATTGATTAAATAGTTTTGCCTGGATAATCAAAAAAATTCGGACCGCTTTTACTGGATTTCAGGGAAATTTGAAACAAAATACGAAGATTGGTTGAGTAAAAACGCAAAAATTCCCGACGAGCTTTTTGAAATATGTAGACGATATAATGATCAACCAGGTCCTGATGAAGACCGCAAGCTCATTTCGTGGAAGGATCATACTCTACAAAGATAAGACTTGCGGATATAGTAACGAAGAAATCTCCAAGAAGAAAATGGGATTATTAATTGATACTCCAAAGCTTTCTTTTGGTTTTATTAACCACGGTACAACCGGCCGCACATTTTTTGGCAATCGAATGTTAAGTACCAAAATTACCAGAATGGAGATACAATTAATAATCAATTTGGGCACCATTTCGAAAATAGTTTCTAGTGGTAAATCAATTAATATGCCGAAATTAACTGAATAAATTGGTGTGACTTGGGAATTATATCTGAAGCATTATTCATGGTATTATATGCACTGACGATGAGAACCATGTTCTCGAAAAGTTTTTGCTAATAAATACTTTGAAAAACAGTGGAGAGACATCATTTTTCTACCTTCTACGAAATCGAGAACTCCACAAATAACGCTGCATACATCACAGATATAAATACAATTATTAAAACTGGTTCGGTTAGTAAATATTTACTTTGGCTGTTCCAATCTTATTACTTGAACATATTCATTCTTCTTTTAACATTTTCAAGGGTCAGTCGTAAGTGAATCGTTGATTGACTAATCTTGACCAACAGTCCAAAAATGGGGAAGTTCTAGTGCTTTGATTATGTAAGAATCAGCATTTTTTCAACTTTAGAATTGATTTAAGAAAAAACGTAAAATAACGGGTTTTTAATACTTTAACCATAAACAGTACATTGCTTCACGATTATTTCGATACCTAGTTTACCTGCTTTCGGCTGCTTCTCACAGCGATTTTGTGGTTTTAGTTCTCATAACCAAAGCACAACTGTATGAAGTCTTGCGCAGTAATGAACCACACATCACATACGATGCTTTATTTCATAGAATCGTGCAAGAATATAATTTATCTGAATGTTAGGATAAAGTTAAGGAGAATATAAGAAAATTGATTAAATAGTTTTGCCTGGATAATCAAAAAAATTCGGACCGCTTTTACTGGATTTCAGGGAAATTTGAAACAAAATACGAAGATTGGTTGAGTAAAAACGCAAAAATTCCCGACGAGCTTTTTGAAATATGTAGACGATATAATGATCAACCAGGTCCTGATGAAGACCGCAAGCTCATTTCGTGCAAGGATCATACTCTACAAAGATAAGACTTGCGGATATAGTAACGAAGAAATCTCCAAGAAGAAAATGGGATTATTAATTGATACTCCAAAGCTTTCTTTTGGTTTTATTAACCACGGTACAACCGGCCACACATTTTTTGGCAATCGAATTTTAAGTACCAAAATTACCAGAATGGAGATATAATTAATAATCAATTTGGGCACCATTTCGAAAATGGTTTCTAGTGGTAAATCAATTAATATGCCGAAATTAACTGAATAAATTGTTGTGACTTAGGAATTATATCTGAAGCATTATTCATGGTATTATATGCCAGTGTCTTTCATTAACTGCTTCTTGTATTCATACAAATATGGATTTAATGAAAAGACTTCTCCTCCCCACAGATCCATATTTCTCAACTTTAAGTAAAATATGTAACAATTAAAATTTAAATAAAAAAAATTAACTAAAGTTAGCTCCAAAATCGAAATAAAAAAATTGAAGCAAAAGTTTTATCATACTTAATTATAAATAAAAATGATAGTATTTGTTTAAAATCAAGCAATCCTGAGAAGGAATACTTTTAAAAATGATAGTATTTGTTTAAAATCAAGCAATTCTGAGAAGGAATACTTTTAAAAATGATAGTATTTGTTTAAAATCAAGCAATTCTGAGAAGGAATACTTTTAAAAATGATAGTATTTGTTTAAAATCAAGCAATTCTGAGAAGGAATACTTTTAAAAATGATAGTATTTGTTTAAAATCAAGCAATTCTGAGAAGGAATACTTTTAAAAATGATAGTATTTGTTTAAAATCAAGCAATTCTGAGAAGGAATACTTTTAAAAATGATAGTATTTGTTTAAAATCAAGCAATTCTGAGAAGGAATACTTTTAAAAATGATAGTATTTGTTTAAAATCAAGCAATTCTGAGAAGGAATACTTTTTTTTATTAGTAAAATTCTGTTTATAATTTTTACAAGTTCGTAAATATCGTAAGTAATTTTCCATATACATTTTATGTAAGATTATTCTATAATAAATTATTTTCTTAAGTCATAACTTCTTTTTTCTTCCATGTTCGAGGTTTTTAATAACATAAAAAAAAATAATAACCCTTGTCTAGATAAAAATACGTTTTTTGTTTTCTTACCCCATATACTCGTGACACTGTGCGCCGGTGGGGATCGAACCCACCATCTCTCGCTTATGAATCTGAGGGGCTAGCCACTAGACCACGTGAGACCCCTCCTCCGTTGTTAAGATGTTAAACACTTATGTGGAGCCTCTTGAGGTGAGCAGGTCTCAAATAGACAGGATTAGGGCCTCAACTTGAATATTTGTACAATACGCTAGCAGAAACATATCAAGATTCCTCATGTCATATTAGCTTTATTCAGTCTATGACGAGTCTTGACGTGGCCCTGGTAATGGAAGGTTCTTCTCAGTTTAAGGCTGTAAACATTTTTATTGAGATTTCAACGCAATAAATAATATTATTCTTGGCGTTTGATTTATTTGGTTTTTACCAATACATTTCCTATTTTATCTTTTTTTCAAAATAAAGAGTATTTTAGATAAAAAGTGATATAATTATCAATGAAGAAAGTAGTAATAAGACAAAAAGAAAGAAATTAAGAATACCAAAACTAATATATAATAAACTAATATGAAAGTCGGACTTACAGGAACTGCGTCATCTTAGCGCGGTTCTGTTCATATCCCTAGTGCCACTAGTAAAGGAGCAATTATTGGTAGGGTTTGATCTTTTCGTAAAAATATAAAATAATATCTCAAAGATAAGGAAGATTTAAGTCAGCACAACAGGAAACTGACAATATCCTAAACGGAAATTACTCAATCCAGTTTATCAACGTTTGCTCTAGGACTAACTTTTTAGTGTTAAATCCACTTTAAAAAAAAAACTACCAACAATTAAAAACACCTTTGACAAAAACAAAACTTTCCAAACAAAACTATTTCCAAGTTTTAAGTATTTATTTTTCGGATTGACATAGCCCCATCAAAAATTACATCGGAACCTTTTTCGTAGAGAATTTAATAAGCTTTCGTTTGGTCACCTGTAACGATTTCCCAATCGTTTTCGAGATATGTAAGAAAATATAACAAGATCCAAAAACATGCGCATGCCTGTTAATAAAAGTATTTTTTCTTATACTTCCTTACCTCCAAACGCAACCAGAATTTAAATATTTTGGCTCGGATGAATATCAAACGTCTGGAACAAGTTTGAACTGAATCAATCGCTTCTGGGTACCCAAAATGAAAAAAAAGTAGTTGAATAAAGTTTTCTCGAAAACGGTTACAAATATCGCTTTAAAAATTGTTTCATTCGTTTTCCTACGTTAAGGAACCTGTATAACAAGTACCTACAAGCATATGAACTCTAAAACGTAAGCGTTATGATTACCAGTTCTCGTAGATCATCAAAGTTAAGCAACGTCGCGTGTGGATGGGTGACCGCCGGGTCAAGTCAAGAGCCTTTGAAATTATTAAAGGGCAGCAACTTGTAGATAACTCAATAGTTAATACGCCGTAAAAATTAAGCCACTCCTCACCCCCAATTTGAAACAGCTTCATCAACTGAACAAATTTACCAGGCAGACAAGGGCTATAATAAGTCCTCATTAAATGCTCCACAAAATTAGACAACTTCCTAAACTGCCTAGGATTAATTAAAACAAAAAAAAACTAAAATAAAGAAAGTTATGAATACAAATGGTGGGCTGTTTGCTTTGCGAAATTGGCCTATAAAATTAAGGCGAGGTGTCACATTAAGCAGGATTCTAGAAGATTATACGGACAAAATTCCAGGAGATGGTTTTCACTTGGATCTTCTTCTCTTTTCTGGAGGTTGCTATTTTTTTTTTTTTTTTTTTTTTTTTTTTTTTTTTTTTTTTTTTTTTTTTTTTTTTTTTTTTTACAGCGCATCGACATAAATCTTGGCCATTAGCGCCGACGTCCAGGGTGCAGCCAAGAATTTTCTCAGCGGGCCCTGAGATGAGAAAATTTCTGGCGCCGGCGGGGATCGAACCCACCATATCCCGCTTATGAATCTAGCGCGCTAGCCACTAGACCACGGGAGACCCCCTGGAGGTTGCTATTCTCAGAAAAATGTAGAAGTTTTTGCCGGTCCAATAATTTAACCCTAGAACGCCAACATTCTTCAAAATGATGAACACTTCTATGGTTTACGGTCGCCACTCCCCCCCCCCAGTCTCCTATTCTCCACCACAGGCCAACTATGCTACCTGTAAACACATATTTACATGAAAATCTATAAATAAACTAAGTTTTAGAATTGGATACTAATTGTCATTATCCCTCCCGTCCAATTTCGATCCAATCCGATTTCGTTTGACCAAAACGGCCGACGTGAATGCCTACATTGGTCCCGACCCGATCCGATCCGATTTAGTCAGAGCTCTTCAGTAATGACCTCGTAGTGAATTGAAATGAGTGATTAATTTAAGAAATACCACCTAATAAGCATAGAAACCTTCGATTAGGTATAAGAAAGATTGCTAGAAGGTTATAAACATTGGATGGTTATAAAAATCTTTCCACGTAATTTCATTAGCTTTCATTTCAAAAAAAAAAAAAAAAAAAAAAAAAAAAAAAATGCATTCAAATCGGTTAAGATGTAGAACCTGTAGACCTTTTTTAAATACAATATGCGGTTTCGCGCCATTTTGCTGCGTCGGTCCGAAATCGGCCAAGAAACAAACCAGTTTGAACGGCTGAGAGTCGGTGGCTACCGGATCGGATCGGATCAGGACAAATGTAGGTGCCCCCTAATGTAAACTATCCACCTTTAGCAGCACCTTTGTTGCTATTACTCCTACTAAAGAGACTACCAGCAGAATATTTAGAATCTGATAAATATTTTATATCATGTATCTCATACACAGATACACGATACATAATCATGTATCATGTATTCGGGGCCTAAAGGAGCTGGACTAGTATAAAAACCGTCTTGCCGATAAAACGCCTCCATCTTGTCGGTAATAGCGACATCTCTCGGCTATGAATCAAACCTTATCGCTCCTTGAATGCTCCAAAGGCCTACAGAACGACCCAGAACCTGGGAACAGGTTTTAATCTCCTCGATAAATCATGTGTTACGGTCGGCGATCAATAATCGTATGTAGATCTTGGGAAAGATTGAGCTTACCATCCCATCTCTACAAACACTCAAAGTGGAAAAGTGTTTAGGTACTTACGTATTAACATTCTATAGAGTTTTATGGTAATCTAAAGGATCTCTTCAGGTTTTAAGCATAAGCTCATGATTGACAAATATTTGACCCTTATTAACATAAAGATTTTGAAGTGAATGAATTTTAGAGACTCTTATTTCTCATATCATCATAAGTATATATATATATATATATATATATATATATATATATATATATATAGGGGAAGGTGTTGTACCTTTGACCACTTTGCAAAATTTAATTGTTCTTACCTTGAATATAAAGTCTAAATTAATTTTTTATTATTTTATTGTAATTGAATTGTTGTTTTTCCAAGACATATTTTTCAAATTGTTGCTGGTCATCTACTAAACTCGCGACATTTATCAGACAGATCAATGTCACTTTCTCCTGAAGAAATTTCGGTGTCAGTATCAGAATATGAACTGTCATTAAAATAATTTTCTTTTTATTTACCACATTTTTAGGAAGTGGTTTATTTGTATGTGGTGTCTTACGTTTAGGGTGGTGCTTTCATTTATAGCTTCAATAATTAGCTTCTCAGGAATATCTGTCAGGATACGAGGTTTCCCTTTAGGCTGGCCCCTATTTGACATTTTCCTTGCCTCCCCTTTTCGATGAGGCCTTACAACTTCAGGTGGAACGAGAAGGGGCGATAGGTTCGAACTGCTACAATGAGGATTGAAAAAAAAAGTCGGTTTGAACTAATTACACCCAATTTTTTTTTTTTTTTTACAGAATACCCCAGAGCTTGGAAACAGGTTTTAATCTCCTCGATAAATCATGTGTTACGGTCGGCGATCAATAATCGTATGTAGATCTTGGGAAAGATTTAGCCCACCATCCCATCACTTCAAACACTCAAAGTGGAAAAATGTTTAGGTACTTTCGTATTAAAATTCTATAGAGTTTTATGGTAATCTAAAGGAATGTGCGTCTTTAGGTTTCAATAATAAAATCATTCTGAAAAATATTTGACCCTAGATAACAATAAGACTTGTGGGAAGACTGAATTTTGTTTCACCTTCTGGAATTAAGCAACCCCACTACCGGAAAACATAATATATATATATATATATATATATATATATATATATATATATATATATATATATATATATATATATATATATATAGTTTAAAAAGAAAGAGCCTCTATAATTTATTGGTATCAAAATCTTTATTTTAACGAGGGTCAAAGATTTGTTTTAAGAGAGTATAGTGTTTGGAATATATATAACAGAGTAGACGTACAAAGTACATATCCTCGATACAAGTGCAAACTAACGAATATGAAAAAATGCATCTTTCATTGTCCATCTTTAATAATTTCTGCTGGACTTATTTACGGCAAATTCTTCAATCTGACTTCACTCTATTAAAGGGAACGTATTCCACTATGAAAAGGTCAAATCTGCCGAATATTTGACTCTCCAAAAAAAAAGTTATGAATAAATACTTTTCCACTCTGAAAAGTGGTGATTTTCATATTCGTTAGTTTGCTTTTGTATCGACGATATGTTACTAAATATAAAATGTACATATGTAAATCTATAAAAAAAAAAAAAAAAACACACACAAACAACACGCATTAAATATCCACGACTTATACCGAATTTCGTAACGATGCAACAGCAATTATGACCGGTATAAGCAAATGATAACCCCCCCCCCCCGGTGTATTTTATTTTTCCCTGTAGATGAGCACAATGAATACAGACTTTCTTTGTCATAAACCCAAAACAGCAACTGGTATGGCCAAATTACTGCTTTGGGACCGGAGTAAATCCCCCCCCCTCTCCCGATGGTACGATTTAGTTTATTTTTACAGCGTATTTTTCACGTCAGATGATCACAACGAAAACCGAATTTTGTTGCAATACAACAAAAATTATGGCTAAGAGAGCGCTATATACGATGTCTCGTGGGGAAAAAACAAAAACTCTGGCTCTATATATATATATATATATATATATATATATATATATATATATATATATACATACATAGGTACATAGAAAGATAGATATATATAAATTTTAACTGGGGTCATGTTCGGTGTTTGCTAGGTGGGATCCATAAAGATTTAAAGAAAATGTTCAAAAATTCCGTCATGAGTGCAACCTCAATAGCTTCTTTCCTTCGGAGGAAAGTGCTAAAAAAATGTTCCAGGAAATTTTCGATTTACGCATAGCTCGATTATTGGTACATGAACACTTCCGAAGATATTCCCCAAGAATTAGCTTCTCTGCAGAGATCTGTCAGATCTACAGAAGCTATGTAAAAATAATTTATTTTAGTGCCTTCTGCTCAAATTCAGGAACATAAATATGCTTTAGGTCCACCAGACAAACCTATGTAATGTACTCTATAACATACAGTCTTCTTTTTCGTTCATGGCTACCGCGCATGCGCGACCATCAGCGGGCATGTATTTGTGACACTTTTAGCATAAATATGCTTTAGCGGTGATTAAACTGGAAAAAAAACGTTAAAAAAGTGACCGCTGGCGTTCGCGCATGCACACTGGCGTTCAGGCATGCGCAGCGGGGCTCGCGCGAGCGCAGTAACGTTCGCACATGCGCAGTAGCGTTCGCGCATAAGCAGTAGCCATGTACGAAAAACAAGACTGTATGTGTCATAAAAAGTGTCCGCTGGCATTCACGCATGGGCAGAGGTGTTTGCGCATGCGCAGTGACGTTCGCGAAAAAGATGACTGTATGTTGTGGAGTCATTACATAGGTTTATCGGGTAGACCTAGTGTTACAAAAAAGTGTCACAAGAAGGAGTCCACTGGCGTTCGCGCATACGCGGTGGCCATGTACAAAAAAGAAGACTGTATGTTATACAGTACATTACATAGGTTTGTCGGGTGGACCTAAAGCATATTTATGTTCCTGAATTTGAGCAGAAGGCACTAAATTTTGCAACGTTTTTTGTTTTTCAGTTTAGCCATCGTTAAAGCATATTTATCATAAGAAAATCGAGTAAAATTATTGACATCTTTATTGTCATTGCTATAATTATGAGAAATTACTCTAAGAAAGTCATTTTCATGTTGAGGAAATCAGCTGATGAAAAGGAAGTTATAACCATATCCAAAACAACGATTTATATCCGGCACTGGAGATTTATATCGTGGCTTCCTGATTCCTCCGTTAATTTATTCAGGGGGATTGCAAACTTTAATTAGACTGAGGAAATATTTGTATATTTAGGACTCGGATCCCTGGGAAGATGAGGAAGACAAACACCGAGATGTTAGACCCGTCAACGGACGCAGGACTTCTTCAGAAGAAATTACATTTCACTCCTTATCTCGTTTTATCAATTCCTATACTTTCTGGTTTTATCAATACCCACACTTTCTGGTTTTATCGATTCCCATACTGTCTGCTCTTATCAAAACCCATACTGGCTGGTCTTATCAATACCCACACTTTCTGGTTTTATCGATTCCCATACTGTCTGCTCTTATCAAAACCCATACTGGCTGGTCTTATCAATACCCACACTTTCTGGTTTTATCGATTCCCATACTGTCTGCTCTTATCAAAACCCATACTGGCTGGTCTTATCAATACCCACACTTTCTGGTTTTATCGATTCCCATACTGTCTGCTCTTATCAAAACCCATACTGGCTGGTCTTATCAATACCCACACTTTCTGGTTTTATCGATTCCCATACTGTCTGCTCTTATCAAAACCCATACTGGCTGGTCTTATCAATACCCACACTTTCTGGTTTTATCGATTCCCATACTGTCTGCTCTTATCAAAACCCATACTGGCTGGTCTTATCAATACCCACACTTTCTGGTTTTATCGATTCCCATACTGTCTGCTCTTATCAAAACCCATACTGGCTGGTCTTATCAATACCCACACTTTCTGGTTTTATCGATTCCCATACTGTCTGCTCTTATCAAAACCCATACTGGCTGGTCTTATCAATACCCACACTTTCTGGTTTTATCGATTCCCATACTGTCTGCTCTTATCAAAACCCATACTGGCTGGTCTTATCAATACCCACACTTTCTGGTTTTATCGATTCCCATACTGTCTGCTCTTATCAAAACCCATACTGGCTGGTCTTATCAATACCCACACTTTCTGGTTTTATCGATTCCCATACTGTCTGCTCTTATCAAAACCCATACTGGCAGGTCTTATCAATACCCACACTTTCTGGTTTTATCGATTCCCATACTTTCTGTTCTAATCAAAACCCATACTTTCTGGTTTTATCAATTCCCATACTTTCTCCTCCGTCTCTTCTTATCTTGCCCTATCAGTTGCCTACCTCTCTTCTTATCTTGCCCTATCAGTTCCCTTATCTCTTCTTATCTTGCCCTATTAGTTGCTTTCCTCTCTTCTTATTTTGTTCTATCAGTTGCCTCCCTCTCTTCCTATCTTGCCCTATAAGTTGCCTCCCTCTCTTCTTATCTTGCCCTATCAGTTGCCCCCCTCTCTTCTTTTCTTGTTCTATCAGTTGCCTCCCTCTCTTCTTATGTTGCCCTATCAGTTGCCTCCCTCTTTTCCTATCTTGCCCTATGAGTTGCCTCCCTCTCTTCTTATCTTGCCCTATCAGTTGCCTCCCTCTCTTCCTATCTTGCCCTATCAGTTGCCTCCCTCTCTTCTTATGTTGCCCTATCAGTTGCCTCCCTCTTTTCCTATCATGCCCTATCAGTTGCCTACCTCTCTTCTTATCTTGCCCTATCAGTTGCTTCCCTCTCTTCTTATTTTGTTCTATCAGTTGCCTCCCTCTCTTCCTATCTTGCCCTATCAGTTGCCTCCCTCTCTTCTTATGTTGCCCTATCAGTTGCCTCCCTCTTTTCCTATCTTGCCCTATCAGTTGCCTCCCTCTCTTCTTATCTTGCCCTATCAGTTGCTTCCCTCTCTTCTTATTTTGTTTTATCAGTTGCCTCCCTCTCTTTCTATTTTGCCCTATCAGTTGCCTCCCTATCTTCCTATCTTGCCCTATCAGTTGCCTCCCTCTCTTCTTATCTTTCCCTATCAGTTCCCTTCCTGTCTTCTTATCTTGTCCTATCTACTCTATTTATTGTGAGGTCCGCAACAGTGGCGATGAACTCTTTGGGTCAACAGAAGAAAGGTCCGTTACATAATAGTCAGTTGGTTGAATAAAATAAAATAATATAAAAGATGATCAAAGAGAAAGACAAGATTCTGATATTAAGTAAAAACAAAATAAATTATTACATATAGTTATTCCTTTAAATATAAGTGTGCTGCTTTTAAGTATGTACAACCTTTAGTAAGTAAGTCGTGTAAGTTGTAAGGAATTGTCAAGTCGCAGCGTCGTCTACAGTCTGTCAGTATATGTTTAACAGTTAGAGTTCTGTTGCCCTGTCTACAAGTTGGTCTTTCTTTTCTGTCAACTAAGTATGAGTGGGTAAGTCGAGTGTGGCCCATCCGAAGCCTGGATAAAACTACTTCGTCCTGACGAGAAAATTTAATTAATTTGCATTTACTCTTTTACCAATCCCTCTCCCATTCGTACAGTGTGTTAGTTCGTATTGTTTTGCTTAAATCCGATGAATTAATTGTATTTATGTCTGGTATAGGTCGGTTCGTAGCTAGTTTTGCCTATCGGTCTACAGCTGTATTTATGTCTGGTATAGGTCGGTTCGTTGCTAGTTTTGCCTGTCGGTCTACAGCTGTATTTATGTCTGGTATAGGTCGGTTCGTTGCTAGTTTTGCCTGTCGGTCTACAGCTGTATTTATGTCTGGTATAGGTCGGTTCGTTGCTAGTTTTGCCTGTCGGTCTACAGCTGTATTTATGTCTGGTATAGGTCGGTTCGTTGCTAGTTTTGCCTATCGGTCTACAGCTGTATTTATGTCTGGTATAGGTCGGTTCGTTGCTAGTTTTGCTTATCGGTCTACAGCTGTATTTATGTCGATGTCTTCTTGTCCTGGTACCCATAGCAACGTAATGTCTTTGTTTTTACTTTTTAGAATTTTAACTTGTGTAAATATGTTCTCGACATAAATACTATAACTGGATGTGTGCTGTAAATGTTCTGTATGGACATTAAAGAACTTAAGGAGTCTGTACAAACAGTGATTGCGTCAGTCTGTGCATCGTGAACGTTGGTTAGTGCTAAAAGTATTCCGTAAAGTTCCACTGTAAATATGGATGTTTAAAAATGGTGGGAACCTATAGATAGAGACGCTTTAGGTTTTATCTTGCATGTTATATGATTATGTAATTTCCACCGTTACTCTTCTTGTTACGTAATTAAGTAATTGAGTGACAGCTGCGAATGACCAATCCTTAGACGTGTCAATACAACTCTATCCATATTGGCCCCTTCTACAGAAACTAAATACACTCGAATTCCATATAATAAATTAAATATTTTATTTTGCATGATCAACATTTCTAATACTTTGTTTTTATTTTCAGGTAAGAAAATCTCCATTATTTGCTTTATTCTATTGCCGTAAGTACAATACCGAAATTATTTATAATATTGTCTTTTTTGCAGTATAGAAAACCAAATTTCTCAAAATGTGCCATTTTTTCCTGGCTCTTCCAGGTTGTCCGCTGGATGCAATCTTGTTTTGTAACAGTGTCTAAAAAATAGAGAAAGGTTATTAATATATTTCAATAGCTCAATCACAGAAAAATTAGAACATTCATAATATCTGAATTAAATATTACATTTGGTATATATGTATATATTTTTGATGTAATGGGTTATAATAGGTTTGATCTCACAATGACAAGCCGTATGCACGTATAAACTAGATATATTGATAAATTGTAAAAATAAAATGATAAAAATTTAATTTTGTATTCCTGAATTTAGTAATATGTAAAGTAAATTTGTGAATACTTTGGCCGGAGTATTCATGTACACGCCGCCATTATTAGATGAAGGGTAAGTGGATGGAGAACAGCTGATGTTGGTGGGAATTTTAAACAGATGTTCGACAATTCTTCAACGCTCTTTTTCCTACTACCTACCTCCAATATCTTTCTTGTTCTCTTTCAATAAATTTTAAACTAGACGAATTGAGGAATAAGATTCAACATATCTGATGTAGAATGGGGATGATTCTGTAAAAACATTTTGCCCAATACTGTCATGGCGGCTGCTAAACAGCTGATGTTTAATTAAATTACCGTATAATACTTTCTCTCACATCTGTAAAGTCTATTAAATCAGCTGATAACACAACCTCCTCTGAGCTTGTACAAATTACTTATTTATTTTAATTGTAACAAACATTTATAATTGACAACGAATTTTAGTACGGGCTATTTACAGGTAAACATTCTGGAGTTAGCAAAAGGATCGCCAGCCATCCATTGGGCAGAACTCAACAATGTTGGAATTTTCTTTCCAAACAGTTTCTAGACAAGAACAACTAACTTCATAAAAGAAACAGAATTATTAAAATATTTCTCTAAAAATTAAAACCCGTTCCTTATAATCAAAGCTAAAAGCCAACAAGGTAATTTAGTCCTGACTAAACTCGATGATAGTAATTAAATATCGATCCAAGTATTAGAGATGTTAATTAATTTTAATATCGCAATTATCGGGCTTAGGAAAATTGCCTGGGAGGCTCGAAGAGGGGGGGTGTCCCCCCAACATTGCAATTATTTCTCTTCGTTCTCAATGAAACTTTAAGAAACAAAGCAAAAAAAAAGTTATAACGTAACAATTTTGCAGAACCTTTGATGAGGAAGTTATTAAATAACATTCTATAATATCTGAGGATAAAACCATTTTTTTTCTTTTGGAAAATTTTGAATAAAAAACATAAAACTATTAGAAACATAACGAAGTTATTACTTTTCCAAATTAACATTCTTTGATGGGGTGATCATGAGATTTATTATTTACGTTTTAACGTCCAATTATTAATAGCACAGATCTTCTTGTACGAGTTATTTACAGGTAGCCATGATAGCCTTTCCTTCTATCGAAAAAAAGCCATGAACCATACGGGATTCGAACCCACACACCTAGACAAGGGATGTAAATCCCTTAACACTCAAGTTCATCGAGCATGACATTATTAATTCCTTGAAATTTCTGCATGAGATATTTTATAATTATAATTTATTTATTTTTTGTATACATGTTGACGTCCTTTTATTATTAATACACATTTTTTCGCCTGAGTTACGCCCCGGTAAACACCCTTTTCGAATCCTTTTTTTTTTTTTTTTTTTTTTTGACAAAACAAACCATCCGAAGTAGGAATTGAACTAACAACATTTGTCGCTTACTGCCTTAACACTAAAGACAAATAGACCTAGACTTATAGCAAACCAGAATAGATATGTGACTATAAACTTGGCGTGAAAATGAAGAAACAAGAGTTAAGATGAAGGATTGCATTAAAACTAACATCTAATTACTAAAGAAAAAAGAAAAGTTAAGTCCTAAATGCAAGACGTCCCAATGACTTGAAGTATACCACATGATGCTTATCATGCTTAAAGTTCATACCAAGAAGCAATTTTTAACTTCTTGCTACTTACTCAGCATGTAAGTAAGCACTTACCATCCAGTTATCTTTAATGGTAAAAGTTTTAAAAATGTCCTTAAAGCTGAACCACTCTGCAACCTAAACCTCCCTCCAACCTGAACCACCCTCCAATCTGAACCACTCTGCAACCTAAACCACCCTCCAATCTGAACCACTCCCCAAGCTGAACCATTCTGCAACCTAAACCTCCCTCCAACCTGAACCACCCTCCAATCTGAACCACTCTGCAACCTAAACCACCCTCCAATCTGAACCACTCCCCAAGCTGAACCACTCTGCAACCTAAACCTCCCTCCAACCTGAACCACCCTCCAATCTGAACCACTCTGCAACCTAAACCTCCCTCCAACCTGAACCACTCCCCTAGCTGAACCACTCTGCTACCTAAACCACCCTCCAATCTGAACCACTCCCCTAGCTGAACCACTCTGCAACCTAAACCTCCCTCCAACCTGAACCACCCTCCAATCTGAACCACTCTGCAACCTAAACCACCCTCCAATCTGAACCACTCTGCAACCTAAACCAGTCTCCAATCTGAACCACTCCCCTAGCTGAACCACCCTCCAATCTGAACCACTCCCCCAGCAGAACCATTCTGCAACCTAAACCACCCTCCAATCTGAACCACTCCCCAAGATGAACTATTCTGCAACCTTAACCACCCTCCAATCTGAACTACTCCCCAAGGTGAAACATTCTGCAACCTTAAACACCCTCCAATCTGAACCACTCCCCAAGCTGAACCATTCTGCAACCTAAACCACCCTCCAATCTGAACCACTCCCCAGCTGAACCATTCTGCAACCTAAACCACCCTCCAATCTGAACCACTCCCCAAGCTGAACTATTCTGCAACCTTAACCACCCTCCAATCTGAACCACTCCCCAAGGTGAAACATTCTGCAACCTTAACCACCCTCCAATCTGAACCACTCCCCTAGCTGAACCACTCTGCAACCTAAACCTCCCTCCAACCTGAACCACCCTCCAATCTGAACCACTCTGCAACCTAAACCACCCTCCAATCTGAACCACTCTGCAACCTAAACCAGTCTCCAATCTGAACCACGCCCCTAGCTGAACCACCCTCCAATCTGAACCACTCCCCCAGCAGAACCATTCTGCAACCTAAACCACCCTCCAATCTGAACCACTCCCCAAGCTGAACTATTCTGCAACCTTAACCACCCTCCAATCTGAACTACTCCCCAAGGTGAAACATTCTGCAACCTTAAACACCCTCCAATCCGAACCACTCCCTAAGCTGAACCATTCTGCAACCTAAACCACCGTCCAATCTGAACCACTCCCCAAGCTGAACCATTCTGCAACCTAAACCACCCTCCAATCTGAACCACTCTGCAACCTAAACCAGTCTCCAATCTGAACCACTCCCCTAGTTGAACCACTCTCCAATCTGAACCACTCCCCATGCTGAACCATTCTGCAACCTAAACCACCCTCCAATCTGAACCACTCCCCCAGCTGAACCACTCTGCAACCTAAACCACCCTCCAATCTGAACCACTCCCCAAGCTGAACTATTCTGCAACCTTAACCACCCTCCAATCTGAACCACTCCCCAAGGTGAAACATTCTGCAACCTTAACCACCCTCCAATCTGAACCACTCCCCAAGCTGAACCATTCTGCAACCTAAACCACCCTCCAATCTGAACCACTCCCTAAGCTGAACCATTCTGCAACCTTAACCACCCTCCAATCTGAACTACTCCCCAAGGTGAAACATTCTGCAACCTTAACCACCCTCCAATCTGAACCACTCCCCAAGCTGAACCATTCTGCAACCTAAACCATCCTCCAATCTGAACCACTCCCTAAGCTGAACCATTCTGCAACCTAAACCACCCTCCAATCTGAACCACTCTGCAACCTAAACCAGTCTCCAATCTGAACCACTCCCCTAGCTGAACCACTCTCCAATCTGAACCACTCCCCAAGCTGAACCATTCTGCAACCTAAACCACCCTCCAATCTGAACCACTCCCCCAGCTGAACCATTCTGCAACCTAAACCACCCTCCAATCTGAACCACTCCCCAAGCTGAACTATTCTGCAACCTTAACCACCCTCCAATCTGAACCACTCCCCAAGGTGAAACATTCTGAAACCTAAACCACCCTCCAATCTGAACCATTCCCCAAGCTGAACCATTCTGCAACCTAAACCACCCTCCAATCTGAAACACTCCCAAGCTGAACCATTCTGCAAACAAACATACCAAGTTGAAACACAGTCGAAGCTGAAGAAGTCTCTAAAAATAAATGTATTCACATTTCTGGCCGTAATTTTTATTCTTCTTTACCGAAGCGTCGGAATGCTATGTACCTTCGGACTATGTGAGGAAGTATCTTTATTCTTCTTTACCGAAGCCTCGGAATGCTATATACCTTCGGACTATGTGGGCAAGTATTTTTAATCTTCTTTACCGAAGCCTCGGAATGCTATATACCTTCGGACTATGTGGGCAAGTATCTTTATTCTTCTTTACCGAAGCCTCGGAATGCTATATACCTTCGGACTATGTGGGCAAGTATTTTTAATCTTCTTTACCGAAGCCTCGGAATGCTATATACCTTCGGACTATGTGGGCAAGTATTTTTATTCTTCTTTACCGAAGCCTCGGAATGCTATATACCTTCGGACTAAATACCTTCGGACTATATACCTTCGGACTATGTGGGCAAGTATCTTTATTCTTCTTTACCGAAGCCTCGGAATGCTATATACCTTCGGACTATGTGGGGAAGTATCTTTATTCTTCTTTACCGAAGCCTCGGAATGCTATATACCTTCGGACTATGTGGGCAAGTATCTTTATTCTTCTTTACCGAAGCCTCGGAATGCTATATACCTTCGGACTATGTGGGCAAGTATCTTTATTCTTCTTTACCGAAGCCTCGGAATGCTATATACCTTCGGACTATGTGGGCAAGTATCTTTATTCTTCTTTACCGAAGCCTCGGAATGCTATATACCTTCGGACTATGTGGGCAAGTATCTTTATTCTTCTTTACCGAAGCCTCGGAATGCTATAAACCTTCGGACTATGTGGGCAAGTATCTTTATTCTTCTTTACCGAAGCCTCGGAATGCTATATACCTTCGGACTATGTGGGCAAGTATCTTTATTCTTCTTTACCGAAGCCTCGGAATGCTATATACCTTCGGACTATGTGGGCAAGTATCTTTATTCTTCTTTACCGAAGCCTCGGAATGCTATATACCTTCGGACTATGAGGGCAAGTATCTTTATTCTTCTTTACCGAAGCCTCGGAATGCTATATACCTTCGGACTATGTGGGCAAGTATCTTTATTCTTCTTTACCGAAGCCTCGGAATGCTATAAACCTTCGGACTATGTGGGCAAGTATTTTTATTCTTCTTTACCGAAGCCTCGGAATGCTAAATACCTTCGGACTATGTGGGCAAGTATCTTTATTCTTCTTTACCGAAGCCTCGGAATGCTATATACCTTCGGACTATGTGGGCAAGTATTTTTAATCTTCTTTACCGAAGCCTCGGAATGCTATATACCTTCGGACTATGTGGGCAAGTATTTTTATTCTTCTTTACCGAAGCCTCGGAATGCTATATACCTTCGGACTAAATACCTTCGGACTATGTGGGCAAGTATCTTTATTCTTCTTTACCGAAGCCTCGGAATGCTATATACCTTCGGACTATGTGGGCAAGTATCTTTATTCTTCTTTACCGAAGCCTCGCAATGCTATATACCTTCGGACTATGTGGGGAAGTATCTTTATTCTTCTTTACCGAAGCCTCGGAATGCTATATACCTTCGGACTATGTGGGCAAGTATTTTTAATCTTCTTTACCGAAGCCTCGGAATGCTATATACCTTCGGACTATGTGGGCAAGTATTTTTATTCTTCTTTACCGAAGCCTCGGAATGCTATATACCTTCGGACTAAATACCTTCGGACTATGTGGGCAAGTATCTTTATTCTTCTTTACCGAAGCCTCGGAATGCTATATACCTTCGGACTATGTGGGCAAGTATCTTTATTCTTCTTTACCGAAGCTTCGGAATGCTATATACCTTCGGACTATGTGGGCAAGTATTTTTCTCACTAACTTTACAATAGACGTAGCTTTTTTCTAGAGATTTTTTTTTTTAAATTATTGAGTAAAATAAAAAAAAGGAAACATAAAGATGGTTTGCCCATAAAGGAGCTTAGTTTCTTCCAGGATGGGTATTCTAGGTTTTAATCATTTAGGAACTTTTAAAGAACGTAATCAAAACAGAAATTATTGTTATCCCCCTGTGGGTGGAAATGTTGTTCTTATTGTAACACGGTAGATCCCGGAAATAATTAGATATATATGCAACAAGAAAAAATAGCTTTATATTTTAGTATGTTGTAGATAACTGATGAAGCGTTTGAAGAATTCCTTCATGAGTACAACCTCAATAATAGTAATACATAAGAAGAATAAAGGATTATAAATAAAATAACACTTTTAATATTAATTGTATTTCTTTCACTGTACAATATTCCAAGCAACATTTACGTTGTGTGCTTAAATTAAGTCCTTAAATATTTATTTAAATTTTAAATAAATAATTATTTATTTATTTATAAATATTCCTTAATTAAATAATCCTATTAAGTAAAGACTATATAATTAATAACTAACAACAAATTAGAACTAATTTAATAGTCCTATTAAGTAAAGACTATTTAATTAATAACTAACAACAAATTAGAACTAATTAATTAAATAGTCCTATTAAGTAAAGACTATATAATTAATGACTAACAACAAATTAGAACTGATTAAATAGCCCTATTAAGTAAAGACTATTTAATTAATGACTAATAACAAATTAGAACTAATTAAGTAGTCCTATTAAGTAAATACTATTTAATTAATGACTAATAACAAATTAGAACTAATTAAATAGTCCTATTAAGTAAAGACAATATAATTAATGACTAACAACAATTTAGAACTGATTAAATAGCCCTATTAAGTAAAGACTATTTAATTAATGACTAATAACAAATTAGAACTAATTAAGTAGTCCTATTAAGTAAATACTATTTAATTAATGACTAATAACAAATTAGAACTAATTAAATAGTCCTATTAAGTAAAGACTATTTAATTAATAACAAAAGCCAATAACGATGGTGCTAATGACCTCAGCAGTAGATGCACCAAAAAAAAAAAAAAAAAAAAAAAAAAAAAATTAATAACTAATAACAAATTAGAACTAATTAATTAAATAGTCCTATTAAGTAAAGACTATTTAATTAATAACTAATAACAAATTACAACTAATTAATTAAATAGTCCTATTAAGTAAAGACTATTTAATTAATAACTAATAACAAATTATAACTAATTAAATAGTCCTATTATGTAAAGACTATTTAATTAATAACTAATAACAAATTAGAACTAATTAAATAAATAAGTGTGCGTGGTTAATTATATCTAGTGACGTCATTATTAGTCATTGTATCCTCCATGCCGCGTCTCCTTCGTGGACCTAGGAAAATTGGACAAGAATCACTATGTACGTCGTAGCTGTAGACACCATCTGTAAGAATATAATATAATGTATTAATACATAATTTACATAACATTTATATTATATATATATATATATATATATATATATATATATATATATATATATATATATAAGGGATAAGTAATGTGAAATTTAAAAATAATGTTACAGGATTTTATTTTTTTTTTTTTATGGCTTACACCTAGACCCTAAGCACCGGACTGCCTACAAGTAGCCACCCTGTATAAACATCCCTGGTGGATTAGATATCCACCGTGGAGCTATAGGCAGTTTTATTTACCCATCTATCAGCTGTAAGATATATAGTCAGCTGTGAAAATAGGATATTCCTCCAAATCGTGAAGGCAAACAGGTGTTGGTCTCAAGAAACAGCTGAGATGTTCGGCCATTTTCTTCACCACGGAATATCCACACTGTAAAACCATCACAAGACCTTAAGTCCTAGACGACAATTCGCAGAAAATAAATAAAACCATACTCGCCACAAAAGAGGTAAAATTATCGCATAAAAAATGGAACTGTGAAAAAATAAAAATATTTATATTTAAAAGATATAAATATACATAAAATAAGTCAAAGGAACAAAAAAATAAAAGAAAGGGAAGATACAAATTTTAGTTCGTCTAATAATATACTGGATAGCTAATATTGTATAATATACTGGATAGTTAATATTGTATAATATACTGGATAGTTAATATTGTATAATATACTGGATAGTTAATATTGTATAATATACTGGATAGCTAATATTGTATAATATACTGGATAGTTAATATTGTATAATATACTGGATAGCTAATATTGTATAATATACTGGATAGCTAATATTGTATAATATACTGGATAGCTAATATTGTATAATATACTGGATAGTTAATATTGTATAATATACTGTATAGCCAATATTGTATAATATACTGGATAGTTAATATTGTATAATATACTGGATAGATAATATTGTATAATATACTGGATAGCTAATATTGTATAATATACTGGATAGCTAATATTGTATAATATACTGGATAGTTAATATTGTATAATATACTGGATAGCTAATATTGTATAATATACTGGATAGTTAATATTGTATAATATACTGGATAGCTAATATTGTATAATATACTGGATAGCTAATATTGTATAATATACTGGATAGTTAATATTGTATAATATACTGGATAGTTAATATTGTATAATATATAGGATAGTTAATATTGTATACTATACTGGATAGCTAATATTGTATAATATACTGGATAGCTAATATTGTATAATATACTGGATAGCTAATATTGTATAATATACTGGATAGCTAATATTGTATAATATACTGGATAGCTAATATTGTATAATATACTGGATAGCTAATATTGTATAATATACTGGATAGTTAATATTGTATAATATACTGGATAGCTAATATTGTATAATATACTGGATAGCTAATATTGTATAATATACTAGATAGTTAATATTGTATAATAAGAGAATAATATACCAACTACAAAAAATCTAAAACTAATACGAAATTGCAACTAATGATAGGTAAATTAATAGTATTATTTGTAATAATACACATTAAACAACAACCAAGACGAAAACCTCTTTGCAATATATGAGGAAGTAAAATGATTTTTGAGTTATTACAGGGTGGTAACCTATACATAGGCCGGAGTTAATAGATCAGGAGTTGATCCGCCGAACAAACCAGTGGCTAGTTACAACATTTCTTTATACTTACAGCACATATAAGAGAGTAGTCTATGTTGTATGTTGTATTTTTTGTATATTTGTAGCATATAGTAGAGGTAAGTCTACGTTGCATGTTGTTTGTTCCGTGTACTACTTACAGCACATATTAGAGGATAGTCTATGTTGTATGTTCTATATACTTACAGCACATATTAGAGGATAGTCTATGTTGTATGTTCTATATACTTACAGCACATATTAGAGGATAGTCTATGTTGTATGTTCTATATACTTACAGCACATATTAGAGGATAGTCTATGTTGTTTGTTCTGTATACTTACAGCACATATTAGAGGATAGTCTATGTTGTATGTTCTACATACTTACAGCACATATTAGAGGATAGTCTATGTTGTATGTTCTATATGCTTACAGCACATATTAGAGGATAGTCTATGTTGTATGTTCTATATACTTACAGCACATATTAGAGGATAGTCTATGTTGTTTGTTCTGTATACTTACAGCACATATTAGAGGATAGTCTATGTTGTATGTTGTATATACTTACAGCACATATTAGAGGATAGTCTATGTTGTATGTTCTGTATACTTACAGCACATATTAGAGGGTAGTCTATGTTGTATGTTCTATGTACTTACAGGAAATATTAGAGGATAGTCTATGTTGTATATTCTGTATACTTACAGCACATATTAGAGGATAGTCTATGTTGTATGTTCTATATACTTACAGCACATATTAGAGGATAGTCTATGTTGTATGTTCTGTATACTTACAGCACATATTAGAGGGTAGTCTATGATGTATGTTCTATATACTTACAGCACATATTAGAGGATAGTCTATGTTGTATGTTCTATATACTTACAGCACATATTAGAGGATAGTCTATGTTGTATGTTCTGTATACTTACAGCACATATTAGAGGATAGTCTATGTTGTATGTTGTATATACTTACAGCACATATTAGAGGATAGTCTATGTTGTATGTTGTATATACTTACAGCACATATTAGAGGGTAGTCTATGTTGTAGGTTCTATATACTTACAGCACATATTAGAGGATAGCCTATGTTGTATGCTCTATATACTTACAGCACATATTAGAGGGTAGTCTATGTTGTAGGTTCTATATACTTACAGCACATATTAGAGGGTAGTCTATGTTGTATGTTCTGTATACTTACAGCACATATTAGAGGATAGTCTATGTTGTATATTCTATATACTTACAGCACATATTAGAGGATAGTCTATGTTGTAGGTTCTATATACTTACAGCACATATTAGAGGGTAGTCTATGTTGTATGTTCTGTATACTTACAGCACATATTAGAGGATAGTCTATGTTGTATGTTCTGTATACTTACAGCACATATTAGAGGATAGTCTATGCTGTATGTTCTGTATACTTACAGCACATATTAGAGGATAGTCTATGTTGAACAATCCCATACAAGAAAATTCAAGTCTGTTTCCAGCTTTGAAGTGCATCAGTACTCGTTTCTGTAAAGGAAATTTAAAAAAAAACAAAAAAAACATCAGTTAGATTAAATCTTAAAACTTAAAGAATCTGAAAAGATCCCTTCGTTCAACTTTAAACCTCAAGAGACACGAACAACTAAAAAAATCAGACGCATAGCAAGCTACAAGGGACCAGAGGAGCAGAGACTGTACACTGTACCAGTGTTGGGCATTATTCGAATGATCATTCGAATAAATTTTTAGTGAATGATGAATAATTCACTGAATTATCTTATTCACGCGGTACATCATGAATTATTCACAGAATTATTCGTTATTCATTGTTCGTTATTCGCCATTCATTATTTATCATTAGCTATTCTTTATTTCTAGTTGGTCTACTGAATAATCCTACTCAAACACACACATATATATATACATATTTCTGGCTGCTAACATTATAATAAATCTATCATTATTCACTAAAACATGTTTATTCTGATTGATCATTCGAATAATTTGTGAATAAAACATAAACTTCATTCACAGAATAAAGAATAATGAATAAAAGTAATTATTCCTCATTCATGAATGAAATAATACATTTATTCATTAATCATTATTCACCATTCTGAATAATTTTTGCCCAACACTGCACTGTACAGGTATCTGATACTTCGCCATACACAACACTAGGGAGAGAGTGTAGTCAGTACTATGCTCCGGCTGCCTGATTATCCCCTTTGCAGGTACCTATTATTAAATTAATTAAAGTCAGAGTGGGCCCAGGGACAGTCTGGTACCCCAAATCCAACCCTCGAACGGCGACACTAGAAAATAAACCCTTTATTATGCGCGCGAGTCTTGAACCCAGGAACTCCAGCATATTAGTCTACTATTCTAGGCAGTGAGCTAACCTCGCCTACCTTTTATCACTATTTAGTTGACATGCGCAACTAAATAATGATAAAAACACATACTTATAAGAAAATGATATTTTTAAAATTCCAGCTGTTGTATATAGGTGTTTCAACTCATGATAATACTTATCAAAGTTAAAATGCCAGCTGTTGGATATCGGTGTTTCAACTCATGATAATACTTATCAAAGTTAAAATGCCAGCTGTTGTATATCGGTGTTTCAACTCATGATAATACTTATCAAAGTTAAAATTCCAGCTGTTGTATATCGGTGTTTCAACTCATGATAATACTTATCAAAGTTAAAATGCCAGCTGTTGTATATCGGTGTTTCAACTCATGATAATACTTATCAAAGTTAAAATGCCAGCTGTTGTATATCGGTGTTTCAACTCATGATAATACTTATCAAAGTTAAAATTCCAGCTGTTGTATATCGGCGTTTCAACTCATGATAATACTTATCAAAGTTAAAATGCCAGCTGTTGTATATCGGTGTTTCAACTCATGATAATACTTATCAAAGTTAAAATTCCAGCTGTTGTATATCGGTGTTTCAACTCATGATAATACTTATCAAAGTTAAAATGCCAGCTGTTGTATATCGGTGTTTCAATTCATGATAATACTTATCAAAGTTAAAATTCCAGCTGTTGTATATCGGTGTTTCAACTCATGATAATACTTATCAAAGTTAAAATTCCAGCTGTTGTATATCGGTGTTTCAACTCATGATAATACTTATCAAAGTTAAAATGATGAAAGAGGGACTCGTTTATATCTAGGCATCATAACCAGCGAAGTTGGTCTAATTCTTCATCAGACGCCATTGTTGCTACTAATGCTGTCTAGTGGATGGACATCAAACAAAACTGTGGCTCTTGCATTTGACTTATCATTTATATTTTATATAGATGATTAAATATATTTTAAATTATCATTTATGATTATAAGTTTAATTTAATAAAGCGTTGAAATACCGATATTTATTATGAAAGCCAACGGCCATAGCCACGTTGAATGCACCGGTTCTCAAAGATCACCAAAGTTAAGCAACGTCGGGCGTGGTCAGTACCTGAATGGGTGACCGACCATGTGCCGTTGTCATTATAAAAGGGTGGCAGCCTGTAGATAGCCCGGCGTTAATAGCCTAACTGTTGATACGCCGTTAAACAAGAAAAAACAATTATTATGAAATACCCGGAATTAATAACATATATTCAAAATTAAACACCAAAATGTATATATAATAAATAATATTTTATTGCACCTTAAAAAAAGTAAAAAGGAAATATAATTTTATTAAAATAATATCAACTACTCACACATCTTAGTAACATCTTGGTATCATCAAATAGCACAAGTCGATATAACTTTCTGTCAAATTCATTCGCCTGCAAGTTCAAAGAACTTTATATTCTATCTAACTCTCTCTTATATATATATATATATATATATATATATATATATATATATATATATATATATATATATATATATATATATGTATATACACACATATGCCGTTCTGGCATAAATACTTCACACACTCACCTGGAGTACTGTCAGCCTACACTGCCTTATCGCCTGCGAGTACACGACAAGTGCGAGAATAGTCCAAAACAAGGTACCGAAAGCAACAGATCTATGTTCGAAATATATTTTCAGGATTGAATAAACATTGACAACGCAAAATATAAAAGTGTTGACTATTATTGTTAGAAGTTGAATCGCATAGAGATAAGCCAGCTGTTTGCAGCAGACACCAAGTCTACCGTGGACGCTCAGGTGAAGTTTGACATTCTTGGTGTTCAGTTCGTCGCAAATGTGCTTGTAGTATTCTCTCAAGATGTAAACGATATTCGAAAACTCGCCAACCACAATAAAAGGTACAATAGAAATGAAAACATTAGCACAGACAGCATAAAGTATGACTGATCGAGACTTGTAGTGAACATGGAACATTTCAAGAAGAACGAAGAAGAAAGATATTTTCAGAAAAGAACTGTTTATCGTAACCTTATGACCGGTAACAAATTCTACGACTTTCAAACTGGCAACAATTTTGTCGACTTTTTCCGAATTGAAAACAAACCACAAAACGTTGACCAAAATTAGCGCCAAATTCATCCAGTTGGGTAACGCACGAAGAGCATAACTCACATGCTCACATTCCTCCAGAAAGAACCTCTCCACATTCGGAGTGCTGATCCGAGCGTAACAAAGCCCGCAAAGAACCAGCAAAGAAAAACCCAACAGCAAATATGACAGTTTAAATCTCCCACCATGAAGAGATATCGGACACAGTCCTGCAAATCTAGACAAGATGAAGATAGAATGGAACATCCTGTTCATAGTGCTGTTCTTCATAACATCGTGAACAGCGTTAGATCTGTAGTACAACGTCATGGCCTATGCTGAGTCTAGGTAGAACTAAACCTCCTTATAAAGGCACTTCTAGATAGCCATCAACAAACTTACAAATATTCCTGTTTTTATCAGATAATCAATCCTGAGAAGCTTTAATATATTTTAATAGAAAAACATTTAGGAATTGTCCAATATTAAAATGGCGGTAAATGGAATGATACAATCTCTAATCTCTCTAAGCTAGCTTTTACATTTTATTATATTAAATCCGAGAAATATTACTTCTGGAAACGGAACTCATAAAACAACAATAATCATGTTAATTGTCGGTTATATATATATATATATATATATATATATATATATATATATATGTATTATAGCTGATTACACGGTTTGATTTATAATATTACCAGTTGAGTCAGGAGGGAGGAAACCCGCTAAAAAATAAAACATATTAATAATACAAATTTTCCTAAATCAAAACCATTCTCTGAAACAAGTTTATCAAAACTTTTAAACATTATCCTTACAATAATAGATACATTTTTATAAATAAAATGATAATCCATAAAGAGCACCTTGTACCATAGATTATAATTCATATCATGATTAGTATAAACAAACAATGTTAAAGCAATTATTCAAGAATTGTGTAGTTCTTGTTTGGTCGATACAATCCTCAACATCGATTACTACTTCTATCGTATTAATCGATATTTTAATACTTGTGATTATTTGGAGTAGAGGGAAGGAATTTACTTTATTCGAGTAGGGGAATATTTTCATCAAGTCAAATTATTTTACTTGATAAAAAACAAATATTTTTTTCCTTAATTTTTTTTTTATATTTCGGGATACCTCAGGTTTCCTGAAGGCAATTTTTATTGAGGAATGTTTTCAAAATTTAGGGGTGAGGTTAGCTCAGTGGTAGATCACTGTACCAATAAGCTGGAGGACCTGAGATCAAATCCCGAGCAAGCACTAAAGATTTTTATCTTCTAGTGTCTTCGCTCATGGGTAGGGTTCGGCCTCCCTGACCGTCCCTAGGCCAACCCAGCCTTTAATTAATTTATCAATGGGTACCATGGTGCTAACGACTCTAGAAGTCGAAGCAGCAAAGGGTAAAATCAGGGGGTCGGAGCAAAGTACTGACCACACTATCTCCCTAGTGTGCCGAACTATCAAGAATCAGATATGTCTATAGTATCTGCGTATCAGGGTACTTGTGGCCTGTTACAAAACTGATATATTTCACAATTTAGTATATCTCAGTTCTTCTTTAATAATTTATATTAAATTATTATATAATTTCTGGTTCATCGATTGCTGTGATAATTAGTACCCTTATATTGTATTAGTTTTCCAATTTGTCTGCAAAATCTATAGCAAAAGCTGCCGTTCTGACTCGACACGGAAGGAGTGAGCAGCTCGATTGTAGCTATTTTAAAATATCTCGAATTAGTCCATCTAAATAATGTCCAGACTCACTTATTTACAAATTTACAAGTAATAATTAAAACACAGAAAATCTTAACTAACGAATTATATATATATATATATATATATATATATATATATATATATATATATATATATATATTGTCAATTCCACTCACTGACCTATCATCACCCAGGCCAAACCACTTAAGTGACAGAAAAATTTGAAAATTTTCATGGACACTTACATTTACCGAGAACATATTATTTTTATTTTCAGTTCATTTCCACTATAATGGCAGACCTTGAATTATTAGAAATAAACTGTGATTTTGTCCCTCATAGAGCTATAACTGGTGATGGTACATCCGAGGTATTAATATCCCGAACCCTTGCACAGCCTCCTCACCCATCAGCATCCTCAGTCAGAACACTTCTTGGTAATACTCGCAAATATAATAGATGTTTCCAAATGACATCATGGAAACATAAATTATTAAAATTTAACGTACATTTTAACCTGTACCGGTTAAACTCCTGTAACTGGTAACCTATAAATAACGGGTTATCCCTATTTTATCTGTTTCAGGACACTGGTCTGGAGTGCCTCAATGTCAAGAAACATTATACTTTAATTACTTATCAATTGATGAATAACTTATAGTATGATGGGAACCGTGCTATAATAAACTGCACAAAATTATAAGTTAGCTTTAGTTTTGATGATACTTTATTTAACGCAATAAAATAACTACTCATCTGCCGTGTGGCGTGAGCACTTAACACTCCGTGTCAAAGTCTCGTGGTTTCGATTCCCACTACGGGTGGTGGCTTTTCTTTAGAAAAAAGAAAAGGAATCAACCCTATCCTGGCTAGAAACTGGTGGAAACCTATTAGATAACCCTAAAATTCGTAGTTAATAATAATGGACGTTAAAATTTAATAATTTATGTTTCCAATGTATATGTATATATGTATATATAAAAAATCTACCAGCTGTCTGTCCGTATGTTTGTCCGTTATACAATCCACACCGTACGTCCGATTTTGACTAAACTTGGTACACATGTAGATCTTAATCTGGGGAGTGTCGTAGGCTAAGTCAAAACGTCTACCAGCTGTCTGTCTGTATGTTTGTCCCTTATACAAATCCACACCGTTCGTCCGATTTCGACTAAACTCGGTACACATGTGGATCTTAATCTGAGGAGTGTCGTAGGCTAAGTCAAACACGTCTACCAGCTGTCTGTCTGTATGTTTGTCCCTTATACAAATCCACACCGTTCGTCCGATTTCGACTAAACTCGGTACACATGTAGATCTTAATCTGGGGAGCGTCGTAGGCTAGGTCAAAAACCTCTACCAGCTGTCTGTCTGTATGTCTGTTCCCTATAAAAATCAACACCGTTCGACCGATTTTGACCTAAGTTGAAACACAGGTAGATAGATCTTGATACGGCGATTGTCATAGGCTAGGTCAAAACGGCTACCATCTGTCTGTCTGTCTGTATGTTTGTTCTTTATACAAACCCACACCGTTTGACGGATTTTGATCAAACTGGGCACACAGGTTGGTCTTGATCAGGGGATTGTCATAGGCCAGGTCAAAAACGTCTACCAGCTGCTGTCTGTATTTTTTTTTTTTTTTAATCCACACCGTTAGACCAATTTTTACCAAACTAGGTATACATGTATGTCTTGATATGGGGGGTGTTATAGGTTAGGTGAAAGTCGTCTAGGACTCACAGTTGGGAGGCCACGGGTTCATTACAGTTACAGATTCGTGTTATTAGATTTTAATAATACTTATTTGGTTTCTAATTTATTTAGCCTTTTCTATATGCAGAAAGTAGGTGTAGCATGGCACGCCGGGTAACAGCTAGTATTTTAATAAAATACGTACATTTTGTGCTAAAGTATTCGATTCATCGTGGATTGCAAGACGGTATAATATTTTGTCGAACTCCTTCGCCTAGAACAAGTAATAAAAACTATTAAAAAAAATAGATATAAAAAATTGTTGAGAGTGTTTCTGAATAAATTGATAAATAAATACATATATATATTTATATATGAAGGATCTTTTACCCATTAATTCTATCATTTTTCCTTACTTATTTTATTCAGGTTTCAGATACTTTTCAATCTTGAGGTTTTTTCACGTTCATTAAGGATTGATAATGACCTAAAACGAGCTAATGACGAAGCAGGATTAAAAAAGTAAACCCCCTCACCCTTCCCCCTGAAAAAAATAGTAGTTTTCTACTATTTCAGCGTCCCTCGTCCGCTGAAATAGTACCCCAAGGATTCGTGTACCTCAAGACTGTTGCTGTGTAAATATTTAATGAAATGTTAGCAAGATAGGAAATAAAAATATATAAATACTCCATCAGACCGATTTCTTGATATTTCAGAAAATATACAAATATGTTTGATAATACCATTTCATTTCTATAATAACTCCAAACTTAAGCAATAGTTAAACATTTCAGTTTTGATGTACACCAAGAATATTTACCCTAATCAGTCGGTTCTAAATACCAAACCTGTAAATTACTAAGGTAAACAAGTTTTATATAGCTTCCTAGAAACATATATCACATTAAAAATGGTTTAATTCTATCTCCTTTGTTAGGAAACCTACAATATGTAAACCTGCAAAAATGGTTTAATTCTATCTCCTTTGTTAGGAAACCTACAATATGTAAACCTGCAAAAATGGTTTAATTCTATCTCCTTTGTTAGGAAACCTACAATATGTAAACCTGCAAAAATGGTTTAATTCTATCTCCTTTGTTAAGAAACCTACAATATGTAAACCTGCAAAAATGGTTTAATTCTATCTCCTTTGTTAGGAAACCTACAATATGTAAACCTGCAAAAATGGTTTAATTCTATCTCCTTTGTTAGAAAACCTACAATATGTAAACCTGCAAAAATGGTTTAATTCTATCTCCTTTGTTAGGAAACTTACAATATGTAAACCTGCAAAAATGGTTTAATTCTATCTCCTTTGTTAGGAAACCTACAATATGTAAACCTGCAAAAATGGTTTAATTCTATCTCCTTTGTTAAGAAACCTACAATATGTAAACCTGCAAAAATGGTTTAATTCTATCTCCTTTGTTAGGAAACCTACAATATGTAAACCTGCAAAAATGGTTTAATTCTATCTCCTTTGTTAGAAAACCTACAATATGTAAACCTGAAAAAATGGTTTAATTCTATTTCCTTTGTTAGGAAACCTACAATATGTAAACCTGCAAAAATGGTTTAATTCTATCTCCTTTGTTAGGAAACCTACAATATGTAAACCTGAAAAAATGGTTTAATTCTATCTCCTTTGTTAGGAAACCTACAATATGTAAACCTGCAAAAATGGTTTAATTCTATCTCCTTTGTTAGGAAACCTACAATATGTAAACCTGCAAAAATGGTTTAATTCTATCTCCTTTGTTAGGAAACCTACAATATGTAAACCTGCAAAAATGGTTTAATTCTATCTCCTTTGTTAGGAAACCTACAATATGTAAACCTGCAAAAATGGTTTAATTCTATCTCCTTTGTTAGGAAACCTACAATATGTAAACCTGGAAAAATGGTTTAATTCTATCTCCTTTGTTAGGAAACCTACAATATGTAAACCTGCAAAAATGGTTTAATTCTATCTCCTTTGTTAAGAAACCTACAATATGTAAACCTGCAAAAATGGTTTAATTCTATCTCCTTTGTTAGGAAACCTACAATATGTAAACCTGCAAAAATGGTTTAATTCTATCTCCTTTGTTAGGAAACCTACAATATGTAAACCTGCAAAAATGGTTTAATTCTATCTCCTTTGATAGGAAACCTACAATATGTAAACCTGCAAAAATGGTTTAATTCTATCTCCTTTGTTAGGAAACCTACAATATGTAAACCTGGAAAAATGGTTTAATTCTATCTCCTTTGTTAGGAAACCTACAATATGTAAACCTGCAAAAATGGTTTAATTCTATCTCCTTTGTTAGGAAACCTACAATATGTAAACCTGCAAAAATGGTTTAATTCTATCTCCTTTGTTAAGAAACCTACAATATGTAAACCTGCAAAAATGGTTTAATTCTATCTCCTTTGTTAGGAAACCTACAATATGTAAACCTGCAAAAATGGTTTAATTCTATCTCCTTTGTTAGAAAACCTACAATATGTAAACCTGCAAAAATGGTTTAATTCTATCTCCTTTGTTAGGAAACTTACAATATGTAAACCTGCAAAAATGGTTTAATTCTATCTCCTTTGTTAGGAAACCTACAATATGTAAACCTGCAAAAATGGTTTAATTCTATCTCCTTTGTTAGTAAACCTACAATATGTAAACCTGCAAAAATGGTTTAATTCTATCTCCTTTGTTAGGAAACCTACAATATGTAAACCTGCAAAAATGGTTTAATTCTATCTCCTTTGTTAGGAAACCTACAATATGTAAACCTGCAAAAATAATGTCATTTTTAATTATTTTATCAGTGTAATTTTATTTATGTATTTTTGATTTGATTATGACTTTCAGTTTGGATAAATGACAAACGTCTTAGCTAGTTAGAAAAACTACCCACTTTCATAAAAAAAAAAAAATCCGACTCGCAGGAGCTGCGTCTTCTTAGCGCGGTTCCTTTCACACCCCTAGCGTCGTTAGTAAACTGATACTCAACTGCTCCCTGATCCAACAACAGGAAACTGACAGTATCCTAAGCGAAAATTACTCCATCCCCTTCTCCTCAACGTTCGCTCCTGGAAACACTATAACCAATACGTTTCTCATTTTCTTAACGTCTTTTACCAAAATGAACTATATTAAAAACTATATTATATGTGTATATTATATGTGTATATTATGAATACAGAGATGAATTTCATAGATTTCTAATAAAGAAAAAAATCTCTTACATTTTTTCCAGTTTAAATCACTTACTTAATTATTTAAATTTTAACGCCCCTTATTAAAAACTATGAATTTTAGGACAGGTAATCTATAGGTTACCACCTATGGTCTTTGCTAGCCAGAATAGGGCTGAATATGCTCACTCCTTAACATTACCTGTATTCTTTTTTAACTTATCAAATGTTAATTACTAGTTCCTAAAATTCAAATAAATATAAAAACCACCCACCTTCAAACTAGTGTCCCAGCAACCCCTACATATATGGAAATACATCCCACCAATTATAAGCAGCCAGGATAAATATAAAAACCACCCACCTTCAAACTAGTGTCCCTGCAACCCCTACATATATGGAAATACATCCCACCAATTATAAGCAGCCAGGATAAATATAAAAACCACCCACCTTCAAACGAGTATCCCTGCAACCCCTACATATATGGAAATACATCCCACCAATTATAAGCAGCCAGGATAAATATAAAAACCACCCACCTTCAAACGAGTATCCCTGCAACCCCTACATATATGGAAATACATCCCACCAATTATAAGCAGCCAGGATAAATATAAAAACCACCCACCTTCAAACTAGTGTCCCAGCAACCCCTACATATATGGAAATACATCCCACCAATTATAAGCAGCCAGGATAAATATAAAAACCACCCACCTTCAAACTAGTGTCCCAGCAACCCCTACATATATGGAAATACATCCCACCAATTATAAGCAACCAGGATAAATATGGCCACTCTACAACTCCAGGCTCTGTGTATTCTTGTATAATATATGATATATATAACTGCTGAACATTTACAATCACAACACGCGAGTAGCATAGGCAAAACTCATGAAGGAACCAACAGTTACAATCACAACACAATTCGCGAGTAGTAAAGACGAGACTCATAAACGAACCAACAGTTACAATCACAACACAATACGCGAGTAGTAAAGGCGAAACTCATGAACGAACCAACAGTTACAATCACAACACAATTCGCGAGTAGTAAAGACGAGACTCATAAACGAACCAACAGTTACAATCACAACACAATACGCGAGTAGTAAAGACGAGACTCATAAACGAACCAACAGTTACAATCACAACACAATACGCGAGTAGTAAAGACGAGACTCATAAACGAACCAACAGTTACAATCACAACACAATTCGCGAGTAGTAAAGACGAGACTCATAAACGAACCAACAGTTACAATCACAACACAATACGCGAGTAGTAAAGGCGAGACTCATGAACGAACCAACAGTTACAATCACAACACAATTCGCGAGTAGTAAAGGCGAAACTCATGAACGAACCAACAGTTACAATCACAACACAATACGCGAGTAGTAAAGGCAAGACTCATGAACGAACCAACAGTTACAATCACAACACAATACGAGAGTAGTAAAGGCGAGACTCATGAACGAACCAACAGTTACAATCAGAACACAATACGAGAGTAGCATAGGCGAAACTCATGAACGAACCAACAGCTACAATCACAACACAATACGAGAGTAGTAAAGGCGAGACTCATAAACGAACCAACAGTTACAATCACAACACAAAACGAGAGTAGTAAAGGCGAGACTCATGAACGAACCAACAGTTACAATCACAACGGAATACGCGAGTAGTAAAGACGAGACTCATGAAGGAACCAACAGTTACAATCACAACACAATACGCGAGTAGTAAAGGCAAGACTCATAAACGAACCAACAGTTACAATCACAACACAATACGTGAGTAGTAAAGACGAAACTCATGAACGAACCAACAGTTACAATCACAACGCAATACGCGAGTAGTAAAGGCGAGACTCATGAAGGAACCAACAGTTACAATCACAACACAATACGCGAGTAGTAAAGGCGAGACTCATGAACGAACCGACAGTTACAATCACAACACAATACGAGAGTAGTAAAAGCGAGACTCATGAAGGAACCGACAGTTACAATCACAACACAATACGAGAGTAGTAAAGGCGAGACTCATGAACGAACCAACAGTTACAATCAGAACACAATACGAGAGTAGTAAAGGCGAGACTCATGAACGAACCAACAGTGACAATCACAACACAATACGAGAGTAGTAAAGGCAAGACTCATGAAGGAACCCACAGTTACAATCACAACACAATACGAGAGTAGTAAAGGCAAGACTCATGAAGGAACTAACAGTTACAATCACAACACAATACGAGAGTAGTAAAGGCGAGACTCATGAACGAACCAACAGTTACAATCACAACACAATACGAGAGTAGTAAAGGCGAGACTCATGAAGGAACCAACAGTTACAATCACAACACAATACGCGAGTAGTAAAGGCGAGACTCATGAACGAACCAACAGTTACAATCACAACACAATACGAGAGTAGTAAAGGCGATACTAATGAACGAACCAACAGTTACAATCACAACACAATACGCGAGTAGTAAAGACGAGACTCATGAAGGAACTAACAGTTACAATCACAACACAATACGAGAGTAGTAAAGGCAAGACTC
Organism: Gonocerus acuteangulatus; assembly: GCA_946811695.1. Lineage (NCBI taxonomy): Eukaryota > Metazoa > Arthropoda > Insecta > Hemiptera > Coreidae > Gonocerus > Gonocerus acuteangulatus. Next base: position 4,336,240 of record OX328128.1, on the reverse strand, counting down.
ATGAAGGAACCAACAGTTACAATCACAACACAATACGAGAGTAGCATAGGCGAGCCTCATGAACGAACCAACAGTTACAATCACAACACAATACGAGAGTAGTAAAGACGAGACTCATGAACGAACCAACAGTTACAATCAAAACACAATACGAGAGTAGTAAAGGCGTGACTCATGAACGAACCTACAGTTACAATCACAACACAATACGAGAGTAGTAAAGACGAGACTCATGAACGAACCAACAGTTACAATCACAACACAATACGAGAGTAGTAAAGGCGAGAATCATGAACGAACCAACAGTTACAATCACAACACAATACGAGAGTAGTAAAGGCGAGACTCAGGAACGAACCAACAGTTACAATCACAACACAATACGCGAGTAGTAAAGACGAGACTCATGAACGATCCAACAGTTACAATCACAACACAATACGCGAGTAGTAAAGACGAGACTCATAAACGAACCAACAGTTACAATCAAAACACAAAACGAGAGTAGTAAAGGCGCGACTCATGAACGAACCAACAGTTACAATCACAACGGAATACGCGAGTAGTAAAGACGAGACTCATGAACGAACCAACAGTTACAATCACAACACAATACGAGAGTAGTAAAGGCGAGACTCATGAACGAACCAACAGTTACAATCACAACACAATACGCAAGTAGTAAAGGCGAGACTCATGAAGGAACCAACAGTTACAATCACAACACAATACGAGAGTAGTAAAGGCGAGACTCATGAACGAACCAACAGTTACAATCACAACGGAATACGCGAGAAGTAAAGACGAGACTCATGAAGGAACCAACAGTTACAATCACAACACAATACGAGAGTAGTAAAGGCGAGACTCATGAACGAACAAACAGTTACAATCACAACACAATACGAGAGTAGTAAAGGCGAAACTCATGAACGAACCAACAGTTACAATCACAACACAATACAAGAGTAGTAAAGGCGAGCCTCATGAACGAACCAACAGTTACAATCACAACACAATACGAGAGTAGTAAAGGCGAGACTCATGAAGGAACTAACAGTTACAATCACAACACAATACGCGAGTAGTAAAGGCGAGACTCATGAACGAACCAACAGTTACAATCACAACACAATACGAGAGTAGTAAAGGCGAGACTCATGAACGAACCAACAGTAACAATCACAACACAATACGCGAGTAGTAAAGACGAGACTCATGAACGATCCAACAGTTACAATCACAACACAATACGCGAGTAGTAAAGACGAGACTCATAAACGAACCAACAGTTACAATCAAAACACAAAACGAGAGTAGTAAATGCGCGACTCATGAACGAACCAACAGTTACAATCACAACGGAATACGCGAGTAGTAAAGACGAGACTCATGAACGAACCAACAGTTACAATCACAACACAATACGAGAGTAGTAAAGGCGAGACTCATGAACGAACCAACAGTTACAATCACAACACAATACGCAAGTAGTAAAGGCGAGACTCATGAAGGAACCAACAGTTACAATCACAACACAATACGAGAGTAGTAAAGGCGAGACTCATGAACGAACCAACAGTTACAATCACAACACAATACGAGAGTAGTAAAGACGAGACTCATGAAGGAACCAACAGTTACAATCACAACACAATACGAGAGTAGTAAAGGCGAGACTCATGAACGAACCAACAGTTACAATCACAACACAATACGAGAGTAGTAAAGGCGAGACTCATGAAGGAACCAACAGTTACAATCACAACACAATACGAGAGTAGTAAAGGCGAGACTCATGAACGAACCAACAGTTACAATCACAACACAATACGAGAGTAGTAAAGGCGAGACTCATGAAGGAACCAACAGTTACAATCACAACACAATACGAGAGTAGTAAAGGCGAGACTCATGAAGGAACCAACAGTTACAATCACAACACAATACGAGAGTTGTAAAGGCGAGACTCATGAACGAACCAACAGTCACAATCACAACACAATACGAGAGTAGTAAAGGCGAGACTCATGAACGAACCAACAGTTACAATCACAACACAATACGCGAGTAGTAAAGGCGAGACTCATGAAGGAACCAACAGTTACAATCACAACACAATACGAGATTAGTAAAGGCGAGACTCATGAACGAACCGACAGTTACAATCACAACACAATACGAGAGTAGTAAAGACGAGACTCATGAAAGAACCAACAGTTACAATCACAACACAATACGAGAGTAGTAAAGGCGAGACTCATGAACGAACCAACAGTTACAATCACAACACAATACGAGAGTAGTAAAGGCGAGACTCATGAACGAACCTACAGTTACAATCACAACACAATACGAGAGTAGTAAAGACGAGACTCATGAACGAACCAACAGTTACAATCACAACACAATACGAGAGTAGTAAAGGCGAGACTCATGAACGAACCAACAGTTACAATCACAACACAATACGAGAGTAGTAAAGGCGAGACTCATGAACGAACCAACAGTTACAATCACAACACAATACGCGAGTAGTAAAGACGAGACTCATGAACGATCCAACAGTTACAATCACAACACAATACGCGAGTAGTAAAGACGAGACTCATAAACGAACCAACAGTTACAATCAAAACACAAAACGAGAGTAGTAAAGGCGCGACTCATGAACGAACCAACAGTTACAATCACAACGGAATACGCGAGTAGTAAAGACGAGACTCATGAAAGAACCAACAGTTACAATCACAACACAATACGAGAGTAGTAAAGGCGAGACTCATGAACGAACCAACAGTTACAATCACAACACAATACGCAAGTAGTAAAGGCGAGACTCATGAAGGAACCAACAGTTACAATCACAACACAATACGAGAGTAGTAAAGGCGAGACTCATGAACGAACCAACAGTTACAATCACAACACAATACGAGAGTAGTAAAGACGAGACTCATGAAGGAACCAACAGTTACAATCACAACACAATACGAGAGTAGTAAAGGCGAGACTCATGAACGAACCAACAGTTACAATCACAACACAATACGAGAGTAGTAAAGGCGAGACTCATGAAGGAACCAACAGTTACAATCACAACACAATACGAGAGTAGTAAAGGCGAGACTCATGAACGAACCAACAGTTACAATCACAACACAATACGAGAGTAGTAAAGGCGAGACTCATGAAGGAACCAACAGTTACAATCACAACACAATACGAGAGTAGTAAAGGCGAGACTCATGAAGGAACCAACAGTTACAATCACAACACAATACGAGAGTTGTAAAGGCGAGACTCATGAACGAACCAACAGTCACAATCACAACACAATACGAGAGTAGTAAAGGCGAGACTCATGAACGAACCAACAGTTACAATCACAACACAATACGCGAGTAGTAAAGGCGAGACTCATGAAGGAACCAACAGTTACAATCACAACACAATACGAGAGTAGTAAAGGCGAGACTCATGAACGAACCGACAGTTACAATCACAACACAATACGAGAGTAGTAAGGACGAGACTCATGAAGGAACCAACAGTTACAATCACAACACAATACGAGAGTAGTAAAGGCGAGACTCATGAACGAACCAACAGTTACAATCACAACACAATACGAGAGTAGTAAAGGCGAGACTCATGAACGAACCAACAGTTACAATCACAACACAATACGAGAGTAGTAAAGGTGAGACTCATGAAGGAACCAACAGTTACAATCACAACACAATACGAGAGTAGTAAAGGCGAGACTCATGAAGGAACCAACAGTTACAATCACAACTCAATACGAGAGTAGTAAAGGCGAGACTCATGAACGAACCAACAGTTACAATCAGAACACAATACGAGAGTAGTAAAGGCGAGACTCATGAACGAACCAACAGTTACAATCACAACACAATACGAGAGTAGTAAAGGCGAGACTCATGAACGAACAAACAGTTACAATCACAACACAATACGAGAGTAGTAAAGGCGAAACTCATGAACGAACCAACAGTTACAATCACAACACAATACAAGAGTAGTAAAGGCGAGCCTCATGAACGAACCAACAGTTACAATCACAACACAATACGAGATTAGTAAAGGCGAGACTCATGAAGGAACTAACAGTTACAATCACAACACAATACGCGAGTAGTAAAGGCGAGACTCATGAACGAACCAACAGTTACAATCACAACACAATACGAGAGTAGTAAAGGCGAGACTCATGAACGAACCAACAGTTACAATCACAACACAATACGCGAGTAGTAAAGACGAGACTCATGAACGATCCAACAGTTACAATTACAACACAATACGCGAGTAGTAAAGACGAGACTCATAAACGAACCAACAGTTACAATCAAAACACAAAACGAGAGTAGTAAAGGCGCGACTCATGAACGAACCAACAGTTACAATCACAACGGAATACGCGAGTAGTAAAGACGAGACTCATGAACGAACCAACAGTTACAATCACAACACAATACGAGAGTAGTAAAGGCGAGACTCATGAACGAACCAACAGTTACAATCACAACGGAATACGCGAGTAGTAAAGACGAGACTCATAAACGAACCAACAGTTACAATCACAACACAATACGAGAGTAGTAAAGGCGAGACTCATGAACGAACCAACAGTTACAATCACAACACAATACGCAAGTAGTAAAGGCGAGACTCATGAAGGAACCAACAGTTACAATCACAACACAATACGAGAGTAGTAAAGGCGAGACTCATGAACGAACCAACAGTTACAATCACAACACAATACGAGAGTAGTAAAGACGAGACTCATGAAGGAACCAACAGTTACAATCACAACACAATACGAGAGTAGTAAAGGCGAGACTCATGAACGAACCAACAGTTACAATCACAACACAATACGAGAGTAGTAAAGGCGAGACTCATGAAGGAACCAACAGTTACAATCACAACACAATACGAGAGTAGTAAAGGCGAGACTCATGAACGAACCAACAGTTACAATCACAACACAATACGAGAGTAGTAAAGGCGAGACTCATGAAGGAACCAACAGTTACAATCACAACACAATACGAGAGTAGTAAAGGCGAGACTCATGAAGGAACCAACAGTTACAATCACAACACAATACGAGAGTTGTAAAGGCGAGACTCATGAACGAACCAACAGTCACAATCACAACACAATACGAGAGTAGTAAAGGCGAGACTCATGAACGAACCAACAGTTACAATCACAACACAATACGCGAGTAGTAAAGGCGAGACTCATGAAGGAACCAACAGTTACAATCACAACACAATACGAGAGTAGTAAAGGCGAGACTCATGAACGAACCGACAGTTACAATCACAACACAATACGAGAGTAGTAAAGACGAGACTCATGAAGGAACCAACAGTTACAATCACAACACAATACGAGAGTAGTAAAGACGAGACTCATGAACGAACCAACAGTTACAATCAAAACACAATACGAGAGTAGTAAAGGCGTGACTCATGAACGAACCTACAGTTACAATCACAACACAATACGAGAGTAGTAAAGGCGAGACTCATGAACGAACCAACAGTTACAATCACAACACAATACGAGAGTAGTAAAGGCGAGACTCATGAACGAACCAACAGTTACAATCACAACACAATACGCGAGTAGTAAAGACGAGACTCATGAACGATCCAACAGTTACAATCACAACACAATACGCGAGTAGTAAAGACGAGACTCATAAACGAACCAACAGTTACAATCAAAACACAAAACGAGAGTAGTAAAGGCGCGACTCATGAACGAACCAACAGTTACAATCACAACGGAATACGCGAGTAGTAAAGACGAGACTCATGAAAGAACCAACAGTTACAATCACAACACAATACGAGAGTAGTAAAGGCGAGACTCATGAACGAACCAACAGTTACAATCACAACACAATACGCAAGTAGTAAAGGCGAGACTCATGAAGAAACCAACAGTTACAATCACAACACAATACGAGAGTAGTAAAGGCGAGACTCATGAACGAACCAACAGTTACAATCACAACACAATACGAGAGTAGTAAAGACGAGACTCATGAAGGAACCAACAGTTACAATCACAACACAATACGAGAGTAGTAAAGGCGAGACTCATGAACGAACCAACAGTTACAATCACAACACAATACGAGAGTAGTAAAGGCGAGACTCATGAAGGAACCAACAGTTACAATCACAACACAATACGAGAGTAGTAAAGGCGAGACTCATGAACGAACCAACAGTTACAATCACAACACAATACGAGAGTAGTAAAGGCGAGACTCATGAAGGAACCAACAGTTACAATCACAACACAATACGAGAGTAGTAAAGGCGAGACTCATGAAGGAACCAACAGTTACAATCACAACACAATACGAGAGTTGTAAAGGCGAGACTCATGATCGAACCAACAGTCACAATCACAACACAATACGAGAGTAGTAAAGGCGAGACTCATGAACGAACCAACAGTTACAATCTCAACACAATACGCGAGTAGTAAAGGCGAGACTCATGAAGGAACCAACAGTTACAATCTCAACACAATACGAGAGTAGTAAAGGCGAGACTCATGAACGAACCAACAGTTACAATCACAACACAATACGAGAGTAGTAAAGGTGAGACTCATGAAGGAACCAACAGTTACAATCACAACACAATACGAGAGTAGTAAAGGCGAGACTCATGAAGGAACCAACAGTTACAATCACAACACAATACGAGAGTAGTAAAGGCGAGACTCATGAACGAACCAACAGTTACAATCAGAACACAATACGAGAGTAGTAAAGGCGAGACTCATGAACGAACCAACAGTTACAATCACAACACAATACGAGAGTAGTAAAGGCGAGACTCATGAACGAACAAACAGTTACAATCACAACACAATACGAGAGTAGTAAAGGCGAAACTCATGAACGAACCAACAGTTACAATCACAACACAATACAAGAGTAGTAAAGGCGAGCCTCATGAACGAACCAACAGTTACAATCACAACACAATACGAGAGTAGTAAAGGCGAGACTCATGAAGGAACTAACAGTTACAATCACAACACAATACGCGAGTAGTAAAGGCGAGACTCATGAACGAACCAACAGTTACAATCACAACACAATACGAGAGTAGTAAAGGCGAGACTCATGAACGAACCAACAGTTACAATCACAACACAATACGCGAGTAGTAAAGACGAGACTCATGATCGATCCAACAGTTACAATTACAACACAATACGCGAGTAGTAAAGACGAGACTCATAAACGAACCAACAGTTACAATCAAAACACAAAACGAGAGTAGTAAAGGCGCGACTCATGAACGAACCAACAGTTACAATCACAACGGAATACGCGAGTAGTAAAGACGAGACTCATGAACGAACCAACAGTTACAATCACAACACAATACGAGAGTAGTAAAGGCGAGACTCATGAAGGAACCAACAGTTACAATCACAACACAATACGAGAGTAGTAAAGGCGAGACTCATGAACGAACCGACAGTTACAATCACAACACAATACGAGAGTAGTAAAGACGAGACTCATGAAGGAACCAACAGTTACAATCACAACACAATACGAGAGTAGTAAAGACGAGACTCATGAACGAACCAACAGTTACAATCAAAACACAATACGAGAGTAGTAAAGGCGTGACTCATGAACGAACCTACAGTTACAATCACAACACAATACGAGAGTAGTAAAGGCGAGACTCATGAACGAACCAACAGTTACAATCACAACACAATACGAGAGTAGTAAAGGCGAGACTCATGAAGGAACCAACAGTTACAATCACAACACAATACGAGAGTAGTAAAGGCGAGACTCATGAAGGAACCAACAGTTACAATCACAACACAATACGTGAGTTGTAAAGGCGAGACTCATGAACGAACCAACAGTCACAATCACAACACAATACGAGAGTAGTAAAGGCGAGACTCATGAACGAAACAACAGTTACAATCACAACACAATACGCGAGTAGTAAAGGCGAGACTCATGAAGGAACCAACAGTTACAATCACAACACAATACGAGAGTAGTAAAGGCGAGACTCATGAACGAACCGACAGTTACAATCACAACACAATACGAGAGTAGTAAAGACGAGACTCATGAAGGAACCAACAGTTACAATCACAACACAATACGAGAGTAGTAAAGGCGAGACTCATGAACGAACCAACAGTTACAATCACAACACAATACGAGAGTAGTAAAGGCGAAACTCATGAACGAACCAACAGTTACAATCACAACACAATACAAGAGTAGTAAAGGCGAGCCTCATGAACGAACCAACAGTTACAATCACAACACAATACGAGAGTAGTAAAGGCGAGACTCATGAAGGAACTAACAGTTACAATCACAACACAATACGCGAGTAGTAAAGGCGAGACTCATGAACGAACCAACAGTTACAATCACAACACAATACGAGAGTAGTAAGGACGAGACTCATGAAGGAACCAACAGTTACAATCACAACACAATACGAGAGTAGTAAAGGCGAGACTCATGAACGAACCAACAGTTACAATCACAACACAATACGAGAGTAGTAAAGGCGAGACTCATGAAGGAACCAACAGTTACAATCACAACACAATACGAGAGTAGTAAAGGCGAGACTCATGAAGGAACCAACAGTTACAATCACAACACAATACGAGAGTAGTAAAGACGAGACTCATGAAGGAACCAACAGTTACAATCACAACACAATACGAGAGTAGTAAAGGCGAGACTCATGAACGAACCAACAGTTACAATCACAACACAATACGAGAGTAGTAAAGGCGAGACTCATGAACGAACCAACAGTTACAATCACAACACAATACGAGAGTAGTAAAGGTGAGACTCATGAAGGAACCAACAGTTACAATCACAACACAATACGAGAGTAGTAAAGACAAGACTCATGAACGAACCAACAGTTACAATCACAACACAATACGAGAGTAGTAAAGGCGAGACTCATGAAGGAACCAACAGTTACAATCACAACACAATACGAGAGTAGTAAAGGCGTGACTCATGAAGGAACCAACAGTTACAATCACAACACAATACGAGAGTAGTAAAGGCGAGACTCATGAACGAACCAACAGTTACAATCACAACACAATACGAGAGTAGTAAAGGCGAGACTCATGAAGGAACCAACAGTTACAATCACAACACAATACGAGAGTAGTAAAGGCGAGACTCATGAACGAACCAACAGTTACAATCACAACACAATACGAGAGTAGTAAAGGCGAGGCTCATGAACGAACCAACAGTTACAATCACAACACAATACGAGAGTAGTAAAGGCGAGACTCATGAACGAACCAACAGTTACAATCACAACACAATACGAGAGTAGTAAAGGCGAGACTCATGAACGAACCAACAGTTACAATCAGAACACAATACGAGAATAGTAAAGGCGAGACTCATGAAGGAACCAACAGTTACAATCACAACACAATACGCGAGTAGTAAAGGCGAGGCTCATGAACGAACCAACAGTTACAATCACAACACAATACGAGAGTAGTAAAGGCGAGACTCATGAACGAACCAACAGTGACAATCACAACACAATACGAGAGTAGTAAAGGCGAGACTCATGAACGAACCAACAGTTACAATCACAATTAATATACCTGAAGCTATATCCATTCCATATAATAAATATCCCTGAAGCTATATCCATTCCATATAATTAATATCCCTGAAGCTATATCCATTCCATATAATAAATATCCCTGAAGCTATATCCATTCCATATAATAAATATCCCTGAAGCTATATCCATTCCATATAATAAATATCCCTTAAGCTATATCCATTCCATATAATAAACATCCCTGAAGCTATATTCATTCCATATAATTAATATCCCTTAAGCTTTATCCATTCCATATAATAAATATCCCTTAAGCTATATCCATTCCATATAATAAACATCCCTGAAGCTATATTCATTCCATATAATTAATATCCCTTAAGCTTTATCCATTCCATATAATAAACATCCCTGAAGCTATATCCATTCCATATAATAAATATCCCTGAAGCTATATCCATTCCATATAATAAACATCCCTGAAGCTATATCCATTCCATATAATAAATATCCCTTAAGCTATATCCATTCCATATAATAAACATCCCTGAAGCTATATTCATTCCATATAATTAATATCCCTTAAGCTTTATCCATTCCATATAATAAATATCCCTGAAGCTATATCCATTCCATATAATAAACATCCCTGAAGCTATATCCATTCCATATAATAAATATCCTTGAAGCTATATCCATTCCATATAATAAACATCCCTGAAGCTATATCCATTCCATATAATAAATATCCCTGAAGCTATATTCATTCCATATAATTAATATCCCTTAAGCTTTATTCATTCCATATAATAAATATCCCTGAAGCTATATCCATTCCATACAATAAATATCCCTGAAGCTATATCCATTCCATATAATAAATATTCCTGAAGCTATATCCATTCCATATATTAAATTGCACTTTTTAGTACATTCAGAAGTAATATGGCTATTGGAGTTGCACTAATAAAAGAAGATTTAAATATTTCTTGATATATTTATCTATCCTACCTACAAGATACCAAAAAGCCTGAATTGCAGGAACTGCGTCATCTTAGCTATTTGATTGACACAGCTTTTCTTGGCCCACGACCAATTTCTCGGCATTTTGAATGGAAAGGCTACGACAGAGAAAATCCAAGTAGTTATGAACGAGGTGAATCATTGATGCAATTTGTATGAGAATTTCGTATTTTGTTGCAAACACTATGTAACAAAGTCCAGTACTTATCGCCAATTCTGTTTCGTATTCGTAATAAAACAATTCACAAATATATTGAATAATAAAAACGAATATATATATTTTTGTAACAGTCGTTCTGAATACCAACAAATATCCTGTATCATTTATCATTTCTTTCAAAAGATACCAAAATTCCGACTCAAAGGAACTACTTCATCTTAGCCGGCCAACATTATTGTCATATCGTCCCCACCGTGTTAAAATCTCGTAATTCAAATTCCAGACTCTGTGATTGTGTTAGATACGGCTTGTCCCAACTCTAACCCCTTTAGAATAGCCTTTAATGCCTTAATTATCTAATAAGACCGTTTTCCAATATATTACTTGGTCAATGGATATAATATGTTCGTTCTCTAGTTTGTTCCGACTTGCATATTCGATAGTTTGACATGGTAGGGACGATATTCCAACGAAATTCGTTATTTATCGTGCTCACTTGAAAAATGTTTTTTGTAAAAACGATAATTTCATTATTATTCAAGTGTTTTTACGTTTATTTTATATTTTAATCTTGGATCTTAATTATTTATTTATTTAAATTTTAACGTATTGATTTCTCTTTTGGATGTATCAAAGTTTTAATTTTTTTTTTTATTCAATACAAAAATAACTTACAAAGATAAAATACTATAAAGAATATTATTTAATTTATATTTTTATTTAATACAAAAATAACTTACAAAGATAAAATACTAAAAAGAATGTTATTTAATTTATGTTATGTATTTTTAATTTCTTTCTTTACAATTCGTACTTTTCTCTTTTCCTTTTGAATTCTGTTGAAGTTAATTAGGCCGAGAATTTCCTTGTGTACAATTCCATCCAATTTCCTGGCAATAGTTCTGTCTTCGTATAAAACCCTATCAAGTGGTTTAAGTTTTATTGAAGTTTTTACTGAAGTTTGTATGTTTTCATTCTGAGACTTGGGGTTTTGGTTCTTTTGACTTTTCGTTATAATTTCTTCTTCTTTCTTTGACAGTTCGTTAAGATGAGATGGGTTTTCTTCGTTGGTTTCTGTATCTTCGCTTGAATCTTCACCAGTTCTTCGCATTCCTTGATTTATTCTTTCTATTGAATTCTGTTTTTGAAGTTTTCTCCTTTGCTTTTGCCGTTTCTTCACATTCAACAGATCCATCTCCGACTCGTCACTTCCGAACTCCAGATCGTGTATGACATACTTGAGTTCTGGTAGGAATCTGTTGAGATTTACCAGCTTCTTGTATTCCGAGAGTCTTGACGAGAGAGAATCATCTTCAGAGATGTTCAGAGGAAAATGCTCAGATTCTCTTGGTTTATCTTCAATCAAACTGTAACCTGCGCTGCTGATGGTTTTCATTTCGGAAAGACTTCGTTTGAAGAAATCCGATTTTCTTCGAGATCTGTGTTTCAGTTTTGAAGATTTTGAAGATCTTCTCTGGTTCAGCAAATCCAGCGTTTTCATCTCCATTGCTTCTTTCATCTCGCCATCTTTAGAATCTTGAAGAAATGCTTTGATAATGGAATCCACTTCACCGACGGAAGAATGGGAAAGAATGTCTTCGTCTCTTTCTTCGAATCTCCAAAGCTTACGCCATTCTTCGGACTTGAAGATCTGGAGGGTTGGAGAAATCTTACGTCGTGGTTTCGGTGTAAAGTCAAAGAAACTGCTTTTCATAAAATCGTCACAAGTAAACATTTTACAAATATCACTTTAAATAATAAAACACAACTCTGAAATCATATGGAAATGTTATGTTAGGTATTTTATAATATTTATACATAATGGAGATTTTCACAACTGGTTATCTACAGGTTACCAGCCTTTGCTAGTCAAGATAGAGCTCGTGTATCATCTCATCTTATAAGTAATGACGGTTTATGTCGATGGACTGTATAATGTGTCGATCCAAGTTTTTCTGCTAGCTCTTCTACTGTTACAACAGGATTTTCTTCTACAGTAGCCTACAGGAGTTGGTCGTCAAGCTCTGTTGCTAGACCTGTATGAGGCTAGTCTTCAAGCTTATGGTTTATGTCGGTGGACTGTAGAATCTTTCGATCCAAGTTTTTCTGCTAGCTCTTCGACTGTTACAACAGGATTTTCTTCTACAGTAGCCTGCAGGAGTTGGTAGTCAAGCTCTGTTGCTAGACCTGTACGAGGCTCGTCTTCAGGCTTGCGGTTTATGGCGATGGACTGTATAATGTGTCGATCCAAGTTTTTCTGCTAGCTCTTCTACTGTTACAACAGGATTTTCTTCTACAGTAGCCTGCAGGAGTTGGTCGTCAAGCTCTGTTGCTAGACCTGTATGAGGCTCGTCTTCAAGCTTATGGTTTATGTCGGTGGTCTGTAGAATCTTTCGATCCAAGTTTTTCTGCTAGCTCTTCGACTGTTACAACAGGATTTTCTTCGACAGTAGCCTGCAGGAGTTGGTAGTCAAGCTCTGTTGCTAGACCTGTACGAGGCTAGTCTTCAAGCTTGCGGTTTGTCGCTCGAAATAGTTCAAACCACCGCTCCACTTGTCGCTCACTAATGACATTTTTGCCATATGCAGCATTCTAGCACAACAGGTCAGCGGTTACCGTACTCTATCTATTTCATAATATTATTTTTATTTGCGGGTAATTTCAACTATGATGGCAGACCTTGAATTACTAGAAATAAACTGTGATTTTGTCCCTCATAGAGTTTACACCCTGGTCATGGTCTATCCAAGTTAATAATATCCCGAACCCCTGCACAGCCTCCTCACCCATCAGCATCCCCAGTCACAACACATCTCGGTAATGCTTGCAAGTATTATGGGTGTTTCCAAATGACATCTTGGAAACACGAATTTTTAAAGAACGTCCATTTATTGTTGACTACGAATTTTAACCTGTACTGGTGAAACTCCTGTTACTGGTAACCTATAGATAAAGGTCTCTAGGATATCTGTTTGTTGACACTGGTTCGGAGCGCTTCAGTGTCAAGAAACATTATACTCTGGTTACTTATCAATTGATAAATGCGGGAACATTGCTATAATAAATTGCACAAAATTATATAGTGGCGTTAATTTTGATGGTACATTATTTAACGCAAAAAAATATCTCTCGTAACGAAGCATGGGTAGTCAGCTAGTAAGTTGTATTTCTCCGCATCTTTACCAGGCGGCCGCTTGGCAGAAATACAATAGTTTTAAAGACAGCATTGCTCAAGGTTACGGTGAAAATGAAGTTTCACGCCCTCCAAACCAATTTCTTTCAAATTTTGTACAATAACGTATTTTGATGCACTAAACACGAATACGTTAAAAAACCTTCGCATTTAACTAGGAAAGAAGTTATTAAGCACAAAAGTTCACTGTTATGCAGGTTATGAGAGCTAATGTAAACAACTAAATTTGTGACGACTTTAAGGCATACATGACTTCAAGGCATAAATGACGACTTTAAGGCATACGTGCAATGCGTTTCCGCTCGCTGAAGAAGATAACAAAACCCCAGTCAATCCAACTCGCTAAAATTAATAGAATTCTATTAATTTTAGCGAGTTGGATTGACTGGGGTTTTGTTATCTTCTTGAGCGAGCGTAGCGAGCGGAAACGTATAACATGTATGCTTTAAAGTCGTCAAAAGTTTAGTTGTTTACATTAGCTCTCATAACCTGCACAACAGTGAACTTTAGTGCTTAATAACTTCTTTCCTAGTTAAATGCGAAGGTTTTTTAACGTATTCGTGTTTAGTGCATCAAAATACATTGTTGTGAAAAGTGTTAAAGAAATCGGTTTGGAGTTAAACTTCAGTTTTACCAAGGTTAGTAAATAAGGTTAAATTGTCCTGTATTCTTGAGGTAGGTCAGTATAGTGTTGATGTACTGGCTATCATTACCTAGGAGTTCTTGCATGTCTTCAGGGAGGTTACAATTACATTGTCTCTGGCAGTCTGTCAGTATTGAAGATACGTTCGGCGTTAGATGTACTACGTGTAGGTGTTAAGTCGTGTTGTCATTAGGAATTCATGTGGTAGGTCTGTATAGTGTTGATGTACTGGCTATCATTGCCTAGGAGTTCTTGCATATCTTCAGGGAGGTTAACATTACATTGTCTCTGGCAGTCTGTCAGTATTGAAGATACGTTCGGCGTTAGATGTACTACGTGTAGGTGTTAAGTCGTGTTGTCATTAGGAATTCATGTGGTAGGTCTGTATAGTGTTGATGTACTGGCTATCATTGCCTAGGAGTTCTTGCATATCTTCAGGGAGGTTACAATTACATTGTCTCTGGCAGTCTGTCAGTATTGAAGATACGTTCGGCGTTAGATGTACTACGTGTAGGTGTTAAGTCGTGTTGTCATTAGGAATTCATGTGGTAGGTCTGTATAGTGTTGATGTACTGGCTATCATTGCCTAGGAGTTCTTGCATATCTTCAGGGAGGTTACAATTACATTGTCTCTGGCAGTCTGTCAGTATTGAAGATACGTTCGGCGTTAGATGTACTACGTGTAGGTGTTAAGTCGTGTTGTCATTAGGAATTCATGTGGTAGGTCTGTATAGTGTTGATGTACTGGCTATCATTGCCTAGGAGTTCTTGCATATCTTCAGGGAGGTTACAATTACATTGTCTCTGGCAGTCTGTCAGTATTGAAGATACGTTTGGCGTTAGATACCTTTCTTAAAGACAATAATATTTTTAACAAAATTTAACAAACCCCAGACCAAACTCCTCAAATAGTCAACATGTGGGTGTAGTATGTATTACAACAACCACTTAATTTTCTTAATTCATTGTCTTTGATTGTCTAGACGACCCAAACTATGCTTTTAACATCGCCGTTGAAAGGTTTTTTTTTTTTTTTTTTTTTTTTTTTTTTATAAATAAACATCACTCATGAAGTAATATATTCATTTATTCATCATTATTTTACATAGGATCCTTCCTATTGATTGTACATGGGGCTATTGTTCTTATGTATGTTGTCATATTATGCATAGAACCTATATTGTAAATAGAAACTGTTGCGATTATATATAGTCATATTGTACATAGGAACTATTTTCTTCGTTTCCTTTATAATTATAAGTTTTTCTTAAAAATGTATTGTTTTTTACTAGTTAATTTTACTTTTAGCTGTATGTTATTCACAAAATTAATTGTATAATTAGACTGATACACACAATAATGTAATTGGATTTATAATTATGTAATATGTTATCTATTAAGGATTTATAATTATTATATAAGATTACAATTATGTATTTGAATCATTGTTATGTATTTCTATTTTATATGTGTACCTGGGCGAAACGCTGTTAATGCGGGGTGCTCATAAATAAATTATAAAAAAAAAAGAAAAAAAAAGTCGTGTTGTCATTAGGAATTCATGAGTTTGTCGAGTATGTCCAATCCTTAGTCATTTTTTTTTTTAATTCTTTTTATGGCATGTCAACCTTTTCGGTCATTAACGCCATTCCTTTGAGAAGCGAGTAATCCGTGATGGTTGTATCATCAAAGATTATTCGCGAACATATATTTTAAAATGAATCTTGTCAGGAGCCATTCTCTTCAATGAGCAGCATATCATTCAACTTCGGTGGTGATATTGATTTTAGTTATCTCCGGACTGATTAAATTTTGCTGATTAATTCTGCCTCTTCCAAAAAGTCTTGCTATTTGTTTGGGGTCATCGGCTAATATTTCATCAATAGAGTCTGGTAGTTGATGTTGTTCTTTTAAATGTCCATAAGCCCTGAAATTCGTGGAAATATGCTTTACTGTGAGTTGCACATTGCACGACCCGCACACCGGAGGCGCATTCTTTCACATGAGGAAGGAGTGAGTGAGGTTTGTGTGACCTATTCTTAACCGGGTCAACACCACTTCTTTTCTTCTTGTCCCATCCTTAGTCTTGTCAGAACTAACTATTTATTATTATTATTATTTACTGCGGTGATGATGGTTCGGGTCATTGGCGAATAGTATCTTTTCCTATTAGCGCGGTTCCTCCCTCCCCCATAGGGAGGAACCCCGCTTATAAGGTTGATACAATGAAACAATCCGGAAGTGCCGACTAGAAAATTTTGCGTTTCAGAACCCCTAGAAACTGAAAATAACGGTGGTTCAAATTTGTATATATATATATATATATATGTATATATTTATTTATATATATATATATATATATATATATATATATATATATATATATTTGTCTGTTCGCTCTCTAAAGAGAAGACGAATGGTCCGATTTTGATGAAATTTGGTACAAAAATCTGTCGTCCAATTTGAAAGGTCAAGTTCGTTAACCAGCAAAATCCGCCCCCTGGAAGATGGCGTTTGGGGCGAAATTCGCGCAGAAAAAATCGTAACGCTTACGTTTTTGAGTTCATAAGCTTGTAAGTACTCGTTTTATAGGCTTCTTGGGCTAGAAAAACGAATGAAACCATTTTCAAGGCGATAGCTTTAACCGTTGTCGAGAAAATTGGAAAAATAGTTTTTGAATACCGTTTTTGGTTTGGGTACTTAGAATAACGGGATTCAGTTGAAACATTATGTGCATGTTCTACTTTCATTAAAACTAATATGTTGAAAGTTATGTTACGTTTGGAGTTAAGGAAGGGTTACAATAAAATCTTTTATGAACAGACATGAAAAGTTTTGGAAACTTCTTATACTTTCATTAATATCTCGAACACGGTTGGGAAATCGTGGTAAGTGGATTGAAACTATTTGAAAGCTTACTAAATTCTCTACAAAAATGATTCTAAAACTATTTTTGATTAGGTTATGTCAATCGGAGAAATAAATGCTTAAAACTTCAAATACGTCTGTTTTGTTCTTATGAACGGGTTTTTGTCGTTCTTTTTGTAATTTTTGTCTCTTTCCCTTGGTTTTTTATTGCTTTTTATTTCTTTAATTTCTTATGTTGTATTTGTAAGGAAAATGTATGTGTGTGTAAAACAGGATAGGTAAAATGAGACCAATTTTCTGTTGTCAGAAATAATGAAAAGTTTTGGGAACTTCGTATAATTTCTTAATATCTCGAAAACGGTTGAAAATCTTGGGAAGCGAAAGGTTACCATTCGAAAGCTTACTAAATGGTCTACAAGAAAGGTTCTAAAGAAAGTTTTGAATAAGCGAAGTAATGTCAGCTTTGGATTTGTCGATTTCCTTCAAATGTCTTGAAACTGTCGAGGCTCCTATTCCGAGTTCTTTGGCATATTCCCTAGTGTTTTTAATTGCGTATAGTAGTCAAATGTATTTGTCAATAAAACAGGATACGTATAATTAGAATCAATTTTTTGTTTGTTAGAATTCGAAGATGCCGTATGAATATCTAGATCACAGTACTGGTGTTGATTTCGTTCTTTAGAATTATTCTTGGTATTCCCTATTTTCATCTGTTACCCATAGTTTTTTATTGTTAGTAGGTTTTTCTTATTGATTATAGAATATAAATCTATTTGGCTATAAAACAGGATACGTAAAATTAGTGACAATATTTCGGAGATTTCTGAGCGAAATACTTTTAAGATTTTCTACCACCACGAACGGCTTTTTTCCTCTATTTTTATCCACTAGATAGGCTTTATTTTGCATATTATTCTATATAAGTTTTATTCAGCAGGGGATTCTGATGAAATGTCGTGTTTTTGCTGTGGATTTTAAATACGATGTATCTAAGATTGGATAACATTAGCGAGTCTACATAGTTAAGAACCGACGACGGAGGATTACTTCTTGCTATGATTTAGTCTACATATGTATATTAAGTCCTAAATCCAAAAAATAAACTTCACAACGGTTAGATACTATGAGCGTATATGGCGGTTCAATGCCCGTAGAACACAATGGGGCCGCAGGAAATTTACCTGCTAAGAGTTAATCCTCAAGAGCTGTAAATATACCCCAGGTATCTGCCGACACAAATACAAAGCCAAGGCGGAGAGCACCCCAAAAACACAGATCCAAAAATAGGTTATATACTAAATATTCATAAAGACTACTTAGTTGTAAACCGATTCATCAATTAGCAATCAATAATTTTCAACAAAGGTTATATACTAAATATTGATAAAAAGTATTTAATTAGAAAAAAATCAATATTCCACAAGACTTGTTTTTGGTCCATTTGTATCTACTCCATAGACTTAATTAGGTATATTATTCTATTGTAGTTGGGCAACTAAACTTTGTTTTATTTTGTTAAATAAAGTTTTTTTTTTTGACTTGTTATTCGTCAAGACTTTTATTTGTCCTTGTGTATTTACTAGATACGTTTTATTCGGCATATTATTCTATATAGGCTATATTAGGCAGGGTATTCTACTCAATCTTGTGTACTTCTTCTTGATCCTTCTGTACATGGGCGTATATAAAAACAATTTCGGGGGGGGGCTGAGACCATTTCCAGGGTATGGAATACTAAATATTTAGAGCTTGGAATAGTTTTAGGCAACTAAAACGCTATTGCACGTAAAATAAAATATGTTTTATGAACTAAGTGATCTTATTTAATTTATTTTTAAGGGTTTTACGAGAAGTTTTTATCATCAATTCAAAATTTCGGGAGGGGCTGCAGCCCCCTCAGCCCCCCCCCCCCCCCCTCATATACGCCCATGCTTCTGTATCCTCTAGAAAGGCTTTATTAGGCATATTTTGTATTGATTTATAGAGCTTTGCTTTAGAATGAGAGCCAGATTCTGTAATTTCCGCTTCTGTGTAAAAGTTAGCTACTGTCGGTGTCCCTGACGCCTTAATATCACTTTTATTCGAGATGTTCGAGAGGATTTTGACAATTTTCACGAGATATATAAAAAAAATAAGTTTATTTCTTTTCTAAGCTTATCAAATGGCACTAGGGACATGAACGGAACCGCGCTAAGATGCTGCAGTTCCTGCGAGTCGGACTTTTTTTTGTGTTGACACAGCTGCTGCATTAAGCGATGCCTCTCCGAAACACATCTTAAGTGAGTAAGTAAGCTCTTTTTATTTTTTATTTTTTTTTTTTTTTAGTAGTTGATGTGGATATAAGGAAATAAAAAAAATAGATTAAAACAAAAACAGAGAATAGATTAATAAATGAAATGTAAAAAAATAAATATACTAACAACATAATAATTACAATGGAATTATTATAAAAACTAAAGTGTAAATGGTTCTATAAAGCTGTAATTATTGTAAAAAGAAGTGAAATGTACTGTTTATAATTATGTAATAATTGAATCAATTTTCATTTAGCTTTATTTATCATGTTTATGCAGTTTTCTATTACAGAATGTAACTATTTTCATGACACTGGGGCACACCGGACCTTCCCTCTAAATATATATATATTTAAATTAAATTGATCTTTATTGAAAATTTACAATCTGTTCGGTTATGTACAATAAGTAAATATGGTCAAACTATACATAAAACACAGTGAATAAGATGAGGGGAGAAGGCAGACATTACTGCCACTCCCAATGAATGTTCTGGTATTTCTTATTTTAATTAAAACTTTGTCTCTTTTTTTAAACTATATACATTATTTACAATATTTACACTATTTTATAAGACAGGATTATTAACCAGTAGTAAATTGTCTCGTGGCCAATGGCGGGGAAGGCGTCGAGGAGGATTATCTGGGATGACATTGGAAGAGAGGGATCTGCCAAAAGGATTGGGGTGGGCTGGGAGTTTAGAGAAAAAGGTCAGGAATCGGGATTTGGCTAAATCATGGACAAAGTGTATTTCAGTGTCTCGATGGATGGTTAGGTTTGAAACGTAGAAAGGAGCGTTAAGGATTTTACGGAGGACTTTGGATTGGAAACGTTGGATAATTTTTATATTTCATGGCTTAGCTGATCCCCTTAGTTCTATGCCGTATGTCCATATCGGTCTTATTATAGTCTTGTATATTGTCAGTTTGTTTTTTGTGTCTAGTTTTGAATTGAGTCCAATTAGTCGTCGGAGAAGTCCGAAGCGTTTGTTCAGTTCTTGTCTCTTGTGTTTTATGTGTGTTTTCCTGGTAAGTCGCTTGTCGAGGTGGAACCCTAAATATCGAACTTGGTTGGTTTGGGGTACTGGGATATTGTGGATTTTTACGGAAGGGCACTCAGCTCGTCGCAGGGCGAAAGTTACATGGGTACATTTCTCTGGGTTCATTTGAATCCTCCATTTTCCCTATATATAAGCCAACTCCTTTGCTAAGGGGAAATCCTGTATAGCAAACAAAAAAATTAAAAAAATAATAATTGACTCTAGGCCCTTGGTGACGTCTATATTTTATCGAAAATATTATTAATTTTCAGTCAGTGCTGCATCTATATACCGGCTGCCTTCACAAAATAAGTCGGTCAAGTCATGTGGAATGCCCAAGTTAATCCGTAAACGACAGTCAGTTAGTATATGTTTAACAGTAAGGTTTGTGTTGCAATGTTTACATTTTGGTTTGTGAGTCTTTGTCATCAGGTATTCATGTGTTATGCTTGTACGGCCGATTCTTAGCCTCGGAAAGACTGCTTCTTCTCGGCGTGAGTTCCTGTACGATGCTGTCCAGTCTGTAATAGTGGGTTTAATAGTCCTTAGTTTATTGTCAGTTTCATTATGCCAATCATGTCGCCATTTATCTAGTATGATTTTGCTGGTATGTCTAGTAACGTCATTGTGAAATAGGTCAAATGGAGGGTATGTCTGTTCTTCTGTCACAAGTGGAGCATGTTTATCAGCAGTCTAGCATGTCTGTCAGCAGTCTAGCATGTCTGTCAGCAGTCTAGCATGTCTGTCAGCAGTCTAGCATGTCTGTCAGCAGTTTAGCATGTCTGTCAGCAGTCTAGCATGTCTGTCAGCAGTCTAGCATGTTTATCAGCAGTCTAGCATGTCTGTCAGCAGTCTAGAATGTCTGTCAGCAGTCTAGCATGTCTTTCACAGTCTAGCATGTCTGTCAGCAGTTTAGCATGTCTGTCAGCAGTCTAGCATGTCTGTCAGCAGTCTAGCATGTCTGTCAGCAGTCTTGCATGTCTGTCAGCAGTCTAGCATGTCTGTCAGCAGTTTAGCATGTCTGTCAGCAGTCTAGCATGTCTGTCAGCAGTCTAGCATGTTTATCAGCAGTCTAGCATGTCTGTCAGCAGTCTAGCATGTCTGTCAGCAGTCTAGCATGTCTGTCAGCAGTCTAGCATGTCTGTCAGCAGTCTAGCATGTCTGTCAGAAGTCTAGCATGTCTGTCAGCAGTCTAGCATGTCTGTCAGCAGTCTTGTATGTCTGTCAGCAGTCTAGCATGTCTGTCAGAAGTCTGTCATGTCTGTCAGCAGTCTAGCATGTCTGTCAGCAGTCTAGCATGTCTGTCAGCAGTCTAGCATGTCTGTCAGCAGTCTAGCATGTCTGTCAGCAGTCTAGCATGTCTGTCAGAAGTCTAGCATGTCTGTCAGCAGTCTAGCATGTCTGTCAGCAGTCTTGTATGTCTGTCAGCAGTCTAGCATGTCTGTCAGAAGTCTGTCATGTCTGTCAGCAGTCTAGCATGTCTGTCAGCAGTCTAGCATGTCTGTCAGCAGTCTAGCATGTCTGTCAGCAGTCTAGCATGTCTGTCAGCAGTCTAGCATGTGTGTCAACAGTCTAGCATGTCTGTCAGCAGTCTAGCATGTCTGTCAGCAGTCTAGCATGTCTGTCAGCAGTCTAGCATGTCTGTCAGCAGTCTAGCATGTCTGTCAGCAGTCTAGCATGTCTGTCAGCAGTCTACCATGTGTGTCAACAGTCTAGCATGTCTGTCAGCAGTCTAGCATGTCTGTCAGCAGTCTAGCATGTCTGTCAGCAGTCTAGCATGTCTGTCAGCAGTCTTGCATGTCTGTCAGCAGTCTAGCATGTCTGTCACAGTCTAGCATGTCTGTCAGCAGTCTAGCATGTCTGTCAGCAGTCTAGCATGTCTGTCAGCAGTCTAGCATGTCTGTCAGCAGTCTAGCATGTCTGTCAGCAGTCTAGCATGTCTGTCAGCAGTCTAGCATGTCTGTCAGCAGTCTAGCATGTCTGTCAGCAGTCTAGCATGTCTGTCAGCAGTCTAGCATGTCTGTCAGCAGTCTTGCATGTCTGTCAGCAGTCTAGCATGTCTGTCAGCAGTCTTGCATGTCTGTCAGCAGTCTAGCATGTCTGCCAGCAGTTTAGCATGTCTGTCAGCAGTCTTGCATGTCTGTCAGCAGTCTTGCATGTCTGTCAGCAGTCTAGCATGTCTGTCAGCAGTCTAGCATGTCTGTCAGCAGTCTAGCATGTCTGTCAGCAGTCTAGCATGTCTGTCAGAAGTCTAGCATGTCTGTCAGCAGTCTAGCATGTCTGTCAGCAGTCTTGTATGTCTGTCAGCAGTCTAGCATGTCTGTCAGAAGTCTGTCATGTCTGTCAGCAGTCTAGCATGTCTGTCAGCAGTCTAGCATGTCTGTCAGCAGTCTAGCATGTCTGTCAGCAGTCTAGCATGTCTGTCAGCAGTCTTGCATGTCTGTCAGCAGTCTAGCATGTCTGTCAGCAGTCTAGCATGTCTGTCAGCAGTCTAGCATGTCTGTCAGAAGTCTAGCATGCCTGTCAGCAGTCTAGCATGTCTGTCAGCAGTCTTGTATGTCTGTCAGCAGTCTAGCATGTCTGTCAGAAGTCTGTCATGTCTGTCAGCAGTCTAGCATGTCTGTCAGCAGTCTAGCATGTCTGTCAGCAGTCTAGCATGTCTGTCAGCAGTCTAGCATGTCTGTCAGCAGTCTTGCATGTCTGTCAGCAGTCTAGCATGTCTGTCAGCAGTCTGTCATGTCTGTCAGCAGTCTAGCATGTCTGTCAGCAGTCTAGCATGTCTGTCAGCAGTCTAGCATGTCTGTCAGCAGTCTTGCATGTCTGTCAGCAGTCTAGCATGTCTGTCAGCAGTCTGTCATGTCTGTCAGCAGTCTAGCATGTCTGTCAGCAGTCTAGCATGTCTGTCAGCAGTCTAGCATGTCTGTCAGCAGTCTAGCATGTCTGACAGCAGTCTTGCATGTCTGTCAGCAGTCTTGCATGTCTGTCAGCAGTCTAGCATGTCTGTCAGCAGTCTTGCATGTCTGTCAACAGTCTAGCATGTCTGTCAGCAGTCTAGCATGTCTGTCAGCAGTCTAGCATGTCTGTCAGCAGTCTAGCATGTCTGTCAGCAGTCTAGCATGTCTGTCAGCAGTCTAGCATGTCTGTCAGAAGTCTAGCATGTCTGTCAGCAGTCTAGCATGTCTGTCAGCAGTCTTGTATGTCTGTCAGCAGTCTAGCATGTCTGTCAGAAGTCTGTCATGTCTGTCAGCAGTCTAGCATGTCTGTCAGCAGTCTAGCATGTCTGTCAGCAGTCTAGCATGTCTGTCAGCAGTCTAGCATGTCTGTCAGCAGTCTTGCATGTCTGTCAGCAGTCTAGCATGTCTGTCAGCAGTCTGTCATGTCTGTCAGCAGTCTAGCATGTCTGTCAGCAGTCTAGCATGTCTGTCAGCAGTCTAGCATGTCTGTCAGCAGTCTTGCATGTCTGTCAGCAGTCTAGCATGTCTGTCAGCAGTCTGTCATGTCTGTCAGCAGTCTAGCATGTCTGTCAGCAGTCTAGCATGTCTGTCAGCAGTCTAGCATGTCTGTCAGCAGTCTAGCATGTCTGACAGCAGTCTTGTATGTCTGTCAGCAGTCTTGCATGTCTGTCAGCAGTCTAGCATGTCTGTCAGCAGTCTTGCATGTCTGTCAACAGTCTAGCATGTCTGTCAGCAGTCTAGCATGTCTGTCAACAGTCTAGCATGTCTGTCAGCAGTCTAGCATGTCTGTCAGCAGTCTAGCATGTCTGTCAGCAGTCTAGCATGTCTGTCAGCAGTCTAGCATGTCTGTCAGCAGTCTAGCATGTGTGTCAACAGTCTAGCATGTCTGTCAGCAGTCTAGCATGTCTGTCAGCAGTCTAGCATGTCTGTCAGCAGTCTAGCATGTCTGTCAGCAGTCTAGCATGTGTGTCAACAGTCTAGCATGTCTGTCAGCAGTCTAGCATGTCTGTCAGCAGTTTAGCATGTCTGTCAGCAGTCTTGCATGTCTGTCAGCAGTCTTGCATGTCTGTCAGCAGTCTAGCATGTCTGTCAGCAGTCTAGCATGTCTGTCAGCAGTCTAGCATGTCTGTCAGCAGTCTAGCATGTCTGACAGCAGTCTTGCATGTCTGTCAGCAGTCTTGCATGTCTGTCAGCAGTCTAGCATGTCTGTCAGCAGTCTTGCATGTCTGTCAACAGTCTAGCATGTCTGTCAGCAGTCTAGCATGTCTGTCAACAGTCTAGCATGTCTGTCAGCAGTCTAGCATGTCTGTCAGCAGTCTAGCATGTCTGTCAGCAGTCTAGCATGTCTGTCAGCAGTCTAGCATGTCTGTCAGCAGTCTAGCATGTGTGTCAACAGTCTAGCATGTCTGTCAGCAGTCTAGCATGTCTGTCAGCAGTCTAGCATGTCTGTCAGCAGTCTAGCATGTGTGTCAACAGTCTAGCATGTCTGTCAGCAGTCTAGCATGTCTGTCAGCAGTTTAGCATGTCTGTCAGCAGTCTTGCATGTCTGTCAGCAGTCTTGCATGTCTGTCAGCAGTCTAGCATGTCTGTCAGCAGTCTAGCATGTCTGTCAGCAGTCTAGCATGTCTGTCAGCAGTCTAGCATGTCTGTCAGCAGTCTAGCATGTCTGTCAGCAGTCTAGCATGTCTGTCAGCAGTCTAGCATGTCTGTCAGCAGTCTAGCATGTCTGTCAGCAGTCTAGCATGTCTGTCAGCAGTCTAGCATGTCTGTCAGCAGTCTAGCATGTCTCTCAGAAGTCTAGCATGTCTGTCAGCAGTCTAGCATGTCTGTCAGCGGTCTAGCATGTCTGTCAGCGGTCTAGCATGTCTGTCAGCAGTCTAGCATGTCTGTCAGCAGTCTAGCATGCCTGTCAGCAGTCTAGCATGTCTGTCAGCAGTCTAGCATGTCTGTCAGCAGTCTAGCATGTCTGTCAGCAGTCTAGCATGTCTGTCAGCAGTCTAGCATGTCTGTCAGCAGTCTAGCATGTCTGTCAGCAGTCTAGCATGTCTGTCAGCAGTCTAGCATGTGTGTCAACAGTCTAGCATGTCTGTCAGCAGTCTAGCATGTCTGTCAGCAGTCTAGCATGTCTGTCAGCAGTCTAGCATGTGTGTCAACAGTCTAGCATGTCTGTCAGCAGTCTAGCATGTCTGTCAGCAGTTTAGCATGTCTGTCAGCAGTCTTGCATGTCTGTCAGCAGTCTTGCATGTCTGTCAGCAGTCTAGCATGTCTGTCAGCAGTCTAGCATGTCTGTCAGCAGTCTAGCATGTCTGTCAGCAGTCTAGCATGTCTGTCAGCAGTCTAGCATGTCTGTCAGCAGTCTAGCATGTCTGTCAGCAGTCTAGCATGTCTGTCAGCAGTCTAGCATGTCTGTCAGCAGTCTAGCATGTCTGTCAGCAGTCTAGCATGTCTGTCAGCAGTCTAGCATGTCTCTCAGAAGTCTAGCATGTCTGTCAGCAGTCTAGCATGTCTGTCAGCGGTCTAGCATGTCTGTCAGCGGTCTAGCATGTCTGTCAGCAGTCTAGCATGTCTGTCAGCAGTCTAGCATGCCTGTCAGCAGTCTAGCATGTCTGTCAGCAGTCTAGCATGTCTGTCAGCAGTCTAGCATGTCTGTCAGCAGTCTAGCATGTCTGTCAGCAGTTGAGGTCCTTTTGTCCAGGCACAGAACTAACATAGTGCCATACCTGTGAAGAAGCAGCACTACAACTCCTGCAAACGTTGATAAACAGGGAAAATATAATCAGCAACCAGATGAGGTAGGCCCATTCCAGAATCCCCGTTTCCTTGTATTCTTGAACAAAAAACGAAATATGGACGACAGAATGCGAGAAACCTATGAACGCCGCGTTCAAAATCTGCGCAGAATAACACTTCATAAATTCCAACGAACAAGCACACAGCTTTTCTTGAATCACGACCAATTTCTCGGCATTTTGAACGGAAAGGCTACAACAGAGAAAATCCAAGTAGTTATAATGTACCTCTTAGGTAGATAAGAAGGTATATATGTGTTTCCTGGACATACCTTGGAACACCAGGTACTGCGCTTTGGGAAAAGGTGCAAAAACATATGTTCCCAAAATAGAGATTTATTCAGAAGCCAACTATCATTAGTGTAAAAAAATTACAAATTAAGGAAAATTTACAATGAATAATAAATATGGCAGACACTTTTAACGGGGTTAAAATGTAAATTAAAAAAACTATTATATATACATACGAATTTTAAGCACCGTTATCGGCTCTGAAACGTGAAATTTTCTGAATGAGCGTGGTAATAACAAAAATACAATAAATAAGTTTCTGTTTTTTATTAAATAAATACCGCACTGTAGACGATATAAAAGAGAGATAGAAGCAGTGGAAGAACTAGGTTATTTCAAGAAGCTAAATAAATACCGCACTGAATACGATATAAAAGAGAGATAGAAGCAGTGGAAGAACTAGGTTATTTCAAGAAGCTAAATAAATACCGCACTGTAGACGATATAAAGGAGAGATAGAAGCAGTGGAAGAACTAGGTTATTTCAAGAAGCTAAATAAATACCGCACTGTATACGATATAAAGGAGAGATAGAAGCAGTGGAAGAACTAGGTTATTTCAAGAAGCTAAATAAATACCGCACTGTATACGATATAAAGGAGAGATAGAAGCAGTGGAAGAACTAGGTTATTTCAAGAAGCTAAATAAATACCGCACTGTATACGATATAAAGGAGAGATAGAAGCAGTGGAAGAACTAGGTTATTTCAAGAAGCTAAATAAATACCGCACTGTAGACGATATAAAGGAGAGATAGAAGCAGTGGAAGAACTAGGTTATTTCAAGAAGCTAAATAAATACCGCACTGTAGACGATATAAAGGAGAGATAGAAGCAGTGGAAGAACTAGGTTATTTCGAGAAGCTAAATAAATACCGCACTGTAGACGATATAAAGGAGAGATAGAAGCAGTGGAAGAACTAGGTTATTTCAAGAAGCTGAATAAATACCGCACTGTATAGGATATAAAGGAGAGATAGAAGCAGTGGAAGAACTAGGTTATTTCAAGAAGCTAAATAAATACCGCACTGTAGACGATATAAAGGAGAGATAGAAGCAGTGGAAGAACTAGGTTATTTCAAGAAGCTAAATAAATACCGCACTGTATACGATATAAAGGAGAGATAGAAGCAGTGGAAGAACTAGGTTATTTCAAGAAGCTAAATAAATACCGCACTGTAGACGATATAAAGGAGAGATAGAAGCAGTGGAAGAACTAGGTTATTTCAAGAAGCTAAATAAATACCGCACTGTATACGATATAAAGGAGAGATAGAAGCAGTGGAAGAACTAGGTTATTTCAAGAAGCTAAATAAATACCGCACTGTAGACGATATAAAGGAGAGATAGAAGCAGTGGAAGAACTAGGTTATTTCAAGAAGCTAAATAAAAACCGCACTGTAGACGATATAAAGGAGAGATAGAAGCAGTGGAAGAACTAGGTTATTTCAAGAAGCTAAATAAATACCGCACTGTAGACGATATAAAGGAGAGATAGAAGCAGTGGAAGAACTAGGTTATTTCAAGAAGCTAAATAAATACCGCACTGTAGACGATATAAAGGAGAGATAGAAGCAGTGGAAGAACTAGGTTATTTCAAGAAGCTAAATAAATACCGCACTGTAGACGATATAAAGGAGAGATAGAAGCAGTGGAAGAACTAGGTTATTTCAAGAAGCTAAATAAATACCGCACTGTAGACGATATAAAGGAGAGATAGAAGCAGTGGAAGAACTAGGTTATTTCAAGAAGCTAAATAAATACCGCACTGTAGACGATATAAAGGAGAGATAGAAGCAGTGGAAGAACTAGGTTATTTCAAGAAGCTAAATAAATACCGCACTGTAGACGATATAAAGGAGAGATAGAAGCAGTGGAAGAACTAGGTTATTTCAAGAAGCTAAATAAATACCGCACTGTAGACGATATAAAGGAGAGATAGAAGCAGTGGAAGAACTAGGTTATTTCAAGAAGCTAAATAAATACCGCACTGTAGACGATATAAAGGAGAGATAGAAGCAGTGGAAGAACTAGGTTATTTCAAGAAGCTAAATAAATACCGCACTGTAGACGATATAAAGGAGAGATAGAAGCAGTGGAAGAACTAGGTTATTTCAAGAAGCTAAATAAATACCGCACTGTAGACGATATAAAGGAGAGATAGAAGCAGTGGAAGAACTAGGTTATTTCAAGAAGCTAAATAAATACCGCACTGTAGACGATATAAAGGAGAGATAGAAGCAGTGGAAGAACTAGGTTATTTCAAGAAGCTAAATAAATACCGCACTGTAGACGATATAAAGGAGAGATAGAAGCAGTGGAAGAACTAGGTTATTTCAAGAAGCTAAATAAATACCGCACTGTAGACGATATAAAGGAGAGATAGAAGCAGTGGAAGAACTAGGTTATTTCAAGAAGCTAAATAAATACCGCACTGTAGACGATATAAAGGAGAGATAGAAGCAGTGGAAGAACTAGGTTATTTCAAGAAGCTAAATAAATACCGCACTGTAGACGATATAAAGGAGAGATAGAAGCAGTGGAAGAACTAGGTTATTTCAAGAAGCTAAATAAATACCGCACTGTAGACGATATAAAGGAGAGATAGAAGCAGTGGAAGAACTAGGTTATTTCAAGAAGCTAAATAAATACCGCACTGTAGACGATATAAAGGAGAGATAGAAGCAGTGGAAGAACTAGGTTATTTCAAGAAGCTAAATAAATACCGCACTGTAGACGATATAAAGGAGAGATAGAAGCAGTCGAAGAACTAGGTTATTTCAAGAAGCTAAATAAATACCGCACTGTAGACGATATAAAGGAGAGATAGAAGCAGTGGAAGAACTAGGTTATTTCAAGAAGCTAAATAAATACCGCACTGTATACGATATAAAGGAGAGATAGAAGCAGTGGAAGAACTAGGTTATTTCAAGAAGCTAAATAAATACCGCACTGTAGACGATATAAAGGAGAGATAGAAGCAGTGGAAGAACTAGTTTATTTCAAGAAGCTAAATAAATACCGCACTGTAGACGATATAAAGGAGAGATAGAAGCAGTGGAAGAACTAGGTTATTTCAAGAAGCTAAATAAATACCGCACTGTAGACGATATAAAGGAGAGATAGAAGCAGTGGAAGAACTAGGTTATTTCAAGAAGCTAAATAAATACCGCACTGTATACGATATAAAGGAGAGATAGAAGCAGTGGAAGAACTAGGTTATTTCAAGAAGCTAAATAAATACCGCACTGTATACGATATAAAGGAGAGATAGAAGCAGTGGAAGAACTAGGTTATTTCAAGAAGCTAAATAAATACCGCACTGTAGACGATATAAAGGAGAGATAGAAGCAGTGGAAGAACTAGTTTATTTCAAGAAGCTAAATAAATACCGCACTGTAGACGATATAAAGGAGAGATAGAAGCAGTGGAAGAACTAGTTTATTTCAAGAAGCTAAATAAATACCGCACTGTAGACGATATAAAGGAGAGATAGAAGCAGTGGAAGAACTAGGTTATTTCAAGAAGCTAAATAAATACCGCACTGTAGACGATATAAAGGAGAGATAGAAGCAGTGGAAGAACTAGGTTATTTCAAGAAGCTAAATAAATACCGCACTGTAGACGATATAAAGGAGAGATAGAAGCAGTGGAAGAACTAGGTTATTTCAAGAAGCTAAATAAATACCGCACTGTAGACGATATAAAGGAGAGATAGAAGCAGTGGAAGAACTAGGTTATTTCAAGAAGCTAAATAAATACCGCACTGTAGACGATATAAAGGAGAGATAGAAGCAGTGGAAGAACTAGGTTATTTCAAGAAGCTAAATAAATACCGCACTGTAGACGATATAAAGGAGAGATAGAAGAAGTGGAAGAACTAGGTTATTTCAAGAAGCTAAATAAATACCGCACTGTAGACGATATAAAGGAGAGATAGAAGCAGTGGAAGAACTAGGTTATTTCAAGAAGCTAAATAAATACCGCACTGTAGACGATATAAAGGAGAGATAGAAGCAGTGGAAGAACTAGGTTATTTCAAGAAGCTAAATAAATACCGCACTGTATACGATATAAAGGAGAGATAGAAGCAGTGGAAGAACTAGGTTATTTCAAGAAGCTAAATAAATACCGCACTGTAGACGATATAAAGGAGAGATAGAAGCAGTGGAAGAACTAGGTTATTTCAAGAAGCTAAATAAATACCGCACTGTAGACGATATAAAGGAGAGATAGAAGCAGTGGAAGAACTAGGTTATTTCAAGAAGCTAAATAAATACCGCACTGTAGACGATATAAAGGAGAGATAGAAGCAGTGGAAGAACTAGGTTATTTCAAGAAGCTAAATAAATACCGCACTGTAGACGATATAAAGGAGAGATAGAAGCAGTGGAAGAACTAGGTTATTTCAAGAAGCTAAATAAATACCGCACTGTATACGATATAAAGGAGAGATAGAAGCAGTGGAAGAACTAGGTTATTTCAAGAAGCTAAATAAATACCGCACTGTAGACGATATAAAGGAGAGATAGAAGCAGTGGAAGAACTAGGTTATTTCAAGAAGCTAAATAAATACCGCACTGTAGACGATATAAAGGAGAGATAGAAGCAGTGGAAGAACTAGGTTATTTCAAGAAGCTAAATAAATACCGCACTGTAGACGATATAAAGGAGAGATAGAAGCAGTGGAAGAACTAGGTTATTTCAAGAAGCTAAATAAATACCGCACTGTAGACGATATAAAGGAGAGATAGAAGCAGTGGAAGAACTAGGTTATTTCAAGAAGCTAAATAAATACCGCACTGTAGACGATATAAAGGAGAGATAGAAGCAGTGGAAGAACTAGGTTATTTCAAGAAGCTAAATAAATACCGCACTGTAGACGATATAAAGGAGAGATAGAAGCAGTGGAAGAACTAGGTTATTTCAAGAAGCTAAATAAATACCGCACTGTAGACGATATAAAGGAGAGATAGAAGCAGTGGAAGAACTAGGTTATTTCAAGAAGCTAAATAAATACCGCACTGTATACGATATAAAGGAGAGATAGAAGCAGTGGAAGAACTAGGTTATTTCAAGAAGCTAAATAAATACCGCACTGTATACGATATAAAGGAGAGATAGAAGCAGTGGAAGAACTAGGTTATTTCAAGAAGCTAAATAAATACCGCACTGTAGACGATATAAAGGAGAGATAGAAGCAGTGGAAGAACTAGGTTATTTCAAGAAGCTAAATAAAGTAGCAGCCAATTACATTGAAAGGTAGAAACAAGGAGAACAGAAAAAAAAATAAATTAAAAGTGGAAACCATTATGAAATTTGACGAGGAAAAGATGAAATAATTCTTGTCGGAATAGCAAAAGATATAAAATTGTTGGATTATAAAGAACATGTTATTTTGTGATGATATTTTAGTTTAATTTATTTATTACTATCCTTACGAATTGTTTTTCTTATTTATTTGCTCTATACTGCCAGGAGAGCCGTGGGAATCCATTTAAAAAATTAAGAACTTAAATTTAATTGTTCATCTTCAGAAAATTCATTGGAAATCGAAATAAATATTAGATAAGAGGTGATAAAATAGTGCTTAAATTATAATTATAATCGATCTAATAATGTAATGTCCAACCGAATTACACGGCCGATATTGTAATCGTTTACTTGATCCGGAGGTGCAGACGACGTTGTCGGTAGCATGGTTGACTTCTGGTCGGCTATTTTCGGAAACTGAGGGTTTCGTAATAGCCATCCAGGACTAAGTATTTGCAACACGATCCTACCGTCTATACGATATAGTATTATTAACGTCCGAGCTCGCGAAGTACAATAAACGCTATTTTGACAAGTTTGATTTTCTTTATGCCTGTACTTGTTTCATTCTTTCTGAATAAGGTCGATCTCTTTTCAAGTAATCAGACCAAACTGCTCCATTCCTTCAAATAATCTTACACTTACACTTGAACCAATTTCAATATAAGTAAACTTGATCTTATGAGTTACATAAAGTACTTTTCTGATGAATTTTAAGAAAATCGGATCATGTCTGCAGACACGGTAGAGGTAGAGCACGAACAGACAAATATAAAATACAAATCCCACAATTATTGCGAATTGTTACATTAATTCAACGGTATAAGCATATTTCCCCCAATTGGTTTATATTGGTGAAAATATTGGTGGAAACGCGCTAAAATAGAACAGATTCAGAACTTGCTGAAAATCTTCTTCGCATTTCAAACTACGCCCTTAAAACGGGAGATTCTTGAGACCTCCATCTTCCCTATGAATTATTCATGGAATTAAGAAGTTTTTAAATTTACACTGCAATTTCTCCTCTTGTTCTTAGTTTCCTTTTGTAATTTTTGGCCTCGTTCAAAAGGTTCAGTGTTCAAAGCTGCACAAAGTTACTCAGAAATTCCAATCCGTTAGAATTACATTCTTGAACCTTTTATAATCTTAGGATAACGATTAAAATAACACCACGGAACACATAAACCAAATTAATTAGGTATATTTATTTTTCTCCCTTAGAATTGCACCCATATAAAGTATTTATATTTTTTAAATTTTCTTAAAAAGCATGTATTTAGATCTTGTCAGCTGGTTAAATAAAATTTAATAAAGATAGCCTATTATAATTTTAAGAACATTTCCCGACAATACTACGACTCGTAGCTATCGTAATCTACGAGAACTGTTGTAAAGTAACTTGCTTAGTTAAGCAGCTCCATCGTGACGTACTTTTATAATATTAATATAACTAAAATAGCATATTTATTCTAATACCTTGTAATACCAGGCGTATGCCAATTACCGCATTTCTGTATCCTTCTAATATATTGTAAGCGAATTCAACACCAGCGTGGAGTAAAGTGTTAACACTCGACCGAGGACAAAACCACAGCTGGATTAGCTATTCATTATTGGGAGCTATGAAATTCAAATTTCAAGAGGGGGGGGCTAATAGCTCTCGGCTCATCCACACTCTCAAAGCGTAGGCATTATATACATCCTTCGTTTCGGGGCATTAATCACTCATCATCATCAGTAAAACTAACATTTATTTATCATATATATATATATAT
Source organism: Gonocerus acuteangulatus (assembly GCA_946811695.1). NCBI lineage: Eukaryota > Metazoa > Arthropoda > Insecta > Hemiptera > Coreidae > Gonocerus > Gonocerus acuteangulatus. The sequence continues at coordinate 4,302,215 of OX328128.1, read as the reverse complement.
ATATAATATATATATATATAGGGTAAATGACCCGATTGTTGACACTGTTCCTTAAGTTGACACATCAAATTTAAATTTGAAAAATAACAATTAGATTGAAGAGAATTCAATAAGTTTGCCTCCAATAGAAAGAACAGGTGTTGAAGAATAATGTTGACTGACCCGATCAACTATGTAACTCTGTTAATAACATCAGCAGCCATTTTAGTGTGAAAAATCCTCAAGTCGACTCCTTTTTTTTTTTTTTTTTTTTTTTTTTTTTTTTTTTTTTTTTTTTTTTTTTTTTTTTACGGCACATCTACATCTAGGTCATTAGCGCCGACATCCAGGGTGTAGCGAGGAATTTCACCAGCGAGCCGTGGGATGATAAAATTCCTGCCGGAGGTTGGGAATCGAACCCACCATCTCCCGCTTATGAATCCAAGGCGCTAGCCATTAGACCACGGGAGACCCCACGAGTCGACTCCTGTTGCTCTTTTCACTTAATGATTTTGCTAAGAGATTAAGAATATTTCTTAAGATTTTTTTCTTGTGATGCATGCATTAAATTGTTTTTTTATGATCTCTATGAAATCGACGATACATAAATTAAGGAATGTAAAAGGTTTGACATATTTTAGATAAAAAAATCTTGACATTATGGTAGTGTCAACATTGGGAACACAATAAAGAACCATTGCTCCTATCCTTGACACTAATGTCAACTTTAGGAAAACGGTTGTCAGTGATGCAGACTGAAAGATTTAGTTGTGATTTTCATTAGAAATTCATGAATCCTGATTTTGTTGTGTTCTTATGACTGGAACCTTAAGTTGACAACCTGTTTTCTTAATGTTGACATTCCGTTCCTAATGGTGACAGACAACTTTTTATAATATTTTTCTGCAATTTGGAATGGTCTCACAACTTCTTATTCTATTTGTGGTAAATGGTTATCACTGGCGGTACTTCCAAACGCTACTCACATCATCAAACCTTTGGATGTATCAGATTTCCAAGCGCGTTAACCAAAAGGCAAGTCCTGCATTTAAGAAAAAAACACAGCTGAAATCGCCAAGAAAGAAAGACCCAAGGCTAAATTGAACAAAAAATAACAAAAATCCCTTAAAGGAAATAGCTCTTAAATACTTCTCGTCTGAAAAATAAAGTGAGAAACTCCATGACTCACGAAGATAGTGACTCCACCAATCAGCCTGAAGAAGGAAGGACGTCACTAACATGAGCTGTGTAGAATCAACATGTGTAAGTAAACCATCATCAATGCCAACAATTCAGGCAAGCCAAAACCACAAATAAAGATATGAGGAGAATGCAGAACAAAGTTTACACAAAAAGTAAAAGAAGAAGAGGGATTGTTCAAAAGTGACCAAGGGATGAAAGATGAAAATGGCTGTAATAAGCAAGTTATAAACAAAGTGGACGTTATAAGAGTAGGTGATTATTGTATAGTTCTAGTTGAAGGAAAAACAGCACGGGAAATATGTTTGACAAGTGATGAGGTGGATTTCCGCCAATGCAGTTGTCCCTTGTTGCTAGGAATAGAATACAAACTGTTTCCTTCGCTGATAGCAAGATTTTCCAATATCTACTAGCCAAATTACTAGTAACGCTTAACAATCCTCTAGTAATTGGACAAAATACATTAATTACCAGAACCAATGATTCTACATGCAAAAATTCGGAGGCATACTTGTTTGTCTTCCTAGTTCTAATTTTTTGTTAAAAGTAATTGTTGTACCATATTGTTTGTTTTTCGAAAAGCATCTCTTTAAAATTCATTAAATTTGCCATAGTTCCTGCTATTTTCAATCCAATTTGGTTGATTGTTAAAAGAATAAAGTTGTATTATTTTCATATTCCCTCACTGTCATCCTTAGGAAGAGAAAAGTCAAACTTAGGCACCGACCTACTGCAGACGTGTCAACATTAGGACCAGAGTAAGGCAGCATTTAATGATGTATTTTACTTGAAACACTTAATGTATCTGAAATTGGTTTATGTGCATTTCATAGAGAACGAGCAGACGAATAATTTGATATATTTAAAATTTATATTTTACAAAAACTAAGTGAAAAATTATTTTAAATAAAATAACCTCTCCTTAAAATGTCAACTATTGGGTCATTTACTCTATATAAAAAAAAAAAAAATCAGTCCCGTAACAGGCCACGAGGGCCCTGAGGGGCAGATACTATAGAGGTATCTGATTCATGACCATACGGCACACTAGAGAGATAGTATGGTCAGTACTATGCTCCGGCCGCCTGATTTTCCCCTTGGCCGCTTCGACTGCTAGAGTCATTAGCACCCAAGGTATTATTATTAAATTAATTAAAGGCTGGGTCGGCCTAGGGACGGTCAGGGAGGCCGAATTCAACCCATGAACGAAGACACTAGAAGAAAAAATCTTTAGTGCTTGCTCGGGATTATTATTATATATATATATATATACATAAAATTTTTCTTCGGTAGGGTTGAAATGTGACAGAGCGATCACATTGAATCCCAGAGGGAATAAATGGAAAACATTGAATCCAAAGCGCATATATCAGCCATTAAATTTCATATATAACATAAAATTATTCATGAGTTATAATCAATGTTTCTGTCTAAAATTATCCCCGATCCTAGAAAATGTCATGTCTTGAGGATTAGTTTGTTGGTACGGTGGCCCGCGGGCCAAGGATTTGCATACCAACTTGTAAATTAGGTCTCCGGAATAACAACAGGGGTCGGAAATACACCGAAGTATAAAACTTGTAGTATATGTATTTAAGTATTTTCAGTTTAAATCAAGACAGCATTGACTAATTCCATGATTTTCAATGGAAGACGAAATGAAATCCTTCTTTGATAAATTAAATACAACACTTCTTTCTCATGAGTTACCCACGACGTATACCGCGTTTCGTAACAATACAGCAGAAATTACGACCGGTATGAGTATATTGGGAATTTGGGTCCGGAGTAACCCCCCCCCCTCCTAATGAACCGATTTAGTTTATTTTTACAACACATATTTGCCTGCGGATTACCACTACGAATACCGAGTTTCGTCGAAATATACCAAAAATCACGGCTGGTAGTGGCGAATTGGTATTGTGGGACCGGAGTAACCCCCCCCCCTCCTAATGAAACGATTTAGTTCATTTTTATATCTCACTTTTCTCTCTATATTACCACTACGAATACCAAGTTTCGTTGAAAAATAACAAATATTACGGCTGACGTGGCCAAATTAGTGTTTTGGGTTCGGGGTAAACCCCCCCTTCCGGTGGACAGATTTTGGTGGTTAACGAACTCGTTCAATCGTTTGCTAATTGAATGGTATATACCAAGTTTCGTGACGAAAAAACATCATTGTACATCTATTTATAAGAGAGTACAATATTACAATATACTTGAATATATGAAAAATCAATATTATAATAATGCATAAATTTTATACAAACAATGAATGAAGTTTACAGTATTTTACAAGGTTGCAAGTTAAAATGCTTAATAATCAATTAAGTTTACAGTATTTTACAAGGTTGCAAGTTAAAATGCTTAATATCAATTAAGTTTACAGTATTTTACAAGGTTGCAAGTTAAAATGCTTAATAATCAATTAAGTTTACAGTATTTTACAAGGTTGCAAGTTAAAATGCTTAATAATCAATTAAGTTTACAGTATTTTACAAGGTTGCAAGTTAAAATGCTTAATAATCAATTAAGTTTACAGTATTTTACAAGGTTGCAGGTTAAAATGCTTAATAATCAATTAAGTTTACAGTATTTTAAAAGGTTGCAAGTTAAAATGCTTAATAATCAATTAAGTTTACAGTATTTTACAAGGTTGCAAGTTAAAATGCTTAATAATCAATTAAGTTTACAGTATTTTACAAGGTTGCAGGTTAAAATGCTTAATAATCAATTAAGTTTACAGTATTTTACAAGGTTGCAGGTTAAAATGCTTAATAATCAATTAAGTTTACAGTATTTAACAAGGTTGCAAGTTAAAATGCTTAATAATCAATTAAGTTTACAGTATTTTACAAGGTTGCAAGTTAAAATGCTTAATAATCAATTAAGTTTACAGTATTTTACAAGGTTGCAAGTTAAAATGCTTAATAATCAATTAAGTTTACAGTATTTTACAAGGTTGCAAGTTAAAATGCTTAATAATCAATTAAGTTTACAGTATTTTACAAGGTTGCAAGTTAAAATGCTTAATAATCAATTAAGTTTACAGTATTTTACAAGGTTGCAAGTTAAAATGCTTAATAATCAATTAAGTTTACAGTATTTTACAAGGTTGCAAGTTAAAATGCTTAATAATCAATTAAGTTTACAGTATTTTACAAGGTTGCAAGTTAAAATGCTTAATAATCAATTAAGTTTACAGTATTTTACAAGGTTGCAGGTTAAAATGCTTAATAATCAATTAAGTTTACAGTATTTTACAAGGTTGCAAGTTAAAATGCTTAATAATCAATTAAGTTTACAGTATTTTACAAGGTTGCAAGTTAAAATGCTTAATAATCAATTAAGTTTACAGTATTTTACAAGGTTGCAAGTTAAAATGCTTAATAATCAATTAAGTTTACAGTATTTTACAAGGTTGCAAGTTAAAATGCTTAATAATCAATTAAGTTTACAGTATTTTACAAGGTTGCAAGTTAAAATGCTTAATAATCAATTAAGTTTACAGTATTTTACAAGGTTGCAAGTTAAAATGCTTAATAATCAATTAAGTTTACAGTATTTTACAAGGTTGCAAGTTAAAATGCTTAATAATCAATTAAGTTTACAGTATTTTACAAGGTTGCAAGTTAAAATGCTTAATAATCAATTAAGTTTACAGTATTTTACAAGGTTGCAAGTTAAAATGCTTAATAATCAATTAAGTTTACAGTATTTTACAAGGTTGCAAGTTAAAATGCTTAATAATCAATTAAGTTTACAGTATTTTACAAGGTTGCAAGTTAAAATGCTTAATAATCAATTAAGTTTACAGTATTTTACAAGGTTGCAAGTTAAAATGCTTAATAATCAATTAAGTTTACAGTATTTTACAAGGTTGCAGGTTAAAATGCTTAATAATCAATTAAGTTTACAGTATTTTACAAGGTTGCAGGTTAAAATGCTTAATAATCAATTAAGTTTACAGTATTTTACAAGGTTGCAGGTTAAAATGCTTAATAATCAATTAAGTTTACAGTATTTTACAAGGTTGCAAGTTAAAATGCTTAATAATCAATTAAGTTTACAGTATTTTACAAGGTTGCAAGTTAAAATGCTTAATAATCAATTAAGTTTACAGTATTTTACAAGGTTGCAAGTTAAAATGCTTAATAATCAATTAAGTTTACAGTATTTTACAAGGTTGCAAGTTAAAATGCTTAATAATCAATTAAGTTTACAGTATTTTACAAGGTTGCAAGTTAAAATGCTTAATAATCAATTAAGTTTACAGTATTTTACAAGGTTGCAAGTTAAAATGCTTAATAATCAATTAAGTTTACAGTATTTTACAAGGTTGCAAGTTAAAATGCTTAATAATCAATTAAGTTTACAGTATTTTACAAGGTTGCAGGTTAAAATGCTTAATAATCAATTAAGTTTACAGTATTTTACAAGGTTGCAGGTTAAAATGCTTAATAATCAATTAAGTTTACAGTATTTTACAACGTTGCAAGTTAAAATGCTTGATAATCAATTAAGTTTACAGTATTTTACAAGGTTGCAAGTTAAAATGCTTAATAATCAATTAAGTTTACAGTATTTTACAAGGTTGCAAGTTAAAATGCTTAATATCAATTAAGTTTACAGTATTTTACAAGGTTGCAAGTTAAAATGCTTAATAATCAATTAAGTTTACAGTATTTTACAAGGTTGCAAGTTAAAATGCTTAATAATCAATTAAGTTTACAGTATTTTACAAGGTTGCAAGTTAAAATGCTTAATAATCAATTAAGTTTACAGTATTTTACAAGGTTGCAGGTTAAAATGCTTAATAATCAATTAAGTTTACAGTATTTTAAAAGGTTGCAAGTTAAAATGCTTAATAATCAATTAAGTTTACAGTATTTTACAAGGTTGCAAGTTAAAATGCTTAATAATCAATTAAGTTTACAGTATTTTACAAGGTTGCAGGTTAAAATGCTTAATAATCAATTAAGTTTACAGTATTTTACAAGGTTGCAGGTTAAAATGCTTAATAATCAATTAAGTTTACAGTATTTTACAAGGTTGCAGGTTAAAATGCTTAATAATCAATTAAGTTTACAGTATTTAACAAGGTTGCAAGTTAAAATGCTTAATAATCAATTAAGTTTACAGTATTTTACAAGGTTGCAAGTTAAAATGCTTAATAATCAATTAAGTTTACAGTATTTTACAAGGTTGCAAGTTAAAATGCTTAATAATCAATTAAGTTTACAGTATTTTACAAGGTTGCAAGTTAAAATGCTTAATAATCAATTAAGTTTACAGTATTTTACAAGGTTGCAAGTTAAAATGCTTAATAATCAATTAAGTTTACAGTATTTTACAAGGTTGCAAGTTAAAATGCTTAATAATCAATTAAGTTTACAGTATTTTACAAGGTTGCAAGTTAAAATGCTTAATAATCAATTAAGTTTACAGTATTTTACAAGGTTGCAGGTTAAAATGCTTAATAATCAATTAAGTTTACAGTATTTTACAAGGTTGCAAGTTAAAATGCTTAATAATCAATTAAGTTTACAGTATTTTACAAGGTTGCAAGTTAAAATGCTTAATAATCAATTAAGTTTACAGTATTTTACAAGGTTGCAAGTTAAAATGCTTAATAATCAATTAAGTTTACAGTATTTTACAAGGTTGCAAGTTAAAATGCTTAATAATCAATTAAGTTTACAGTATTTTACAAGGTTGCAAGTTAAAATGCTTAATAATCAATTAAGTTTACAGTATTTTACAAGGTTGCAAGTTAAAATGCTTAATAATCAATTAAGTTTACAGTATTTTACAAGGTTGCAAGTTAAAATGCTTAATAATCAATTAAGTTTACAGTATTTTACAAGGTTGCAAGTTAAAATGCTTAATAATCAATTAAGTTTACAGTATTTTACAAGGTTGCAAGTTAAAATGCTTAATAATCAATTAAGTTTACAGTATTTTACAAGGTTGCAAGTTAAAATGCTTAATAATCAATTAAGTTTACAGTATTTTACAAGGTTGCAAGTTAAAATGCTTAATAATCAATTAAGTTTACAGTATTTTACAAGGTTGCAAGTTAAAATGCTTAATAATCAATTAAGTTTACAGTATTTTACAAGGTTGCAGGTTAAAATGCTTAATAATCAATTAAGTTTACAGTATTTTACAAGGTTGCAGGTTAAAATGCTTAATAATCAATTAAGTTTACAGTATTTTACAAGGTTGCAGGTTAAAATGCTTAATAATCAATTAAGTTTACAGTATTTTACAAGGTTGCAAGTTAAAATGCTTAATAATCAATTAAGTTTACAGTATTTTACAAGGTTGCAAGTTAAAATGCTTAATAATCAATTAAGTTTACAGTATTTTACAAGGTTGCAAGTTAAAATGCTTAATAATCAATTAAGTTTACAGTATTTTACAAGGTTGCAGGTTAAAATGCTTAATAATCAATTAAGTTTACAGTATTTTACAAGGTTGCAGGTTAAAATGCTTAATAATCAATTAAGTTTACAGTATTTTACAAGGTTGCAAGTTAAAATGCTTAATAATCAATTAAGTTTACAGTATTTTACAAGGTTGCAAGTTAAAATGCTTAATAATCAATTAAGTTTACAGTATTTTACAAGGTTGCAGGTTAAAATGCTTAATAATCAATTAAGTTTACAGTATTTTACAAGGTTGCAAGTTAAAATGCTTAATAATCAATTAAGTTTACAGTATTTTACAAGGTTGCAAGTTAAAATGCTTAATAATCAATTAAGTTTACAGTATTTTACAAGGTTGCAAGTTAAAATGCTTAATAATCAATTAAGTTTACAGTATTTTACAAGGTTGCAAGTTAAAATGCTTAATAATCAATTAAGTTTACAGTATTTTACAAGGTTGCAAGTTAAAATGCTTAATAATCAATTAAGTTTACAGTATTTTACAAGGTTGCAAGTTAAAATGCTTAATAATCAATTAAGTTTACAGTATTTTACAAGGTTGCAAGTTAAAATGCTTAATAATCAATTAAGTTTACAGTATTTTACAAGGTTGCAAGTTAAAATGCTTAATAATCAATTAAGTTTACAGTATTTTACAAGGTTGCAAGTTAAAATGCTTAATAATCAATTAAGTTTACAGTATTTTACAAGGTTGCAAGTTAAAATGCTTAATAATCAATTAAGTTTACAGTATTTTACAAGGTTGCAGGTTAAAATGCTTAATAATCAATTAAGTTTACAGTATTTTACAAGGTTGCAGGTTAAAATGCTTAATAATCAATTAAGTTTACAGTATTTTACAAGGTTGCAAGTTAAAATGCTTAATAATCAATTAAGTTTACAGTATTTTACAAGGTTGCAAGTTAAAATGCTTAATAATCAATTAAGTTTACAGTATTTTACAAGGTTGCAAGTTAAAATGCTTAATAATCAATTAAGTTTACAGTATTTTACAAGGTTGCAGGTTAAAATGCTTAATAATCAATTAAGTTTACAGTATTTTACAAGGTTGCAGGTTAAAATGCTTAATAATCAATTAAGTTTACAGTATTTTACAAGGTTGCAAGTTAAAATGCTTAATAATCAATTAAGTTTACAGTATTTTACAAGGTTGCAAGTTAAAATGCTTAATAATCAATTAATCATGATGATTAGATAGTTAGCCGTCGAGGTGATAAGTACAGATGGAATGGTTGGGATTCGGCTAAATAAACCTCAATATGATTTTGTTTTAAAAAAATCTATATTTCGGACGTTTCGGCTACTCATTGGTAGCCTTCGTCAGCTAAAATGACAAAAAAAAGAAATTAATACAGAAACAATCAAGAAAATTTTATAATTGTGATAGGTAACAGAACTATAGATACAGTTTAACTTATAACAGAACATATCGTCTTAAAATTCTTAGAATGAGTAGAATGAAAAAGAAAATAGGTACAGTAATTGATTTTAATAGTAATTAGTAACATTAATTGATTTTACAAAGAAATAAGAGAACTATATACCAATGACAAATATAGTAGCTAATAGTAACATTAATTAATTTTACAAAGAAATAAGATACTACATACCAATGGAAATGCCGAGCGGCAGAGGAAGACCAAGGTTGGCAATTAAGTAACCATTGTGAAAGTGTCTAAGGAAAAAAGGAATCTGCAAGGGGTATATGTAACTGGAAACAGCAAGAGGTGGGGGAAAACGGGCGGTAGGATCAAACAGATGTTTATGACATTTTATGACAGGAAAGGAGAAAAGGTGTTAATGGAAGGATACCCAAGGGGCAAGGTAAAAATCTAGGTAGGTGGTCGGGCGAGTATTTGGAAAATATTAGCGTACATAGGAGAAATGCCTTGTTGGTCAGTTTTGTAATTTATATTGTTTTTGTTTAAGTTTATGTGTACACATTCCGAGATCTGTAGTCTTTTTTTGTTACGTTGTGTAGAAAGAATTTTCGTGTCGTCGAAGTTAAAAGTGTGTTTTTGTGTAATGGCGTGTTTTGCAAGTGCAGATTTATCTATTTCTTTATTAGTGATGGTTCGTTTATGTTGTGTAAGACGTGAGTGAATGTCATTTATGGTTTCTCCTATGTATACACCATTACAGGAAGGGGTTTGGCAAGGGACTTGGTAAACACATCGGGTTGTATGTTCAAAAGGGATGGGATCTTTGAGTTTGGTGTAGAGGGTTTTGAGTTTGTTGGTAGTTTTCAAACCAAAGTTTAGGGAAGGGTAGGATTTTTTAATTGTCTTTGTAAGTTTATCAGTCAGTCCAGGTGTAAATGGTAGAGATCGGAACATTTGGGAACTGGGAGTTAGGGAAGAATTGGGAGAGATAGTGCTGGAAGGTTGGGATTTTACTTTTTTAACAAGGGATTTTATGAGGTTGGGGGGAAATTGGTTGCGTGCCAATATATCTGAGGCGATATTAATATTTTTATTGTGGAAGGAAGCATGGGATAGGGAGAGGACTCGGCGAAGGAGATTTCTGGCTACATTAATCTTGAGGTGGTAAGGATGGGATGAATGAAAATTAAGTAACCGTCCCGAGTATGTGGGTTTTGTGTACCAGTCAGTAATAATAGTACCGTCAGTCTGTCTAATTAGTAAGATGTCCAAGTATGGGAGCTGTCTGTCCTGTTCTATTTCGACTGTAAATTGAAGCCTAGGGTAAAAGGAATTGAAACAGGTAAGTATGTCTGTTAGTCTGTTTGGGTTAATCATCAGCAAAAGATCGTCTACGTATTTGCAGATGAATGAGATGTCATGGGGAAACTGTGGGACGAGGGAGTTGAGAAGATCGTTGAGAAGGATTGAGGATAAATCGGGTGCAAGACAGTTGCCCATGGCTAGACCTTCAATTTGTGCTTCCTTCCACAATAAAAATATTAATATCGCCTCAGATATATTGGCACGCAACCAATTTCCCCCCAACCTCATAAAATCCCTTGTTAAAAAAGTAAAATCCCAACCTTCCAGCACTATCTCTCCCAATTCTTCCCTAACTCCCAGTTCCCAAATGTTCCGATCTCTACCATTTACACCTGGACTGACTGATAAACTTACAAAGACAATTAAAAAATCCTACCCTTCCCTAAACTTTGGTTTGAAAACTACCAACAAACTCAAAACCCTCTACACCAAACTCAAAGATCCCATCCCTTTTGAACATACAACCCGATGTGTTTACCAAGTCCCTTGCCAAACCCCTTCCTGTAATGGTGTATACATAGGAGAAACCATAAATGACATTCACTCACGTCTTACACAACATAAACGAACCATCACTAATAAAGAAATAGATAAATCTGCACTTGCAAAACACGCCATTACACAAAAACACACTTTTAACTTCGACGACACGAAAATTCTTTCTACACAACGTAACAAAAAAAGACTACAGATCTCGGAATGTGTACACATAAACTTAAACAAAAACAATATAAATTACAAAACTGACCAACAAGGCATTTCTCCTATGTACGCTAATATTTTCCAAATACTCGCCCGACCACCTACCTAGATTTTTACCTTGCCCCTTGGGTATCCTTCCATTAACACCTTTTCTCCTTTCCTGTCATAAAATGTCATAAACATCTGTTTGATCCTACCGCCCGTTTTCCCCCACCTCTTGCTGTTTCCAGTTACATATACCCCTTGCAGATTCCTTTTTTCCTTAGACACTTTCACAATGGTTACTTAATTGCCAACCTTGGTCTTCCTCTGCCGCTCGGCATTTCCATTGGTATGTAGTATCTTATTTCTTTGTAAAATTAATTAATGTTACTATTAGCTACTATATTTGTCATTGGTATATAGTTCTCTTATTTCTTTGTAAAATCAATTAATGTTACTAATTACTATTAAAATCAATTACTGTACCTATTTTCTTTTTCATTCTACTCATTCTAAGAATTTTAAGACGATATGTTCTGTTATAAGTTAAACTGTATCTATAGTTCTGTTACCTATCACAATTATAAATTTTTCTTGATTGTTTCTGTATTAATTTCTTTTTTTTGTCATTTTAGCTGACGAAGGCTACCAATGAGTAGCCGAAACGTCCGAAATATAGATTTTTTTAAAACAAAATCATATTGAGGTTTATTTAGCCGAATCCCAACCATTCCATCTGTACTTATAATCAATTAAGTTTACAGTATTTTACAAGGTTGCAGGTTAAAATGCTTAATAATCAATTAAGTTTACAGTATTTTACAAGGTTGCAAGTTAAAATGCTTAATAATCAATTAAGTTTACAGTATTTTACAAGGTTGCAAGTTAAAATGCTTAATAATCAATTAAGTTTACAGTATTTTACAAGGTTGCAGGTTAAAATGCTTAATAATCAATTAAGTTTACAGTATTTTACAAGGTTGCAGGTTAAAATGCTTAATAATCAATTAAGTTTACAGTATTTTACAAGGTTGCAAGTTAAAATGCTTAATAATCAATTAAGTTTACAGTATTTTACAAGGTTGCAAGTTAAAATGCTTAATAATCAATTAAGTTTACAGTATTTTACAAGGTTGCAAGTTAAAATGCTTAATAATCAATTAAGTTTACAGTATTTTACAAGGTTGCAAGTTAAAATGCTTAATAATCAATTAAGTTTACAGTATTTTACAAGGTTGCAAGTTAAAATGCTTAATAATCAATTAAGTTTACAGTATTTTACAAGGTTGCAGGTTAAAATGCTTAATAATCAATTAAGTTTACAGTATTTTACAAGGTTGCAGGTTAAAATGCTTAATAATCAATTAAGTTTACAGTATTTTACAAGGTTGCAAGTTAAAATGCTTAATAATCAATTAAGTTTACAGTATTTTACAAGGTTGCAAGTTAAAATGCTTAATAATCAATTAAGTTTACAGTATTTTACAAGGTTGCAAGTTAAAATGCTTAATAATCACTTAAGTTTACAGTATTTTACAAGGTTGCAAGTTAAAATGCTTAATAATCAATTAAGTTTACAGTATTTTACAAGGTTGCAAGTTAAAATGCTTAATAATCAATTAAGTTTACAGTATTTTACAAGGTTGCAAGTTAAAATGCTTAATAATCAATTAAGTTTACAGTATTTTACAAGGTTGCAAGTTAAAATGCTTAATAATCAATTAAGTTTACAGTATTTTACAAGGTTGCAAGTTAAAATGCTTAATAATCAATTAAGTTTACAGTATTTTACAAGGTTGCAAGTTAAAATGCTTAATAATCAATTAAGTTTACAGTATTTTACAAGGTTGCAAGTTAAAATGCTTAATAATCAATTAAGTTTACAGTATTTTACAAGGTTGCAGGTTAAAATGCTTAATAATCAATTAAGTTTACAGTAATTAAGGTTGCACTAATTATAAAATGCGAGAACTACTTGAAGGCCAAGCAGAAATATTTGAAAACACGGAACTGTACTCAAGTAAAAACAGGGAAGACAAGAGACTAGATAAAATGGACAATGGATTCCCACATTTTGGCCAATATAAAATGAATACTTTTTAATTTCTTCACACAAGGTATTTGAAAATAGCAAAACTACATTCCACATTTTTTTGACAAAAGGGAGTCAATCGTTCATTTTATCCCTCAATAAACCTCCACTTTATTTTCATAGATTTAATGCTTACTAAATGTAGAAGTTTTTGTGTAAGTATTGAATCTGTAGTGCGTTAGAGGGCTGTGGAAAAAACTCTGATTCATTGATAGAAACAGAAGTGCGTTATTGGACGTCTAGAAAGTATCTTTTAATAATGGTTTTAGTGAATTAAATTAATGTATTAATAAAGGAAAATTTGTCTATTTTATAATGGCATAATTATAATTTAATCATATTAAATAGTTTTGAGAAATCCTTCCTTATCTATTAAAAATCATGACTACGTTAAAAAAGACAGAAAATTGGCCGGAGCTCCTTTTCCTTCCGGAATCGGACCATACTTGAAATGAACTTTTTTGTTGGAGATGATGTCTACAATCATCTCCTAGAGTTTGGCTACTTAGACCTGAATCACCCTGTACATGGCACGGTCAAGCTTCCTTCAAAATGGCTTACTTTTTATTAAATAATCAAGTTCGTTAACCATCAGAATCTGCCCTCCGGAACTTTCCTAGAATGCAAATGCGCAAATGTAGATATACTCAAAATAATTTAATCTAATATTTTATCTAGGCGCACGGTAGATGGCCAGGCCAAGTTCCGGCCTAAGCATACTGTGTGTATATTACAGGCGGTCTTAGAGCCGATTTTTACCCCCTCTCATAACTTTCAACCAGGTAAAGATAAAGTTATGAAATATTACACAGGTATTGTACTACTAGATGTGAGTAAAACTGGAAATTTTCATAATTCTACATCGAATAGTTTCCGAGATATAAGCGATCGAAAATCGGGATTTATAGGACTCACTCACTCACTCACTCACTCATCAAAATTATTAGGCACTTCCCATGATGCTAGAGACTTGAAATTTTGCATGAAGATAGATATGAAGACGTTATTAAAGGAACAAATAGAAAAATCGCGAAAAGTTGTGTTTGACTCCGCTTCCGGGGCGGGGGCGTGTCAGTTTTGTACTTCCTTCGGAAACCCGTCATTCCGTCCGAAACCCATGATGTGGGGTATCAAATGAATTGTCTCGGTATGAAGAACCTATATTTGATGTTTTAAGAAACAATTAGACGCATATAGGTTTGGTAAAAATCTTATACCAGCTGTCTGCCTGTATGTTTGTTCCTCTTACAAATCCGTACCGTTTGACCGATTTTGACCAAACTTGGGACACAGATGGGTCTTGATACGGGGAGAATCATAGGCTAGGTTAAATTGTCTATCAGCTGTCTGTCTGTCAGTTTGTTCCTTATAAAAATACAAACCGTTTGACCGATTTTGACAAAATTTGACACACATGTCAGTCTTTATCCGGGTAGTGTCTTAGGCTAGTCAAAATCGTCTATCAGCTGTCTGTCTGCATGTTGATTCCTTACACAAATTCACACCACTTGACCGATTTTGACCATTCTTGGCATACAGGTAGGCTTTGGTCCGGGGAATGCACTAGGCTAGGTAAAAAAGGTCTTTCAGCTGTCTATCTGTATGTTTGTTCCTTATACAAATTCACACCGTTTGGCCTATTTTGACCAAACTTGGCACGCAGGTAGGTCTTGATACGGGAGTGTCATATTACCTATGACGTTTTCTACTTTTTGTTCCATCGAAATGCCATCATTCCTTCTGAAACCCATCATGTGGGGTATCAAATGAATCTTCTTGGTAAGGAGAACCTGTATTTGATGTTTTAAAAAACATTTCGACGCATCTTAACAAAAACAGTTGTGACTTCTTTCTTAAATGTAGTAAATGAAGTCGTAGGGGTTAACTGCATAATATACTTGAAATCAGATAATAAGTTTTTTAAAGTCGAGCCATCTAAATTACAAAGTTTAGGATCACAAACCCAAAATGTATCGTCTTTGTTCTTATCTTTTTCTTGAAGGCCTTCTACACTTTCCCTATTGTGATTTTTATCCTCGGGATAAAGTTCCTGTGTTTTACAGTGTAATAGTTTAGTTAAGAGAGCAATCAATTTGTCCTCTAGAGTAATGTCATCTGGAAGAGCTTCTAACTTTTCTAGTCTAGTGATTAGATGTATGTAGGTTGATTATTGGTATCAAATATCAAGCAGTAAGGAGAACCGCATGCAGAATCCAAAGACCCTGGTTTTATATGAAGTACAAAAGCCAGAAGGTATGCGGCAACTAAATTCTATTTAATACTTAGAAAAAAGTAATGAGATCCCCAAAAAAACATAAATGTGAAATAGAGGCCAAGTTCCTGCCCCCACAAAGAAACACTCCCTTCCTCAAAAATATCCCCGCCTAAAACCCCCCAAAAACGCCTTACCATTCTACACTCCAAAAAAGTAGTATGAGTTGGTGTATAAATTCAACCAAAAATATTTGCCAATACAAGAGATGATACAAGAAAGAAATGTCCAAGTTCATTACTTAGAAGACCTCATAGTTACTTACTAAGAACAGTAAAGACACTTCAACTGACCTTTAAAAACAACAATAAAAATACTTATATCCAGTTACTAAAATATCACTTTCCTCAACCAGGTATATTCTTAAACTTGGCAATGTTTAGTTTTTCTCTAAAGATAATTTCGGCACAAAAAAAACATTGCCAAGTTTAAGAATATACCTGGTTGAGGAAAGTGATATTTTAGTAACTGGATATAAGTATTTTTATTGTTGTTTTTAAAGGTCAGTTGAAGTGTCTTTACTGTTCTTAGTAAGTAACTATGAGGTCTTCTAAGTAATGAACTTGGACATTTCTTTCTTGTATCATCTCTTGTATTGGCAAATATTTTTGGTTGAATTTATACACCAACTCATACTACTTTTTTGGAGTGTAGAATGGTAAGGCGTTTTTGGGGGGTTTTAGGCGGGGATATTTTTGAGGAAGGGAGTGTTTCTTTGTGGGGCAGGAACTTGGCCTCTATTTCACATTTATGTTTTTTTGGGGATATATTTTACAAGCTTGTATTAACAAAATGTAATGTAAATATACAAAAGCAAACTAACGAATATGAAAATCACCACTTTTCAGAGTGGAAAAGTATTTATTCATAACTTTTTTTTTGGACAGTCAAATATTCGGCAGAGTTGACCTTTTGATAGTGGAATACTTTCCCATTAATAGAGTGAAGTCATATTGAAGAATTTGCCGTAAATAAGTCCAGCAGAAATTATTAAAGATGGACAATGAAAGATGCGTTTTTTCATATTCGTTAGTTTGCTTTTGTATCGACGATATATAGACAATAAGGTAATTTAATGCAATGTAATAATATATAGATAATATAAATATATAGGCAATAAGGTAACATAAGGTTCTGTAATTACTATAAAAAATGTAAGGTGTACATCGCCATAAAGAGGAACACCAACAAATAACTAAAATGAACGAAAGCACCCTAAGACTCAGTTCCTGTGAGACGGACGTTTTTAAGTAACTGCATAAAAATTTAATAAAATTACTAATGAAAAATAAATTACTAACCGCAAAATAAAATAAAATCTTTTCCCCCTTCTGCCTTGATAGTAACATAACTCCCGAAATGAGAAATATTAAGACCCGAGGAAAATGTAGGTAACCAATGTGTAGCGATGCCAATTTCCCGGGATGTCTCTTCCCGTGGGATCTACCATTAGTTCAGGAGGTAATCCTGGGAAACCCCGCCCTCCCCCCTCCCCCAGGGAACTCCTAATCCTAGGATTGGAGGGAAATGGACAATTCTTATCTTTTCCCATTTTCTTGGGATGATTCTAAATTCAATGGAAATTTTAGGGAGCAAGCACATAAGAAAAATCTTTTTCTCCAATAATGGCTTATGTTCCATCTCGTGTATAAGTAAATATTTTTCCTCCCCGCCTATAAGGAGGGAAATGTACTCATGATTACGACTGGAAGACGCATTCTAGAGGCACTGAGGAAAAACTCGACGTTTCACGAAAAATCTTGTCACTAATTCATAAAATTGGCTTCTACAGTATTTTGACTACGGAAAATTGGTTCTTAAGATTAAGATGTGTTTTCCTACTGCACTAGTATTTCTAAAGGGACACAACTCAACACTCCGTGTTATTCAGTTATAACTGTGAAAGACATTGGTAAATATCTCTTAATCAACCACCAAAACTGTATGTACCTAGCTACAGAGCTTGTACACCAGAGGGCACTTGTATCACTCTTCCTGTCTTAATGCTATTCCATCTACATAGGCAAGAGTGAAACAACTCAACAATCTGTGTTTTTCAGTTCTGACTATGAAAGACATGGTAAATATCTCTTAATCAACCATCAAAACTGTATGTACTTAGCTACAGAGCTTGTACACCAGAGGGCACTTGTATCACTCTTCCTGTCTTAATTCTATTCCATCTACATAAGCAAGAGTGACACAACTCAACAATCTGTGTTTTTCAGTTCTGACTATGAAAGACATGGTAAATATCTCTTAATCAACCATCAAAACTGTGTGTACTTAGCCTGAGAGCTTCTACACCAGAGGGCACTTGTATCACTCTTCCTGTCTTACTTCTATTCCCTCTACATAGGCAAGAGTGACACAACTCAACAATCTGTGTTTTTCAGTTCTGACTATGAAAGACATGGTAAATATCTCTTAATCAACCATCAAAACTGTGTGTACTTAGCCTAAGAGCGTGTACACCAGAGGGCAATAGTGTCACTCTTCCTGTCTTAATGCTAAGCTAGGTTTACACGGGCGAGAAAACTTGCGGCAGTACTTGCGCAAGTTCTGTCCCGTCGTGTAAACACGTAGATGCAATTTTTCCCGACACTTGAGTCACTGTCGCAAGTTGTCCCGCGAGCTCTCGCGCGAGTCACTGTCGCAAGTTGTTGCGGCAGAGAGCTCAAAATCCGTTTACATTGTGACGCCGTTTGATAAAATTTCAACTCGCACAAGCAGCTCCTTCCAAGTCAATTTTCAGTTTCTTTGCCGCCGAGAAGACGTAAAAGTCCGACTCGCAGGAACTCCGTCATCTTAGCGCGGTCCCTAGTGTCATTTGGAAAGCTTCAAATAGAAACAGTTATCATTTCGGTTAGACCTTTCGTGAAATACTTTTATGACCCCAGGGACGTGAGCGATGGCAAGGCTACCTTTACCTGGAAAATTGACCCCGGCGTTCTCAATGTTTGCTCAAGGAAAACAAAATTTTACAGATAGCGCAATATGATAAAGGTTTTCATAAAATAACAAACAAAAAAAGTTAAAAGTCCGACTCGCAGGAACTGCGTCATCTTAGCGCGGTTCCATTCATATCCCTAGTGTTATTTTGTAGACTTAGAATAGAAACAGTTATTACTTTGTTTGGATCATTCCTAATGTAAACAAATATGAAAAAAAAAAACAAGATTTTCAGCTAGGGATGAAACTATCCTAAGCAGAAATTACTCTTTCTGCCGTCCCAAGTTTCGGTCTACGAAGACTCTTCTACGAATATATTTCTAATTTACTTAACTTGTAGTGCAAACATATCCATTTTACTTTTAAATGCAATTAAACAAAATAAAATTGTACATGAAAATGAGAAAGTAGTGTTATTTTTTATTGAACTACGGCCACATTCAACCACAAAATAGAATTATATTTCTAGTATAGCATTTGGCTGCATGACTTCCTACAGGTAAAGGTAACTGTCAGCTGTCCTAGAATGCTTGATGAGAACAATGAATCTTGATTTATGAAGTGCAATAAAAGCCTACCTGAACCGGCCTACTACCTCGACCCGGACTGACCCTACACGGAGAATATTTACGTTTTCAGTTCTGTTACAGGTTCAAAGAATTTGTATTTATTCCCCTGTTTTATTGAGAAATACATCCTCCTACTAGAAGCAATAACAAAATAACAAGAAATAAAAACAGACAAAAAGAACCGTATAAATAAACGAAATCAATTATCGTTTATCAAACTTCTAAGTTATATGTACTTATTTCTCCGTTTGACATCGCCTAATCAAAACTTTCTTCAGAACCTGTTTTCTAGATCATTTAGTAAGCTTTCGAATGGTAACCATTCGTTTGCCAAGATTCTCAACCGTTTTCGAGATATTAAGGAAAGTATACGAAGTTTCCAAAGCTTTTCATCTCTATAAATAAATTATTTTAATTTAACCCTTCCTTAACTCCAAACGTAAGTAAATGAAAGTAGAACATGTAGATAATGTTTCAACTGAATCCCGTTATTCTAAGTACCCAAACCAAAAACGGTATTCAAAAACTATTTTTCCAATTTTCTCGACAACGGTTAAAGCTATCGCCTTGAAAATGGTTTCATTCGTTTTCTTAGCCCAAGAAGCCTATAAAACGAGTACTTACAAGCTTA
Organism: Gonocerus acuteangulatus; assembly: GCA_946811695.1. Lineage (NCBI taxonomy): Eukaryota > Metazoa > Arthropoda > Insecta > Hemiptera > Coreidae > Gonocerus > Gonocerus acuteangulatus. The sequence goes on along the minus strand of OX328128.1, from coordinate 4,282,634 downwards.
TGAACTCAAAAACGTAAGCGTTACGATTTTTTCTGCGCGAATTTCGCCCCGAACGCCATCTTCCAGTGGGCGGATTTTGCTGGTTAACGAACTTGACCTTTCAAATTGGACGACAGATTTTTGTACCAAATTTCAACAAAATCGGACCATTCGTCTTCTACCTAGAGAGCGAACAGACAAATATATATATATATATATATATATATATATATATATATATATATATATATATATATATACATACAAATTTGAACCACCGTTATTTTCGGTTTCTAGGGGTTCTGAAACGCGAAATTTTCTAGTCGGCACTTCCGGATTGTTTCATTGTATCAACCTTATAAGCGGGGTTCCTCCCTATGGGGGAGGGAGGAACCGCGCTAAAAACATGGACAACGGTCTGACGATGCAGAATTTGATTTCTGTAAAAAAATCACCCACAAAAACCGACCGCTGGAGAATGCAGTATTAACATCAATAATTCTCCCCCGCGAAGGACCCTAAAAAATAATATATATGGTACTTGTTCACTCATCATCACACGTACGTTGAGCCTACATCACACGTACGTTGAGGCTACATCACACGTACGTTGAGCCTACATCACACGTAGCTTGAGCCTACATCACACGTACCTTGAGCCTACATCACACGTAACTTGAGCCTACATCACACGTACCTTGAGCCTACATCACACGTACCTTGAGCCTACCTTCTTGCCATGGAGATATGACATGCTCCTGTCAAAATGGCCGTTACTACTCTTCAAGCTTAATGGACACTAGCTCCAAGTGCATTTCTCTCAGCAAGTTCAATTAATTAATATGGAGTAGAAACCGAGCAAGCCACAAGCAAGGAGTCGTGGTGTAACCAGCCAGCATGCCAACTCAGAATCTCAAGCAACCCTACTTCAAATACCAACCCATCACCCATTCACAAGAAGCATCATATCATTATTATTAAAGTAAGGAGTTATTGTTAATTATAGTTATACTATCTAATAGCCTTTACTTTATGACCCCCCTCCTTCTTCACACACATGTCCACTCACTCACTTCCACACCCCTGAGCTACAACCAGGAAGATGTACCATATCCCATGGAAAGGGATGGTATATTCTTTCACATTTATACATGGTCCTCCGGGCCGGATGTTGTTTCTTTTTAAATTACTTAAATTATATTTAAATATATTAATTATGCTGGTCATTCAGTAGCATGTTCAAAATAATTTCTTAGCTACTCAGCTCAATCTGAATCAATCCATATTTATTTATAAGTACTATTTATATCTTAATTTATTAATTATTTATATTAATTTTAATCATTTGCTCATCTCATTTGTTTATGTGTTTGAAAAAAAATCTCTTCTGATGGTAAATAATAGAAAATTTCACATTAATTATTGTGTTACTGAGAACACTAACCTCATAACCAGAGAGGTTTAATTATATTTAAATTCTTTCTTCAATTATTAATTCATAACACATTATTTATAGCAATTACCTGTGCCTAGTTGTCTAACTATACTAAATATAAGGAGAAATTCTTTTCTATCCATTAAATTCAAATAGGAATGGCCAATTCCAATCCTTGTCAGACCTAATTCTACCCGGGTCTGCTAGTTGTGTAAGCTTTGGGAAATGGTTTTATACCTCATTCATAAATACAAACCGATTAAAATAACATTGACTAAATTTAAATTAAATGATTAACATTTAGGCATATAATAATAAACCTAGCACTAACTAAATTATATTTTCTCAGTTTTTTTTTTATTTCGTAATTTATTTATTCCATTTAATTTAGAAATAATTTAAACTTTTAGATACATAAACATTTTATTTATTTATTTATTGTGTTTGGTATTTTGTAGGATAAACACACTGAGTTAAGTCTTCTAAGAGATCAGGAATTGATTATAAATTTATATATATTATTATGAATCCAGGATTTATGGATTTAAATGAAATATATTAAAGGCTTAAAAATGATTAGAGCTTTAACTTTAAGACATAAAAGTAATGCACTTTTTCATGGGATAAAAATGTGATTGCATCAACGAATCTTCTAGGTCTTCATATGAGATCGTATAATCCTGTATTTCGTAGATATGTTAAGATACTGTCTATGTACTGGCTACCTTCAGCGAGAAGTTCACACATGTTGTAAGGGATGGTTAAGTCATGTCGTCTAATGCAGTCTGTTAGAATATGTTTTATTGTTAAGTCTGAATTACAAATTTCACACGATGGACTCTCTTGTCTTGTCATTAAGTATTTGTGAGTAAGTCTTGAATGGCCAATCCTAAGTCGAGCCAATACAACCTCCTCCCTTCTATTGGCTCGATAACTGGATGGCCAGTCTTTGACAGTATGTTTTATCGTCCGTAATTTGTTGTCCGTAAGTATCGTCCAAGAGTGTTCCCAGTTTTCCAAAATAAATGTCTTCATAGATCTGTTCATGTCTTCATGTGGAATTGGTCCGTTATCTATGTCTGTCCGTTCTGCAGCTATTTTAGCGTGGGTGTCTGCAATCGGATTTTTCCCTAGACCTTCAGTTATAATGTGGACATTACCCTTTCTAAATTTAATAAATTAAGCCCAACATCAAAATTAATTTATAAGGAAATGTTTAAAACTTTCACTATCCAAAACAGCCAGAAACTCTCTATCTTCACTGATGGGTCAAAGTACGATAAAGGTGTGGGAGCAGCAGCTGTTATGGAAGAACAAATAATAACTAGAAAATTCAATGATTTCTGGAGTTGGTTTACAGCTGAGCTCTACGGCATACTTATTGGCTTGGAGAACATACCAACTTCAGACAGACGGGACGTTGTTATTTACACCGACTCACTGAGTTCACTTCAAGCACTGCAGTTGGTTTACAGCTGAGCTCTACGGCATACTTGTTGGCTAGGAGAACATACCAACTTCAGACAGACGGGACGTTGTTATTTACACCGACTCACTGAGTTCACTTCAAGCACTGCAGTTGGTTTACAGCTGAGCTCTACGGCATACTTGTTGGCTAGGAGAACATACCAACTTCAGACCGACGAGACATTGTTATTTACACCGACTCACTGAGTTCACTTCAAGCACTAAAGGACAAATACACCTCTCATCCTATACTCTCAAAAATACTTAAGACAATACACTCTCTACACAAACATGTAACATTGTACTGGCTACCTGGTCATTTTATTTATTCATCGCACCGCATCTATGGCGAAGTGCAGTTTTTCGGTCTTTTCAGTAGAAGGCGATGTAAAGTAGGTTTAGTCGAGCATATTCCTAGAACATGTTCTTATTTAATAATTTTAAAATATTTTAACCAGATATTTTGACTTGGTATTTACTTAGGTGTTGTTGTAAATGTTTATGTCCTTTAAATGTTTGAGTATTGTATCAATGTGGTGGCTGTCATCTCCGAGGAGTTCTGTCAAGTCTATAGGTACATCAAGGTTCTGTCTTAAATAGCAGTTAGTCAGTATATGGTTGATTGTCAGTTCTGAGTTACATGTTCGGCACGTCGGTTTGTCCTTGTTAGTCATTAGGTACTCGTGAGTCACACGACTGTGGCCGATACGTAGTCTGGCTAATATGGCTTCTTCGCGGCGTGATTATCTGTGTGACGAAGGCCATTCTTTCACCGTAAACTTCACCGTCTTCAGTTTGTTCTCTGTTGTCTTAGTCCAATCCGATACATATACAATGAATTCAGCATAATCACTTGTTTGTTTTTCCCCACGCCATTTATTAACTTTGTTCGAACTGAGTGAATGTCAACACACTTCATTACCTGCTAATCCCCATAGTTGCGAAGCAGATGTATTTAATAAATAATAACAATTACTTAATTTAGTTGATAAGTGCTACCACTTCTTTGGGACCTCCAGTAAGTTATCCAGGTTTCTTAAAAATGAAAAAGGTCTCTCAGTTTCAAAAGGTTTATATTTCAATAATTGTGAACTAAATTCCGTTTTTATTCCATCATCATGAAATCTGACGATTTATCAAATGTGTTCTTGCCGGTATGACTTCGTCATATTTTCCTGTTTTTACACTGAGAAAAAAAAACAGGCTGCTCGCATCTACTTTCAGGCTGCCCGCAGCTTGAAAACTGTGACTCAGTGCCAGTATTTTGAAATAGGACATTTTAGTTTAAAATAGGATTCCACATATTTTAGCCTAAAATAGTATTCCAGTAGTTAGAGTGCCCGCATTTTATAATAGAGTGCTGGAATGCTAATTCTGCATCCTATAGTAGAGTTCTCACACCCAAAGCTAGCATCCAACAATAGAGTGCCCAGCACTCTACTTTCAAGTGCGTACCCCTAGACTTTAGATTGCTGGCACTCTGTTACTGGCTTCTAGCAGCCTACCCATATAGGCTGCGAGCATCCTGATGTTTGCTTTCTGTATCCTACCCCTATAGGCTGCTAGCATCCTATATGGATGGGTTACATTGACCCCATCCATATAGGATGCTAGCAGCCTACAGAGAGATGACTTTATTATGTGGATAAAAAAGAACAAAGGTAAATTCAGAGTAATAATAATGAGACTTTATTTGGGTGTAATTTACATATACACTTCTTAACAAGTAGACATTTACAAGTAGGTATGAGGTATACACTTTTTAACAAATATAGATATTTACAAGTATTAGGTATTAGGTACAATGTACTTATGAACAATATTGAACAAGTAGGTCTAGAAATAAAATATTTTTTTTTGTTTTCATGACACTTATAGCCGCATTCATTAAGCCGAAGACAGTTGATTTCAGCATCTGTTCAAACAGAAACAAAAAGAAATTTTTATTAATAACAAAAGAAAAGTTGTTGTTGTTGTGTTTTATATAATTAAAAAGAAACATAAATAGGCATTTTTTCTAGTTTAAAATGTCGCAGTAAATTCAAAGCTGCCAGGGAATTACAAAATAAATATAAAATAAGGTTATTGTCTATGGATATGATCATAAATGAAGGAACTCTAGAAACAGAATGGACACCAAAATAAAAGTCTACTAATATAATTTTAACTAATATTCTAGCCGTATTCTAGGAACGTATACAAAAAGACTGCCATCAGTTCTCAGCTTACCAGGCTTATTGAACTCCATCTTCAGTTGGTTCTATACCATATATATATATTCTTGAAAAACAAACCCAACTTTCTTCATTCTATTGTATATAACATCTGTTTTTAAATTTAATAATAAAAACAAGAGCCTGAACTCTGTTCTGGCGGGACAGTCTGCATCCAGGCATACAGGCTCTTGTTTTAATTATTAAATTTAAAAACAGATGTTATATACAATAGAATGAAGAAAGTTGTGTTTGTTTTTCAAGAATATATTCCCTTAATATAACATGGAGGTGCGGGTATAGAACCAACTGAAGATGGAGTTCAATAAGCCTGGAAAGCTGAGAACTGATGGAAGTATTTGTTCCTTCATTTATTATCATATCCATAGAAAAAAAAACCTTATTTTATATTTATTTTGTAATTCCCTGGCAGCTGTGAATTTACTGCGACATTTTAAACTAGAAAAAATGCCTATTTATGTTTCTTTTTAATTATATAAAACACAACAACAACACCTTTTCTGTTGTTATTAATAAAAATTTATTTTTGTTTCTGTTTGAACAGATGCTGAAATCAACTGTCTTCGGCTTTATGAATGCGGCTATAAGTGTCATGAAAACAAAAACAATATTTTATTACTAGACCTACTTGTTCAATATTGTTCATAAGTACTCATATATATATATATATATATATATATATATATATATATATATATATATATATATATATATACATATATTATGAGTTAAGCTGCCCATGGACGATGATTTACACAGCTTCCTTCTTGTTATATTTTTATGAACATTCTGCCGGAATAAAATAAATATCCAGGCGGTCTCGTGCGCGCCCCGAATAGTCAATTGAACACTTTGGAATATAATACATACAAGGAAATATAGATTCTATACAACCGGCCTTTGGACTATAATACATACAAGGAAATATAGATTCTATACAACCGGCCTTTTTGAAAGAACATAAAGTCCACTAAAAGTGAGAGAGAAATTGATTCATATGTTACACTTCCTAAATAAACGCACGGATCCTGGAGAAGGGAGGAGAATGTAACATCCTGGAAAATATGAGTTACGAGGCCTATGAGAGGGTCGGAACGAGGGACAGACAAATACATCGTAGGAAATACATTGCCTGAGGGAAAATATAGTTCTGAATGGGATGGCGAGGGGACGAAGAGAGAGAGAGAGATGGATGGTGAGGGAGACCGGGGTAGAGGATGGGGTATAGGGTGAGAGAGGGAGAGAGAGAGAGAGAGAGGGCACAGAAAGAGAGCAAGGGAGATTTGGGGTTATATAGCGATAAAGAGAGAGAGTGTGGGTGAAAGAGAGAGCGTGAGAGAGAAAGAGAGGTTATGAGAGAACGGATGGGATATAGAGAGAGCGAAGCTCTGAGAGAGAGAGAGAGAGAGAGAGAGAGAGAGAGAGAGAGAGAGAGAGAGGGAGAGAGAGAAAGAGTGAGAGAGAGAGAGAGAGAGAGAGAGAGAGAGGGAGAGAGAGAGAGAAAGAGTGAGAGAGAGAGAGAGAGAGAGAGAGAGAGAGAGAGAGAGAGAGAGAGAGAGTGAGAGAGAAGTGGAATAAATTTCGTAACAAAGGCCCTACAGTATTCGTTGCGAAGTTCCAGAGCCAGTCCTTCCCTAAACTAAATCCTGTGTTTGTGTTTTCACACTCTAACGACTTCCAGAAATCCTCTCTGATTAACAGTTCTTATATCGACACGAGGTATCTTCGGCTTGGTTTTAAATTCTTCTTGTCCGACAAGCAAACTTTATTTTTGCAAGTCCAGAAAGAGAGTTAGAAGAGAGATTTTAGGTTATATGGAGGTAATCAGAGAACGAATGAGTACTAGAAAGAGAGAGTGATCCTGCGAAAGAAAGAGAGAGATAGAGAGAGCTGGAAGACCGAGAGAGAGTGAGAAGCAGAAAAAGAGGGTGCTAGAGCATGGATGGGGTACAGAAAACGTGAGAGAGGAAGTGGAAGGTAGGGAGAGTTGTGAGAGAGATAAAGAGAGAGGGAGAGGGAGAGAGAGAGAGAGAGAGAGAGAGAAAGAGATATAGAGAGAGGGAGAGGGAGAGCGAGAGAGAGGGGGAGAGAGATATAGAGAGAGAGAGAGAGAGAGAGAGAGAGAGAGAGAGGTTGAGAGAGAGAGAGAGAGAGGTTGAGAGAGAGAGAGAGGTTGAGAGAGAGAGAGAGAGAGAGAGAGAGAGAGAGAGAGAGAAAGAGATATAGAGAGAGGGAGAGGGAGAGCGAGAGAGAGGGGGAGAGAGATATATAGAGAGAGAGAGAGAGAGAGAGAGAGGTTGAGAGAGAGAGAGAGAGAGGTTGAGAGAGAGAGAGAGAGAGAGGTTGAGAGGTTGAGAGAGAGAGAGAGAGAGAGAGAGAGAGAGAATGGGCAAAATATGAAACCTCCAAGCACTAAAGAGTCCATTGGACTTGTCAAATACACCTTGACAAGAAGAGACCAAGTAGTAATGACCAGACTTCGCATTGGACACTCATTGCTCACACATAATTACCTCGTGGAGAGAAAAGATAAACCCCCCATATGCAGACTTTGTAACATAACATTGACAATTAAACAGATACTCACTGAATATAAAATACCTGACAAGCTGACCATTCCACACAACCTACAAGAACATCTTAAAACACATAAGCATGTATCATAGAATCTGAATAATATTATTTAAATGTATTCTATTTTTATAAACTAGTTCCCGTCCTAAAATTCCTAGTTATAAATGGACGTTTAAATTGAAATAAATATAAACTAGTATATAAAGGCTATTATTTTAGCTGCTTAAATTCTTGCACTCCATGTTCATCATAATATGTAATTATTCCATGTTTGTATTACTTCCAAAGACAGTAATGGCAGTTCTTGTTGTAACTGTGTTTGCCAGTTCTTGTTGTAACTGTGTATGCCAGTTCTTGTTGTAACTGTGTATGCCAGTTCTTATTGTAACTGTGTTTGCCAGTTCTTGTTGTAACTGTGTATGCCAGTTCTTGTTGTAACTGTGTATGCCAGTTCTTGTTGTAACTGTGTATGCCAGTTCTTGTTGTAACTGTGTATGCCAGTTCTTGTTGTAACTGTGTATGGCAGTTCTTCAGAAATGAAAGTGCATATTCCTTTTGTTGCGGTGCTCCAAAAAATAAATAAATAAATAAATAAAAACTAACGGCAGAAGGAGTCATCAGAACACAGGAATAGAATTATTTCGCTTACAGTGGTACTACATAAACAGCCATAACTACATCTATATATATATATATATATATATATATATATATATATATATATATATATATATACAAATCGCGTGCCTGTCTGTTTGTTCCTTACACAAATCTACACCGTTTGACCGATTTTGACCAAACTTGGCATACAGGTTGGTCTTGATACTGGAAATCTCCTAGGCTAGGTCAAAATAGTCAAATTTCAAAATTTGGTCAAAAGGTCCTATGTTTTGTTCAAGAAGAATTGGCTACACTGAACCATTCTGATTCTGACGGTCATTTTGAATCGACAGCCATTTTGAATAATGTCTCAAATTTATTTGTTGATGTTGTTGATAATTAGAATAACTCGAACTCATTGATGACTTTACATCATTATATAATCATGTAATGCATTTCAATTTTATATCAACAGTCACTGTCTAACTAAGGAGCACTGGCCTTTCTTTGATAAGAGCTGTCTACTCGCAGGCTGTGGTGCTGGCCTCTGCCGGCTGTTTTATGAATGGCTGTGGTGTTGGCCACTGTATCACGAATTACTTGACAGATATAAAAAAATTCACACCGTTTGACCGATTTTAACGTAACTGGGTATACAGGTAGATGCGAGGAGTGTCATTGGCAGAAAGTAGGTGTAGCATGGCACACTGGGTAACAGCTACTACTAAATAAATAACAATAACTGCATACTCCATAAATAACCATTGCTAAATCGTAAATCTGAATTGAATATCAAGTATCGGCTATTTACTGAATCCATTGATATATCTACTGGTTTTATACAGACCGTAAAACCGAAGGGAGCGTTGGACCTTTGAAATAACCGACCAATAATCTGGAGAATTATAGGGCGAATACCCTGACCAAATCATTCTGCCAGCTTTATACCGCAATAAACTTCAGCTTGGTCAAAAATTGGTCAACTCCCTTCCGGAATATCAATCCACCGACATCAAAATTCATCGCTTCATAATGGACTTATCCACCATTTCTTTGATATCTTTAAATAAGTCAGGTCATTTATTGCAGTGCCTTTTCTATTTATCTATAACTTATTAATATATTGACCCAGAATAACATGTGTACTATAAGTTTTAATATAACATTTTATGTTCAGTATTTTAGTAATGAACTCTATTATTACCGATACTTATATTATAAACACAATGGGTAGTAAAATCGATCATTAATATTATTAGAAGAAGAACAAGAAAAAAAAGATTTCCTTTCGGACCAAAACAGATGGAAAAAACGAAAACAAACAAAAAATAAATAAATAAATAACTCTTTACAAATATAAATTTTCAAATAAAATACAGTCTTGATACAGCCTCCACCATGTAGGTACTCCAATGAGGTAGATCGTGGCAGCTGAAGAAAGAGGTAGATTGTCTTGATACAGCCTCCACCATGTAGGTACTCCAATGAGGTAGATCGTGGCAGCTGAAGAAAGAGGTAGATTGTCTTGATACAGCCTCCACCATGTAGGTACTCCAAGGAGGTAGATCGTGGCAGCTGAAGAAAGAGGTAGATTGTCTTGATACAGCCTCCACCATGTAGGTACTCCAATGAGGTAGATCGTGGCAGCTGAAGAAAGAGGTAGATTGTCTTGATACAGCCTCCACCATGTAGGTACTCCAAGGAGGTAGATCGTGGCAGCTGAAGAAAGAGGTAGATTGTCTTGATACAGCCTCCACCATGTAGGTACTCCAATGAGGTAGATCGTGGCAGCTGAAGAAAGAGGTAGATTGTCTTGATACAGCCTCCACCATGTAGGTACTCCAAGGAGGTAGATCGTGGCAGCTGAAGAAAGAGGTAGATTGTCTTGATACAGCCTCCACCATGTAGGTACTCCAATGAGGTAGATCGTGGCAGCTGAAGAAAGAGGTAGATTGTCTTGATACAGCCTCCACCATGTAGGTACTCCAATGAGGTAGATCGTGGCAGCTGAAGAAAGAGGTAGATTGTCTTGATACAGCCTCCACCATGTAGGTACTCCAATGAGGTAGATCGTGGCAGCTGAAGAAAGAGGTAGATTGTCTTGATACAGCCTCCACCATGTAGGTACTCCAATGAGGTAGATCGTGGCAGCTGAAGAAAGAGGTAGATTGTCTTGATACAGCCTCCACCATGTAGGTACTCCAATGAGGTAGATCGTGGCAGCTGAAGAAAGAGGTAGATTGTCTTGATACAGCCTCCACCATGTAGGTACTCCAATGAGGTAGATCGTGGCAGCTGAAGAAAGAGGTAGATTGTCTTGATACAGCCTCCACCATGTAGGTACTCCAAGGAGGTAGATCGTGGCAGCTGAAGAAAGAGGTAGATTGTCTTGATACAGCCTCCACCATGTAGGTACTCCAATGAGGTAGATCGTGGCAGCTGAAGAAAGAGGTAGATTGTCTTGATACAGCCTCCACCATGTAGGTACTCCAATGAGGTAGATCGTGGCAGCTGAAGAAAGAGGTAGATTGTCTTGATACAGCCTCCACCATGTAGGTACTCCAATGAGGTAGATCGTGGCAGCTGAAGAAAGAGGTAGATTGTCTTGATACAGCCTCCACCATGTAGGTACTCCAATGAGGTAGATCGTGGCAGCTGAAGAAAGAGGTTGATTGTCTTGATACAGCCTCCACCATGTAGGTACTCCAATGAGGTAGATCGTGGCAGCTGAAGAAAGAGGTAGATTGTCTTGATACAGCCTCCACCATGTAGGTACTCCAATGAGGTAGATCGTGGCAGCTGAAGAAAGAGGTAGATTGTCTTGATACAGCCTCCACCATGTAGGTACTCCAATGAGGTAGATCGTGGCAGCTGAAGAAAGAGGTAGATTGTCTTGATACAGCCTCCACCATGTAGGTACTCCAAAGAGGTAGATCGTGGCAGCTGAAGAAAGAGGTAGATTGTCTTGATACAGCCTCCACCATGTAGGTACTCCAAAGAGGTAGATCGTGGCAGCTGAAGAAAGAGGTAGATTGTCTTGATACAGCCTCCACCATGTAGGTACTCCAATGAGGTAGATCGTGGCAGCTGAAGAAAGAGGTAGTTTGTCTTGATACAGCCTCCACCATGTAGGTACTCCAATGAGGTAGATCGTGGCAGCTGAAGAAAGAGGTAGTTTGTCTTGATACATTCAGGTCAATTCTTCCATCTGAAATGCAAGAGGATCAACTCCCAGTTCTCGATGGAGCAAGGTGTTTCGAACGAACCAAGGGGCGTTGGCGGCTCTCCGTAGGACTTTGTTCTGTAAAGTCTGAAGTCTTTTGATGTTCGTCGTGTTTGTTCCGTACCACACAGGACAGGCGTAAGTCATCGTTTTGTTGTTACAATATTACATATGTCGTCCCTACCATGTTAAACTATCGAATATGCAAAAACTCGCTTTTCAGATTCGAGATTTTGCTCTTGGATTACGGGCGATACGGCTTGTTGCAAATTGTCGCATCTTTAACCCCTTTAGAATAGGCTTTAATGCCTTAAATAAAGTATCGGATAAGACCATTTTTCAATATATCATTTCGTCAATGGATAGAATATGTTAATTCTTTAGTTTGCTCCGATTTGCTTATTCCATAGTAGGGGCGATATATATGTGTATATATATATATAAATCAGTCCCGTAACAGGCCACGAGGGCCCAGAGGGGCAGATACTGTAGAGGTATCTGATTCTAGACCATACGGCACACTAGACAGATAGTGTGGTCAATACTATGCTCCGGCCGCCTGATTTTCCCCTTGGCCGCTTCGACTGCTAGAGTCATTAGCACCCAAGCTACCCATTATTAATTAAATTAATTAAAGGCTGGGTGAGCCTAGGGATGATCTGGGACCCCAAATCCAACCCTCGAACGGCAGCACTAGAAGAAAAAATCTTTAGTGTGCGCTCGGGTTTTGAACCTGGTCCTCCAGTTCATAAGTCGAGTGCTCTACCACTGAGGTAACCTCGCCCCCATATATATATATATATATATATATATATATATATATATATATATATAAAAGTTCTTTAAAAAAAAATCTATTCTAAATAGATCTGTGTTTCATTAAATTTAGAGTCGGTCCGGGAAACGACAACTGAACATTGTAGAAAAAATTAATTTAATATTTGGACTCTCTGCCAAACAGTACTAAAGCGCATGCCAGAAAATTACGTATACATATATATATATATATTTACATATATATATATATATATACACACACACACGTTATTTTTTTTATTGAAACATTTTTCGCCTCCAGCGGTAGTTTTTGCAGCATTATGTTTTGTAAGAATCCTTTTGTAATGGTGGTAATTTTTTAGTTCTTTATAATTTTATTATAAAGACATGGTCATTATATAATTATGAATAGTAAATCAACGAAAGGTTAAACGATGTAAAGAAATATGCTATTAGTCCAAGAGCCGGTTACTGAACGTTTTATGCACCTTGAAATTTTGCTATAATGTACCTCTTGGGTAGATAGGAAGGTAAATATGTGTTGGCTAGACTCTCCGTGGAACACCAGGAACTGCGTATAGGGGAAAGGTGCAAAAAAATATTTCCGAAAAATGGAGTTTTATTCAGAAGCCAACTATCTTTATTGTCAAATTAAGGCAATTTTACAATTAATAATAAATAAGGCAGGCACTTTTAGGAAGGATAACTTGTAAAAAAAAACTAAATTGTTTTCATTCTAATGTTAAATGAGAGTTTTATTCAGGCTGCCATTTAAACCGGAACAGCTGTACAAGATCATATGAGCAAGAACCAATGAGAGCGCAGAGAATAACCACAACTGCGCGGTGCTCTCATTCACTCTTACGCAGTGTATTGCAGTCTATCATAGGCAACATCTATTTTTATGTTCCTGATAATTAAACCCCACAAATTGTCTGCCCTTTTCTAATTATTTTCAAGTATGTTTATTTAAGACGCTGTTTAAATCGCTGCGTGAATAAAGCACTTCATTTAATAATAACCCACTTAAAAGTTTCTGCCTTATTTATTATTCGTTGTAAAGTTGCCTTAATTTGCATTTTTTTTTTTTTTTTTTTTTTTTTTTTTTACAGTAGTGATAGTTGGCTTCTGAATAAAACACTATTTTTGGGAAATATATTTTTGCACCTTTCCCCTATGCGCATACCTTCTTATCTACCCAAGAGGTACATTATAGCAAAATTTCAAGCTGCATAAAACACTTCATGAAAACTGCACTACCGGCTCTCCGACTATATGCTGACCCCGTCCATGTCGTGAAATATTTCCACTTGGTGTCAAAGATCTGGAAAACCTTGTAAATGTTCTCCCTAGAATACGGGAATATGCCAAACGATGCTTAACGACCATAAAGTCTCGTAAATTAGCCACGGCGACATTAGCAGAGGTTTCACTACCAGCCCTGCTCTTCCAGCTACTAATGGTACTTTATGACTCTATCAACCCAGATGCTGATAACAGCTCTGCTGATAACGTGGCTCTCAGCTGTGACCACCAAATAGCTGACTTGGAGAAAATGGCTTCCAGCAATCCTCGAATATCCAGCTGTTTCATTATTACTCGTTATGGTACAGCGGTTTCTTCAATGAATGCCAAACTCGCTTTAGCTCTAGAAATCTCCTTTTCAGTAAAGAACAATCATTTAATAAATAATTGGTGGCCCGGTGGCTGTGACCTTTAAGGTGGCACCTACATTGGACCCGATCCGATCTGATTGACACCGACTGTCGGAAGAAAAACAAACACATGCATCTCAATGGAGGCGCCTACATTGGTTCCGATCCGATCCGATGGTCGCCGATTCTCGGCCGTTCAAACCTGTTTGTTTCAGGAGCGATTTCGGACAAACGAAGCAAAATGGCGCCAAACCACATATTGTGTTTCAAAAAGTTTTTTTTTTTATTAATGAAAGCTAATAAAATTTAGAACAACTTTGTCGATTCACATTTTTGTTTTTTATTTCTCTTGTTTATTTATTTGCATGGAAAGATGTTTATAACCATTCAATGCTTATAACCTTCCAATGCTTATAACCTTCTAGCTACCTTTCTTATAAATAATTTTTTAAAATGAACACTAATGCTTCTCTTACCTCTAACATTCAACCTAATCTAAGGTTTCTATGCTTATTAGGTGGTATTTCTTAAACTAATCACTCATTTCATTTCACTACGAGGATTTTGCTGACGAGCTGTGACTAAATCGAATCGGATCGGGTCGGGACCAATGTAGGCACTCACGTCGGCCGCTGTCGGCCAAACGAAATCGGATTGGATCGGATCGGTAGAAATACGGGTCCAATGTAGGTGCAGCCTAAGGTCGTGGGTTCGATACCCACTATGAATGGTGGCTTTTCTCTACAAAAAAGAAAATGCACCAGCCCCATCCTGGCTAGAAAAGGGTGGTAACCTATAAATAACCCGTCCTAAAATTCTCAGTTAATAATAATGGACGATAAAATTTAAATAAATAATCGACCCATTCAATAAATCAGCAAATCAAAAATTAACTTAAAAAAATCATTCATCTATGAGACTCCCTGAAAACATTTCATATAGGGAGGAATGTCTTGGACTTGAAGATGAATTTCAGTATTACATTTCGGTGTTCCTAGTGCCTTTTCGTTCCATGACCCATTAATTACTAGTTAACGTTACTAGTTTTAGTCATATGTATGTTAATATAATAACTATAGTGTAAATAACAATACTGTAAATAATGTTTAGCTCTTAATTCTGTACACAAATCTACCAAATTTTTTTTTATGTTCTCTTAACACTTTTGTTGTATTTAGTTCTATAAGTTTGTATTTTTGTATAAATCTGTATTTATTGTATTTAAAAAAGAGCAAGTCACCTTCGTTCCGAAGCTCTTAAATAAATTAAAAAGAAAAGAAAAATTGAAGGAATATTTCTCCTTCATAGCAATGTTTCTTGAGGATGTTACTTAAAAAATATTAAAATATGAATTTAAATAGAAAACATTGAAAATGATTCCATTAGATAATTGCTAAAAGTAAGCTCTGAGCAGATTATTATAATGCCTGACAAGTTTATCCATCAATCAGAAGTCTGTCAATATCCAATTTCTATCCATTATATTCCATCAGCGACTATAGAATTAGTTTATCTATATATAGACTCTATATAATACATGTAGCTATGATAAGCTATCTATTGTTATCAGCACTTTCGTTATCAGCACAACTAATAAACAAGTTCTCATATATCTAAACACACAATTTGAAAGATTTTTGTCATTTCCTTACCTTTTTTTACTAAAATACTCATTTTACTGTTAAATGCAATTAAAAAACCAACAGAAACCAATCAAAACGTTTGGTAAACAAAGACATAAACCCGTTTAAAAGAACAAATCTATCAATGTCGACTTTTCAAGCAGATATTTCTCCGATTTATATCGCCTCATCGAAAATCACGTTAGAACCTTTTTTGTAGGGAATTAAGTAAGCTTTCGAATGGTCACTATCTACTTATCACAATTTCCCAACCGTTATCGAGATATTTACCAAAATATACCAAGACCCCGAAACGTTTTATGGTCAATTAATAAAGTATTTTTTCTCGAATACTTCCTTAATGCCAAATGTGACCAAAATGTTAACAGTATAGTTTAGATGGATTTCAAAGATTTAGAAAATATTTCAATTGAATCCCACGATTCTAAGTACCCACATCGAAAATGAGATAGAAATTTTTCCACTTTATTTCAGAAATACTAACAGATATCGCCTAAAAATGGTTTCATTAGTTTTCATATGTCAAGGAGCCTATAAAAATGGTTTCATTAGTTTTCATATGTCAAGGAGCCTATAAAACGAGTACCGGCAAGGATATTATTTCGCTCGAATTTATCCCCCAAAACTATGTTCCAGTGAACGGATTCTGCTGGTCTGCGAACATAACCTGTCAAATGAGACGAAAGATTTTTTAACCACATTGTATTAAAATTGGACTATTTACCGGTGAGAGAGTAAAAAGACATATATATATATATATATATATATATTAACTAGCCAAACTCTCAATGAAAATTTGGCAATTTGTGACATATCTCTCAAATGAATAACATTTCCAACAATTCCAGAAAGTATCTCTTATCAATGGGTTTACTGAATTAAACTACTGGTTTTTCGAAGGAAATTTTGTCTATTTTATGGTGGCATAATTAGAATGTAATTATCTTCAACGGTTTTTGAGCAATTCTTTCTTATTCAATAAAAAAAAATATCTATCTCAAGATAAAAAAAAAAACAGAAAATTTGACATAGCTCCTTTACCGGGGTCTCCCGTAGTCTAGTGGCTAGCGCGCTGGATTCATAAGCGGGAGATGGTGGGTTCGATTCCCACCTCCGGCAGGAATTTTCTCATCTCAAGGCTCGCTGGGAAAATTCCTCGCTGCACCCTGGATGTCGGCGCTAATGACCTAGAAGTAGATGCGCCGTAAAAAAAAAAAAAAAAAAAAAAAAAAAAAAAAAAAAAAAAAGAATAGCTCCTTTACCATACGGAATCGGACAATACTTTAAATAAACTTTTTTTTGTTGGGATAATGTCTAGAATCACAGGTTCAACACATCATTCCCATCAGTTAGCGTATTATATATATATATATATAATACGCTAGCTGTTACCCGGCGTGCTATGCTATGCTATGGAACAAACATACAGACACGTGATTTTTATATATATATATACATATATATATATACATATATATATATATATATGTATATATATATATATATATGTATATATATATATATAAATATATATATATATATATATATATATATATATATATATATATATATGGAAACAAATTTGAATCAGGGTTATTTTTGTGACCTGTGGGGTTTGATTCATTGAAATTTTCTATTTGTTATTTCCTACGATTGCTATGAAAGGAAGGAGAAAAATCGCTATACGTTTTGTTGAATACAAAAACTCACCTCATACTATCTAATGTTATGTAGCTCGGTTCCATTGATATTTATCATTACTATTTTGAGGACCGTGAAACTTCATGCCTCACTGTTCAATAGTTGTTGAAAGTTATTCATCCGATTAAACCATCCTCCAGCCGCTAGCCGTCCGATTATAGAAGCTACAGCCAAACTAAATATCCCAAGAAAGCCAGCCGAAGTGCCTGGAGACTCAAACAGAACCCGTAGACCCTTTACAGAGTCTAGAAAGTTGTCTCTTCGGCGCAGTGCCAAGTTCCGCCAGCAGCAGTACTAAAGGCTACTGAGTCCTATTCACAGCCCAGCTAAAGCAACAACAAGCCCTATAGAGAAACTTTGTAATAAAGAGGAATTTAAACTTTCCTTTTCTTTCATAGAGTTTTAGTATAAAAGTTACAGACAATAGTGAACAAATTATAATCTTAATCTCAAAACATTTTCTAGTTTGAAATTTTCAGCAATAATAAATAACCGGTATAATATCAAAAGAACAAAAGATCTAATTTTTTTCATCCTTTGGATGAAATTCATCTGTAATTTTTTTTTTAATACATCTGTACAAACAATAAAGTACATTGGTTAATCATAATAATTAAGGACACTTTTATGATTACAGTAAAAATAAGTCTTAATAATATATACTTAACTTACCTAAAAACAAAACAAAAATCATAGATAAAAATATAAATAAATAATAAAAAAAGAATAGGAATTAAATTATAAAATATAATTATTTAAATAGGACTTTAGGGATGAGAGATATATTGACCTCATGATGAAGGGTTTTATTCGAAACGTAGAAAAGTGCATTACTATTTTGCGAAGGACTTCGGATTGGAATGTCCGTATTGCTGGATGTAAATAATACCGTATATTGAGGTTTAGATGTAGGATACGAATTAATGGTTCTTCAAAAATTCTAGCATGGGTAATAACTGTTTGCCCGGTATTCGGAGCACCTGAAAATAAAAAAGTAATTAACTATAACTCCTTCCGATATAAACCCATTACTGCTAATAAGACTAAAAATAAATACATATTATACAAAATATCTTTGATGTACCAAAATTAAATCCCAAATTAACTTAGCCGTGACCCAAAAAATGTTGATTAATATTATAAGTATATTATGATAGTATGATGAAGTTTTTTGCACAATTTCTATTCCCATTTATCGAAATTTTACTCCTAACTATTTAAATCTGAACATTTGTTTGCAGGTTACAGCCCCTTTCTAGCCAGGATGAACTCATAGACTACTCCCCGCCAAAACGCAAAGCTAGTTTTCTCAGGTGAGAAGAGCACTCCTCGACCCAATGTATACCTTGTAAACCTCCTACAGTAGCTAGTCGTTACATTATCCCCATATCTAGTTACTGTATGGTACTACCAGTACTTTACCAAGGAATGTAGATATTGAGGCTCCAATGATAAAAGCTAGTTTTCTCAGGTGAGAAGAGCACTCCTCGACCCAATGTATACGTTGTAAACCTCCTAGAGTAGCTAGTCGTTCCACTATCCCCTTATCTAGTTACTGTATGGTACTATCAGTACTTTACCAAGGAATGTAGATATTGAGGCTCCAATGATAAAAGCTAGTTTCCTCAAGTGAGAACAGCACACCTCGACCCAATGTATACCTTGTAAGCCTCCTACAGTAGCTAGTCGTTCCAGTATCCCCTTATCTAGTTACTGTATGGTACTACCAGTACTTCACCAAGGAATGTAGATATTGAAGTTCCAATCATAAAAGCTAGTTTCCTCAAGTGAGAACAGCACACCTCGACCCAATGTATACCTTGCAGACCTCCTACAGTAGCTAGTCGTTCCAGTATCCCCATATCTAGTTACTGTATGGTACTACCAGTACTTCACTGGGTATTATGAATGAAAACAAAGGCAAATTTTTTTTTTAGTTTTATGATATAATAATTTTATATGGAAAAATAAATTTATTCTCTTCTGTTTTATAATAATTTTTATATACCTTTTTGCATAAAGTAAATAAGTACTTTTTTTTATTGTTTATGTCAGCTACATTTTTTTCTATTCATATCGATTTTCTGAATTGTTACTTTTTAAAACTTTTAAGGTATATTTTTCATTCATAATATCCCGTTAAATATTAAACCTACAACTTTGATCTTGGTATCACCTGAAAGGAAAATTAATAGGCTACAACGTTTTTTAATCGAGATGTTTTTACGTACAAGGCTTGGTTTCAGTGATAAGTAGGAATTTGTCTACAAAAGGGCGATATTTTTCAGTTTCTTGCGCTTTACGCGCAAACGGTGCGTCGGATCAAAAGATGTCTCAGAATAAATGAGTCTTA
>OX328128.1:4040493-4260493 GCA_946811695.1 Gonocerus acuteangulatus | reverse complement strand
AACATTATCTCACTAATTTCAGCAGCTCAACACAATTTCTCAATCACTCAAATTCTAAATTTATTAATACACTAACCATAAAATGTTTCGGACTTCGCCACATTTTCCTCCCCTTCTTAATGTTTTCAATTATCCTCAATTGATTATATTATGTTCAATTTCTTAACTTATAATTTCTTCATGCAGTCCTTTTTAAATAACCCGCCCCACATTTTTCTTCCCATATCAAAAATGGTGATATGGGCAAATTTTAAAAGCAGTTTTTTATTATTATTATTTATTTTTATAAGTGTGTTTAATGGCGTATCAAGAGCTGAGCTATTAACGCCAGATATGTTGTAGTTATTAACAGCTTTATAGGAATTGTTGCTTCGATACTTGTCTGACTAGACTTAGCAAGGCAGAAACTAGTCTAGACTCCTGTTTTATTCAGCAGCTTCTCAGAGTATCGCAGACCGTCTTCTGAATTACTAAGCTACACAATTTAATTTCATTCATTAGACGAGAGGAGCGGACGGAAGCCTCGTATGCATGCAGAATATATACACTCGCGAATAGAACACTCTACACACACACACACATATATATATATATATATATATATATATATAATATAGATTGCCTTAGATTTAAGCTATATGAAGAAAAATCGGAAGACTATATGTGACTGGGCTGGATATTTAATCATAGTAGGAGATATGAACTGTATGAAGAGTATATGGGACAATTTATATACAAGTGTAATAGATCTTCTGGTTCATTTGTATTATATAAAGGACAATCATGTCCGGTTGTTAAAGTTGTAGTTGGGTTTTTCTGGGATAATTTGATGAACTTTATACTATTCATGCGGATTTGTACTATTAGTCTCTTGTCATCACAGAAACACGACTTACTAAGAAAAACATCTACGAATTCAGGACTTCAACACTTACCGTACTGACCACCCTGACGGTAAAGCCCATGGAGGATCTGCCATCCTAATACGAAGGCCACCACTATCGCTATCTCTACATTTTCCTTTCCAATTTCCCTGTAAGCTCTTTACTGTCCCCCTAATAAACCTCTAATAGAATCAGAAATCCTAGATCTTCTGGAATCCCTTGGTACCAAATTCCTTCTAGGAGGAGATTTCAACGCCAAGCATCTTCAGTGGGGTTCAAGGGTAACCAACTCCCGTGGTCGTACCCTACTCTCTGCACTCTCCTCAAAGCACTGCTCAACCATTTCCCCGAACTCCCCAACATACTGGCCTACCGATCCAAACCGTATACCAGATATAATAGACTTCTTCATAACCCTTGGCCTTACATCCATCTTCACCTCAATAGATTCCCCAGATGACTGAAGTTTCGTTCCAGGACCCAACTCGTTTAAGGTTTCGCACGGGCCAAGAAAAAGAAAAAACCATTTAATTTCTTGATTATGCTTTTCTTAAGTTTTATTTAGTTCGACTCAATTGGGGATGCTCATAAATAAATAAAAAATTCAATTAAAAAAATTAACAAACTATATAATAATTAAATATATATCTTTAAAGCCACGTTCTGCCTTGAAGTACATAAATTAGCATAATTGTGCTCTGAGAGCCAATTCGCGGTCTGGTTTTTGAGTGATTTTTTCTAACAGCTGCTCATGATAAGACAAATAGGCCGCCATTGTGCTTGAAAAGCCCGCGAAGAGAAAGGGCGGGATGAGTCTGGGCCCCACGGGGATTAGCAAAACCACCAACCCCCCCCCCTTCAGTTCTCTGACAAAAACCCCCTCCCCCCTTCAACCAGCACACCTCGGGGGAGAAATTAGAAACATTTCCATGGTAACCCAACAATTAGCAGACCATATTCTACCTAAATTCTTACGGGACTTTGTTACTTCGTTAACGCAAATTCATTTTTCAATTATATAATTATTTAAATGTTAACGTCCATGGATTCTGGCGACTATAGTTAAATAATGAAGATTTTAGCGTAACGCATTATTATTAACTAAGAATTTTAGGGCGGGTTATCTATTGGTCACCACCCTTTTCTGGCCAGGATAGGGCTGATGCCATTTATTTTTTCTGAAGAAAAGCCACCACCCCATAGTGGGAATCGAATCCACTACCCTTGGCACTGAGCTTTAAGTTTCCACGCCTTAACAGTCACGGCCACCGGGCCTCAAATGAAAAAATAATTATAATATTCTCAATTATAATATTTTAAACAGTTAACATATTAGGTTATTTATGGTGTATAAGCAAGAGCGTTTAGATTTTAAAAAAGTCCTGAATCTTTAGTAGTTATCGGCAACATTCTAGAGCGAGAAAAACGACATGAGAATGAAGTTCTTTTAGGAGTGATTATGGAAAATATTGGAAACTAATCGCCTCCTTCATATTAAAAATGTGTGTTGTTTTTTTTTTATTCTTGCTTTGTTTACTACTTTCATTTCTACTAAAAAATTTTAAATATATCAGCATTAGTAGAAAGCAAACCGATCCACAAAAATCTATATATATAAAAATCACGCGTCTGTGTGTTTTTCTGTCTGTTTGTTTGTTTGTTCCTTATACAAATCTACACCGTTTGACCGATTTTGGCCAAACTTGGAATAATGGTAGGCTTTGATACGAGAAATCTCCTAGGCTAGGTCGAAATATCTACCAGCTGTCTGTCTGTATGTTCGTCCCTTCTACAAATCCACACCGTTCGTCCGATTTTGACTAAACTCGGTACACATGTAGATCTTAATCTCGGGAGTATCGTAGGCTAAGTCAAACACTCCTACCACCTGTCTGTCTGCTGTATATTTGTCCCTTCTACAAATCCACACCGTTCGTCCGATTTTGTCTAACCTTGGTAAACGTGTAGATCTTAATCTCGGGAGTGTCGTAGGCTAAGTCAAACACGTCTACCAGCTGTCTGTATGTTCGTCCCTTATACAAATCCACACCGTTCGTCCGATTTCAACTAAACTCGGTACACATGTGGATCATAATGTGAGGAGTGCCGTAGGCTAGGTCAAAACCTCTATCAGCTGTCTGTCTGTATGTTTGTTTCTTATAAAAATCCACACCGTTCGACCGATTTTGACCAAAGTTGGAACACAGGTAGATCTTGATAAGGCGATTGCCATAGGCTAGGTCAAAACGGCTACCATCTGTCTGTCTGTATGTTTGTCCCTTACACAAATCCACACCGTTTGACAGATTTTGATCAAACTGGGCACACAGGTTGGTCTTGATCAGGGGATTGTCATAGGCCAGGTCAAAAACGTCTACCAGTTG
Organism: Gonocerus acuteangulatus; assembly: GCA_946811695.1. Classification (NCBI taxonomy): domain Eukaryota; kingdom Metazoa; phylum Arthropoda; class Insecta; order Hemiptera; family Coreidae; genus Gonocerus; species Gonocerus acuteangulatus. The sequence goes on along the minus strand of OX328128.1, from coordinate 4,257,225 downwards.
ATGTCGGTGATATTTTTAAATAAAAATCCACACCGTTAGACCGATTTTTACCAAACTTGGCATACATGTATGTCTTGGTATGGGGGGTGTTATAGGTTAGGTCAAAGTCGTCTAAGACTCCCAATTGAGAGGTCACGGGTTCGAAACAGTTGCAGATTCGTGTTATTAGATTTTAATAATACTTATTTGGTTTCTAATTTAGTTAGGGTTTTCTATATGCAGAAAGTAGGTGTAGGATGGCACGCCGGGTAACAGCTAGTATTTAATAAATTTAAGTTTCCAACAATAATAGAAAGAATTTGAAAAACACAAAAATGGAAGATTTGTGAATTACTTAAATGTGATGGAATATTAAAAATAAAACTACATTGTTATTTCTGTTCTTAATCCTTTATTTACTGTTCTACAAGTTTCACGCCCTTCTGGTGCCTCTTCAGGAGCTAATAACTAAAACATTTCTCCTCACATGAGTAAAACATTATAGACTATATTGTATATTGATAAACCTTTAAAAAAAAAAAATACAACCTCACTTTAAATGGGTCAAGACACAGGCAGGAATAACGTGTAATGAAATAATTGATAACTTAGCAAAACCGACCTCTCGCATCGCCTTTATACAATGCGTTTAATAAGCTATCAGTTCTAAGTGTCAAGTCTTTTCTAATATAAACTAGACTTGGTAAATGGCACCAAAAATGAGTCTCAACATAAAACGGTTCACATCTTAATATGTTCATATCACAAATCCAGAACAAAAAAAAACATTTCCACCTCCGACATTCCAACTCACACAACAACTGACAGGACATGGATATACAAATAGATACTTATACAGATTTAGTTAATCGAGGATGAAGTTGAGAGGCCTTGACCACATAATCCTTACATTGTACCATATATCATAATACCAAATGCATTCATATACAGCATGTAATAAAAAAGTCCGTCCCGCAGGAACTGCATAACTAAGCACTTTCCTCAGAATTTGGGTAGTGTAGACTGCTTTCCAGAATAATTTGCTGAAAATAGCCTATATAAATAAAATAAAAACATGAATAGTTCTCTTTTAATTTTGTAATGAGTAATTGTTCAATTATTAATTTTGTAATTAATTTGCTTCCAGAGTTATGTTTATGCATGGTACAACACTACTTAAAAAATACAAAGAACAAAACTTCATACTTTCTTATTTTGATCTGACGCAGGAACAGGATAGAGTCCCTCTAGTGGTAGAAAGCGCTCCTTGCGGCAGCCTTGCGAACCTAAGTCTGGCGGGCTAATTCTATTGAAATATTATACAAAGTAAACCTTTCCGATTGACCGATTTAGCTCATTTTTACAACACTTCTTTCTCATCAGATCCCCACGATGTATACCGCGTTTCGTTACAATACAGCAGAAATTAGGACCGGTATGAGTATATTAGTAATTTGGGTCCGGAGTAAACCCCCCTCCTAATGAACCGATTTAGTTTATTTTTACAGCCCATTTTCCTCTATAGATTACCTCTCCGAATACTGAGTTTAGTCGAAATATAAAAAAAATTACGGCTGGTAGTAGCAAATTGGTAATGTGGGTCCGGAGTAACCCCCCCCCCTCCTAATAAACCGATTTAGTTTATTATTACAACCCATTTTTCTCTGTAGATTAATACTACGAATACCAAGTTTCGTTGAAATATATCAAAAACTACGGGGTGCATGGTCAAATTAGTGTTTTGGGTCCAGGGTAAACCCCCCCTTCCTTTGGACCGATTTTGTTGGTTTACGAACTCGTTCGATCGTTTGCTAATTGAACGCTATATACCAAGTTTCGTGACGAAAAACCAAAAACTCTGGCCGCTATCGTGTTAACAGACACATCTCTCTCTCTCTCTCTCTCTCTCTCTATATATATATATATATATATATATATATAGAGAGAGAGAGAGAGAGAGAGAGAGATATGTGTCTGTTAACACGATAGCGGCCAGAGTTTTTGGTTTTTCGTCACGAAACTTGGTACATATGCATATATATATATATATATATATATATATATATATATATATATATATATATATATATATATAAATTTTGGCGGGGGTCATTTTTGGTGTCTACTAGGTAGGATCGATAAAGATTTGAAGAAATTTTTGAAAAATCCCGTCATGAGTGCAACCTCAATAGCTACTTTCCTTCGGAGGAAAGTGCTAAAAATCAGTCCCGTAACAGGCCACGAGGGCCCTGAGGGGCAGATACTATATAGGTATCTGATTCATGACCATACGGCACACTAGGGAGATAGTGTGGTCAGTACTATGCTCCGGCCGCCTGATTTTCCCCTTGGCTGCTTCGACTGCTAGAGTCATTAGCACCAACCAAGGTACCCATTATCAACTTAATTAAAGGCTGGGTTGGCCTAAGGACGGCCAGGGAGCCCGAATTCAACCGGAGAACGAAGACACTAGAAGAAAAAAATCTTTAGTGCTTGCTCGGGATTTGAAATCAGGCCTCCGGCTTATTAGTCCAGTGCTCTACCACTGAGCTAACCTCGCCCCCAACAGCATGTAATAATCAATAAATAAATACTGAAGGCAAACATACCGATTCAAACTTACCAATATTATAAAACATTATATTAAAGACTGACAAGTCAGCCACTAAAAACTATCTCATAATTAAAACACCTCAGAGCATAAATATGTCATTTATTTAGATCACCAACATTTCACAATAACGTTTAGACCTTCAGGTTTATTTTCATGTTGTCATGTTGAATTTATTACTACTAAAGTAAGTGTTAATTTCACATTAAACCCTATATTCCAACATTTATATCAATATAACCACCCCATGTCAATATTTGTATATAATTTAAATACTTATTTTACCATAAAACCAGCAGCATCTTTATTAAACATTGTATTCTAGGCCTCGTCATCCTGGCACATTTCTCGACAACTAAACCTATTATATGCGCATATATATATATATATATATATATATATATATATATATACTCGCAGACTACCCGTGCTTCGTCACGGCAGATAAGTAGTTATTTTATTGCTTTACATAATGTATCACCAAAATTAACGCAACTATATAATTTTGTGCAGTTTATTATAACACGGTTCCCGTCATACTACATTGTATTCATCAATTAATAATTAATCAAAGTATAATGTGTTCTTGGCGTTGGATATACGTTAGTTTGGAGATTTCTGGACTCAGTAATAAAGAAATATTTTATGATTGACTTCTCAGCATAATATTCCACTGTAATGACAACAACAAAAACGTGTATTATCAATGATATAAAACAAATTAAGTCAAAATGTAATATAAAGATAATAGAATTCCGTAAAGGGAAATTGTAATGCCTAATTAATTTTAGAGGCGAGTAAGAAGAATGGACTTGATGAAAATTAAATTTAAACCCCGAGAGATGAACCGAGTGAGTAAAGGCTTTGAGTAAGAGAGGGAGAATACAGACAGCGTGGCTTTGAGTAAGGGGGGGAATACACAGCAAGGCTTTGAGTCGGAAAATAATTCCCTGTTTGACTCCTCTTTATTTCCCTTTCCGCCATGAGTAATTTAGGTCGGGAATAGGGGGACAAGGAGGTGGAGTGGGGGTAGAAGGAGGAAGAGTGGGGGGGGGGGGAACTTTCATGTTTAAGCTCCGGAATGAAATATGTAGGAATTCGAAAGGAAATGAATGTATCAGAGAAACGGGATGATGACCCGTAAGTCTAAGTTTTTAAAACAATTTGCTGACATAAAATAATGTTAATTTGTAAATTATTATTAGTAAATGAGTAAAACGCTTCTTTCGGTATTTTAAATAAAGATTCTATTACAGTTATTTTATAATTACATTTTCATAGAACCGTAGTAACTTGGCGCAGTTCCTGAGAGTCGGACTTTTTTGATATTTCTTTAAATCTAAACGTAACTAAAATATAAATATATTAGTTTGGATGAATGCCTTAAAAGGGAAATTTTCTATTTCCGAATTGCATCATGAGGTCAACCTATACTTAACCCGCGTTGAAATATAATAAATCCAGAAATAGAAACTATTTATGAAATAAATTAAACCCGGAGAAATATACTAAGCCCCCAATAAAGTGTCCTAAGCCCGTAATGAAATACACTAAACCCGCAATGAAATATCCCTAAACCCGCATTGCAATATACTAAACCCGCAATGAAATACACTAAACCCGCAATGAAATATCCCTAAACCCGCAATGCAATATACTAAACCCGCAATGAAATACACTAAACCCGCAATGATTTATCCCTAAACCTGTAATGAAATACACTAAACCCGCAATGATATATCCCTAAACCCGCAATGCAATATACTAAACCCGCAATTAAATACACTAAACCCCCATTGATATATCCCTAAACACGCAATGAAATACACTAAACCCGCAATGATATATCCCTAAACCCGTAATGAAATACACTAAACCCACAATTATATATCCCTAAACCCGCAATGCAATATACTAAACCCGCAATGAAATACACTAAACCCCCAATGATATATCCCTAAACACGCAATGAAATACACTAAACCCGCAATGATATATCCCTAAACCCGTAATGAAATACACTAAACCCGCAATGATATATCCCTAAACCCGCAATGCAATATACTAAACACGCAATGCAATATATTAAACCCGCAATGCATCCTATGATTGGACTAGACAGGACTCGTTACTATCTGCTAGTGGATCTAAAGAACGGGTGCCTGTTAGTAAATGATTACCCTGTTCGTTCCGAGCAATGAAGCTGTGTTCTATCAGGATCGGGAACAAGCTAATTATCGGATCAGCAGCACACACCACTTGGTGCTCATAGTCAGCACCAGGGTGCTAATTGGATGGAACTACAACTCCTGAAACTGTTTGTTCTGATATTACAAGTGGTTTTGTCTCAATCTGGATCATGTTTTGATTCCTTTCAAACATTTGAATGGATATAAGAAACATAATAAGGTCCCTATGTTCACAAATCAACCATGCTTTATTTTACTCATGAACAACTTAATAAGTCTATGATTTACGTCTTTATCCATCTGCTTCACCGTTATCGCCAATAAAAGCATTTTAAGAACACGGTAGAAAAGAACGAGATCCTGAAGAAATTGACAATTGTAACCAAATTAATTTCAACAGGTTATGCCACTCACCTTATCTTATGAGCTCTGGTAGAAACAAAAAGAAAACCATGCGCCTAGGTGCAAATAAAGATAAATTCGTACACAACGAAGCATTCCGGGTTGAATATAACTCAATTCAGGTTTAGTATATTTGCCTTGCCGGTCTATTATAATATACTAACTGCAATGAAAAAATATTTCATTGCGGGTTTAGTATATTTCATTGCGGGTTTAGTATATGTCATCGCAGGTTTAGTATATTTCCCTGCGGGTTTAGTATATATATCATTGCGGGTTTAGTATATTTCCCTACGGGTTTAGCATATATATCTTTGCGGGTTTAGTATATTTCACTGCGGTTTTAGTCTATGTCATTTCGACTTTAGTGTATGTCATTGCGGTTTAGTAAATTTCATTGCAGGTTTAGAAAATATCATTAAAGGTTTAGTATATAACATTGCAAGTTCAGAAAATTTTATTGCGGGTTTAGAATATTTCGTCGACAGTTTAATATATAACATCATGGCTCTAGTATATTTCATCAATGCGGGTTCAATATTCCATTCCGGGTTTCATTTAATTCATAAAAAGTTTCTATTTTTGGATTTCGGAATTTATTTCAACACGGATTAACTATATTTCGAAATTAATGAAACTCCTTGCAGTAGATTGCATTGCGGGCTTAGTATATTTCATTGTGGGTTTAGTATAGTTCATAAAACCATTTTTGAGGTTGTTAGGGCGTAAATATACACATATACCAGCATATATAAATATATATATATATATATATATATATATATACACACTCATCTATGAGCCATCGGTATTTTCATTCCTATAGAAATAGGGAGGAAACGCGCTGAAATGACAAAAAATGTTTAAGAGAATGTTTAAAAAAAAATATTCATTTTCGTTAAAAACACTAAAAATAAAAAGGAAAACTAAACTTCGTCTTGAATTATTAAAATATATATATAAAAATAATTTTTTTAAGAAGGTTTTATCTATGAATTGACTAAGAAGATATAAAGCGTGTATATGAATGGAATCCCTAGTAATGCCTAAGATTGGCTATCGACTCCAGAACTCGGCTGGAATAGTAATGCTGTCGAACTATTCGGAGCTGGAAGTAGCCGAGGAGTTCTGGAACTTGGAGAATTCTGGAGGAGCACTTGGAACTACTTCAAGATACTAACAAGTTGGTTTATCAGATTAGTACACCTTCCTTCTGGGGCAAACAGTCCAATCCTTATCTCTCTATCTTATCTCTTCGCTTCCTAGAATACATTCTAAGGTTTGGATATCTCTTACACGTCATGTGAGAACAGTCTTCTGGAGTATATGGTTCATTTGAATTGAAGTTTCGGAGGGGGCTGAGTTGGTGAACAGGGGTTGAGGACAGCATTGGACTCGTGTTATGGAAGGTCTGATTTCAAAACTCGGGCTAACACTAAATGATTTCATCTGTGTAGTCTTAAGAAAGTCGTAAACGGGTTCCCAGAAGGTCCGAATGCCCACCCAGTCCTAAAGGGTAAATACGTCCTTTTGTGATCAAAATCAAAGTCATTGTCTCCAATTTATGAACAACAAAAAAATCAAAAATTTTCAATTTTTTGTGTAAAATGTTTTATATGGGATGTCAAAAACGGAATTTTTAATATTGGACAAAATATTATAATTGTTTTGAAAGTAGGAACGACTATCTAGTAAAGCACGTAGGAGTTTTAAAAAAAAATCAGTCCCGTAACAGGCCACAAGGACCCAGAGGAGCAGATACTGTAGAGGTATCTGATTCTTGACCATACGGCGCACAAGGGAGATAGTGTGGTCAATACTATGCTCCGGCCGCCTGATTTTCCTCTTGGCTGCTTCGACTACTAGAGTCATTAGACTCTACCAAGGTACCCATTATTAATTAAATTAATTAAAGGCTGGGTGAGCCTAGGGACGATCTGGGACCCCAAATCCAACCCTCGAACGGGAGCACTAGAAGAAAAAATCTTTAGTGTGCGCTCGGGTTTTGAACCTGGTCCTCCAGTTCATTAGTCGAGTGCTCTACCAATGAGCTAACCTCGTCCCCCGAGTTAAGTAAAGTAAAGGAATATTAAAAAATGGTGAACAATTCTACATTTTCTATAGAAACGTTAAATCTTGCATATAAAACAGTGTTTCGGCACGTAGACTCTACAGGTTAACCAATTTGATCATTCAAATTATACAAAGCATATTTGTACAAAATTTCATCATAAGCGGTCCAGTTTTGAGCTTTTGGCTTTCCTCCAACTGGACCAATCAGGTCTCAAAACGTTTAATTTATTTTTGAGCACTTAAAAATCGCACACAGGAAAAGGTTGTTTATTTTGGTTAATGATTCAAATAACCAGATTCTTGAGAAAAATAGCCTAATTTATGAGTTTTTTAGTGTTGGGCCTATATCAAGAGGTGCTGGAATTTTTCTGGCCCGGATTGGGATTCATCGACCCCAAAAACAAAAGAAAATATTCTCTGTTCTCTGGTCCCGAACCTTTAACATATTTATTAGTTTTCTTTTTTATTTTTGTGTGTGTGGTTGTGTCATTATTTCTACCATAAGAAGATAATAATCTATTTTTATAGTAGATAATAGAATTGCTGCTCATTCGAACAAACATCCTTAGTATTCCGATAACTACTTGATGATTAATGTAACATACATCAGTAGTAATGTAGGAACATCCATTCGGATCAGTTCTATTCCTCTTCATATCTCTAACAAAGGCTAGCAACAAAGCAGTCAATCAGACGACCTGAGCATAGTACTGACCACACTATCTCCCCAGTGTGCTTTAATGTCAAGAATTATGTAACTCTCGCCCCTTTCTCTCCTCCCAGAAAGACAGTTTCTACGGATATACCCTCCAGAGTCATATTGCTAAGAGTAGGACGTTTATACATCTTTTTAGGTTTTGTTTTTATTTGTTCGGTTTTTCGTTTGATTTAAGTTCACAGGTGTTTTTTTGTATGTTTTATGACTTTATATTTCTTTAAATTTTGTTGCCTAGGTATTTATTTTTTATTATTGTCTTTTCTGTTACTCTTTCTCCCTACTTTGTTTTATATTCAAATATTTTATATATTCTTATTTTCTTATCCCCCTCTATTAATGTTTATAGGACAATCACTCTGTATTCACTCCCTTCTTTATTTAAATATGTGCAGATATTTTGTTTTATCATTTAATATTTTTTAAATAGCGTTAGATTTTTTCATTTGTTTATTCTGTTATGTAAATTTAATTGTCCTTCTTTCATTTTATTTCCTTTGAAGAATCAGACATCTCTATATCTGAGGTATCTGCCTCAGAGGACTGAGTTTTTAAAGTTTTTATTTCCATTAAGTTAGTACTTCTAGGATTGTATAATTGCTAATTGCGTACTATGCATATGAATCAGCCTAATGCTCTAAACCCTACAATTTAATTATCCCTGTAGATATAAATATGCAAAAGGACCATTAGATTCATGAAGCAGGTATACATAAAGCCACCCCTCTCCCCTCCCCTCCCCCCCCCGTTCTCCCACTCCTAGCTATGAATATATGGAAGGAAACCCTACCTGCATTATAATAACCTCCCTATATATCCATTCTCCAACTAGAAGCCCTTCAGTAGATCTACCCTTATCATTTGTCAGATTTCGCCTTGAAAGGGTTAGTAGTTACTTCCTACTCGTTCTCTATCCATGGCTGGACTTCTTATCCCACCATCGCTATAACTCTAGGACATAAAATCTGCAATGTTTAAAGTCCCAATAAGAACAATTATATTTCCCTGTATAAATTAAGCGTGTAATACATTTTCTCATCAACCTATTTACCTTCTAGTTCGTTTTATCGCTCCATCTTTTGAGAGGAAACCCGCTCTTGACACAGGAAAATTAATGAAACCATTTTGAAGGCGATGTCTGTAACCACTTTCAAGAAAAGTCAAAACAACTAGATTTATTAGCCTATGGATTCAGTTGACACTTTTTATATATGTTAGACATTAATTTGAACAAAGATATTTAAATTTTGGTTGTGTTAAAAGTTCTAAAAGTAGTAAAAAAAATAATTAAAAAACGGGTGGGAAATCGTGGTAAGTGGACACTAATGATTCGATAGTTTACTAAATTACCCACAAAAAATCGTTATAAAGTAATTAAATATACTAAACTGCAATAACAATACTAGCCCTGCAATGAAATCTATTAAACCTGCAATGACATATAGTAACCCCACATTGGCATAAACTATACCCGCAATGAAATATATTAAATCCGCAACGAAATATACTAAACTCGCAATGATATATACTAAACCCGCAGTGACATATACTAAATCCGCAGCGAAGTATACTAAACCCGCAATGAAATATAATAAACCCGCAATGAAATATACTAAACCCGCTATGGCATATACTAAACCCGCATTGAAGTCGAGAAAGTAGTAGAAAAATAATTATTTTATTAACAGAAATAAATAGTTTTGTATGTTAGTATAATTTCTTAAATATCTGGAAAACGTAGGGGAACTCGTGGTAAGTGGACACTAATGATTCGATAGTTTAATAAATTGCCCACAAAAAATAGTTATAAAGTAATTAAATATACTAAACTGCAATAAAAATACTAGCCCCGCAATGAAATATATTCAACCCGCAACGAGATATACTAAACTCGCAATGATATATACTAAACCCGCAGTGACATATACTAAACCCGCAATGAAATATACTAAACCCGCAATGAAATGTACTCAACCCGCAATGACATATACTAAACCCGCATTGTAGTCGAGAAAGTAGTAGAAAAAAAATTATTTTATTATCAGAAATAAACAGTTTAAGTATATTTTCTTAAATATCTAGAAAACGGAGGGGAAATCGTAGTAAGTGGACACTAATGATTCGATAGTTTACTAAATTACCCACAAAAAAGTAGTTATAATGTAATTAAATATACTAAACTGCAATAAAAATACTATACCCGCAATGAAATATACTAAACTCGCAATGATATCTACTAAACCCGCAGTGACATATACTAAATCCGCAGCGAAATATACTAAACCCGTAATGAAATATACTAAACCCGCAATGAAATATACTAAACCCGCAATGAAATACACTAAACCCGCAATGACATATACTAAACCCGCATTGTAGTCGAGAAAGTAGTAGAAAAAAAATTATTTTATTATCAGAAATAAACAGTTTAAGTATATTTTCTTAAATATCTCGAAAACGGAGGGGAAATCGTAGTAAGTGGACACTAATGATTCGATAGTTTACTAAATTACCCACAAAAAAGTAGTTATAAAGTAATTAAATATACTAAACTGCAATAAAAATACTATACCCGCAATGAAATATATTCAACCCGCAATGAAATATACTAAACTCGCAATTATATCTACTAAACCCGCAGTGACATATACTAAATCCGCAGCGAAGTATACTAAACCCGCAATGAAATATACTAAACCCGCAATGAAATATACTAAACCCGCAATGAAATATACTAAACCCGCATTGAGGTTGAGAAAGTAGTAGAAAAAAAATTATTTTATTAACAGAAATAAACAGTTTTAGTATATTTTCTTAAATATCCCGAAAAGGGAGGGAAAATCTTGGTAAGCGGACAATAATGATTCGAAAGCTTACCTAGTAAATTAATAATAACGTTGATCCTCCTTCCTTTACATTATTATTATTTTCGTGATATATTGGTTCTGAAATGTGAAATCTAGTCGGCACTTCTGGATTGCGTCATGACGCAACCCTTATGGATTTTCCTACCGATATCAGTCGCTATATTATACTTATTGAGGAAGGTAGAATTTGTCAGGATTCAGTCGTGTTATCTTAATAAAACTACATTTTTTAAATAAAAATTAGTTTTATTGGTTGCCGAAGTTTCGGCTAGAAATCCAAGCCTTCATCAGGGCGATGAGAAGGAGAACTATGCCTCACGGATTTCTGGAAATTATTACACATCCATGTGATCCATGATTGTTCTCATAGTCTTGATGAAGTCTTGCGTTTCAAGCCGAAACGTCGGCAAATAATAAAAACTAATTTTCCTGTAAAAAAATGTAGTTTTTTTAAGTTACCACGACCATACCCTGACAATTCCTACCTTCGCGTCACCAACGGTCTACCATCTTCTTGCAATTTATTCAGGAAATGTTTGTAGATACTAAAATCCCTGAAAGTGTGTTTATTATCAATCCAGTAATATGAAGTACTATGTATTTAATCTAGCTAAGTCTGCAAGAATAGTACTATGTCTTTAATCTAGCTAAGTCTGCAAGAATAGTACTATGTCTTTAATCCAGCTAAGTCTGCAAGAATAGGACTATGTCTTTAATCCAGCTAAGTCTGCCAGAATAGTACTATGTCTTTAATCCAGCTAAGTCTGCAAGAATAGTACTATGTCTTTAATCCAGCTAAGTCTGCAAGAATAGTACTATGTCTTTAATCTAGCTAAGTCTGCAAGAATAGTACTATGTCTTTAATCCAGCTAAGTCTGCAAGAATAGTACTATGTCTTTAATCTAGCTAAGTCTGCAAGAATAGTACTATGTCTTTAATCTAGCTAAGTCTGCAAGAATAGTACTATGTCTTTAATCTAGCTAAGTCTGCAAGAATAGTACTATGTCTTTAATCCAGCTAAGTCTGCAAGAATAGTACTATGTCTTTAATCCAGCTAAGTCTGCAAGAATAGTACTATGTCTTTAATCTAGCTAAGTCTGCCAGAATAGTACTATGTCTTTAATCCAGCTAAGTCTGCAAGTATAGTACTATGTCTTTAATCTAGCTAAGTCTGCAAGAATAGTACTATGTCTTTAATCTAGCTAAGTCTGCAAGAATAGTACTATGTCTTTAATCCAGCTAAGTCTGCAAGAATAGTACTATGTCTTTAATCTAGCTAAGTCTGCAAGAATAGTACTATGTCTTTAATCTAGCTAAGTCTGCAAGAATAGTACTATGTCTTTAATCTAGCTAAGTCTGCAAGAATAGTACTATGTCTTTAATCTAGCTAAGTCTGCAAGAATAGTACTATGTCTTTAATCTAGCTAAGTCTGCAAGGTTAGTACTATGTCTTTAATCTAGCTAAGTCTGCAAGAATAGTACTATGTCTTTAATCCAGCTAAGTCTGCAAGTATAGTACTATGTCTTTAATCTAGCTAAGTCTGCAAGAATAGTACTATGTCTTTAATCTAGCTAAGTCTGCAAGAATAGTACTATGTCTTTAATCTAGCTAAGTCTGCAAGAATAGTACTATGTCTTTAATCTAGCTAAGTCTGCAAGAATAGTACTATGTCTTTAATCTAGCTAAGTCTGCAAGAATAGTACTATGTCTTTAATCTAGCTAAGTCTGCAAGAACAGTACTATGTCTTTAATCTAGCTAAGTCTGCAAGAATAGTACTATGTCTTTAATCTAGCTAAGTCTGCAAGAATAGTACTATGTCTTTAATCTAGCTAAGTCTGCAAGAATAGTACTATGTCTTTAATCTAGCTAAGTCTGCAAGAATAGTACTATGTCTTTAATCTAGCTAAGTCTGCAAGAATAGTACTATGTCTTTAATCAAGCTAAGTCTGCAAGAATAGTACTATGTCTTTAATCTAGCTAAGTCTGCAAGAAAACTATATTCTATTCTTAGCTTATTATGACAACACCTAATTAATGATAGCTTCTGATAACATCTATCTTAACGAAGTGTTCCTAAATCGAGGAAGATGGCGAGAAGATAAGTCACATTCACCTCTTCTGTCTTTATCGAGTGTTTACAACATAACTATTAACCTTTTGTAAGTTGAACTCAATAAAATAATTTTTAAAACAATACAATTCTTCAACCGTCGACGCTGCAAGATGCCAAAAATGACACCAAATATCCTAAATTTTGCTCAACTCAACAGAAAGATATGTTCCCAAAATAATCTGTTTACTTCCTGCGCGTAATAACCTAGTTGTTTGTCGGCCAACAATTGGCCTCTAATCTATAATGTCATACTAACGAGGAACATATGCTGTAAAAAAAACGGTCCATTACTAGTTGGGGTTAATTCCAAAACAACATTAAATAAAAAATTTATAAAATCAGTGAGTTAATAATAAAAAACAATTTGTAACAAGCATAAAATAGCAAAACTGTTTAGGTTATTCTTGTATTTATATGTGTGGGTTTTGTATTTATACAAGACGACTTATGCGAGTTGTTAAGAAAAGATAGCCAACACATAGACTCTATACTCCATTACCTACACAACAATGGATTATACCAACTCATTTGAGCACAGCTTAATGTTTCCTTACCATAGTGTCCTATAGAGACATGAATATCCCACCCAAGGCAGATAATTCATCTACCTTCTACATTACCTACACAACAATGGATTATACCAACTCATTTGAACACAGCTTAATGTTTCCTTACCATAGTGTCCTATAGAGACATGAATATCCCACCCAAGGCAGATAATTCATCTACCTTCTACATTACCTACACAACAATGGATTATACCAACTCATTTGAACACAGCTTAATGTTTCCTTACCATAGTGTCCTATAGAGACATGAATATCCCACCGAAGGCAGATAATTCATCTACCTTCTACATTACCTACACAACAATGGATTACACCAACTCATTTGAACACAGCTTAATGTTTCCTTACCATAGTGTCCTATAGAGACATGAATATCCCACCGTAGGCAGATAATTCATCTACCTTCTACATTACCTACACAACAATGGATTATACCAACTCATTTGAACACAGCTTAATGTTTCCTTACCATAGTGTCCTATAGAGACATGAATATCCCACCCAAGGCAGATAATTCATCTACCTTCTACATTACCTACACAACAATGGATTATACCAACTCATTTGAACACAGCTTAATGTTTCCTTACCATAGTGTCCTATAGAGACATGAATATCCCACCGAAGGCAGATAATTCATCTACCTTCTACATTACCTACACAACAATGGATTACACCAACTCATTTGAACACAGCTTAATGTTTCCTTACCATAGTGTCCTATAGAGACATGAATATCCCACCGTAGGCAGATAATTCATCTACCTTCTACATTACCTACACAACAATGGATTATACTCATTTGAACACAGCTTAATGTTTCCTTACCATAGTGTCCTATAGAGACATGAATATCCCCCCGTAGGCAGATAATTCATCTACCTTCTACATTACCTACACAACAATGGATTATACCAACTCATTTGAACACAGCTTAATGTTTCCTTACCATAGTGTCCTATAGAGACATGAATATCCCACCGTAGGCAGATAATTCATCTACCTTCTACATTACCTACACAACAATGGATTATACCAACTCATTTGAACACAGCTTAATGTTTCCTTACCATAGTGTCCTATAGAGACATGAATATCCCACCGAAGGCAGATAATTCATCTACCTTCTACATTACCTACACAACAATGGATTACACCAACTCATTTGAACACAGCTTAATGTTTCCTTACCATAGTGTCCTATAGAGACATGAATATCCCACCGTAGGCAGATAATTCATCTACCTTCTACATTACCTACACAACAATGGATTATACCAACTCATTTGAACACAGCTTAATGTTTCCTTACCATAGTGTCCTATAGAGACATGAATATCCCACCCAAGGCAGATAATTCATCTACCTTCTACATTACCTACACAACAATGGATTATACCAACTCATTTGAACACAGCTTAATGTTTCCTTACCATAGTGTCCTATAGAGACATGAATATCCCACCGAAGGCAGATAATTCATCTACCTTCTACATTACCTACACAACAATGGATTACACCAACTCATTTGAACACAGCTTAATGTTTCCTTACCATAGTGTCCTATAGAGACATGAATATCCCACCGTAGGCAGATAATTCATCTACCTTCTACATTACCTACACAACAATGGATTATACCAACTCATTTGAACACAGCTTAATGTTTCCTTACCATAGTGTCCTATAGAGACATGAATATCCCACCCAAGGCAGATAATTCATCTACCTTCTACATTACCTACACAACAATGGATTATACCAACTCATTTGAACACAGCTTAATGTTTCCTTACCATAGTGTCCTATAGAGACATGAATATCCCACCGAAGGCAGATAATTCATCTACCTTCTACATTACCTACACAACAATGGATTACACCAACTCATTTGAACACAGCTTAATGTTTCCTTACCATAGTGTCCTATAGAGACATGAATATCCCACCGTAGGCAGATAATTCATCTACCTTCTACATTACCTACACAACAATGGATTATACTCATTTGAACACAGCTTAATGTTTCCTTACCATAGTGTCCTATAGAGACATGAATATCCCCCCGTAGGCAGATAATTCATCTACCTTCTACATTACCTACACAACAATGGATTATACCAACTCATTTGAACACAGCTTAATGTTTCCTTACCATAGTGTCCTATAGAGACATGAATATCCCACCGTAGGCAGATAATTCATCTACCTTCTACATTACCTACACAACAATGGATTATACCAACTCATTTGAACACAGCTTAATGTTTCCTTACCATAGTGTCCTATAGAGACATGAATATCCCACCGAAGGCAGATAATTCATCTACCTTCTACATTACCTACACAACAATGGATTACACCAACTCATTTGAACACAGCTTAATGTTTCCTTACCATAGTGTCCTATAGAGACATGAATATCCCACCGTAGGCAGATAATTCATCTACCTTCTACATTACCTACACAACAATGGATTATACCAACTCATTTGAACACAGCTTAATGTTTCCTTACCATAGTGTCCTATAGAGACATGAATATCCCACCCAAGGCAGATAATTCATCTACCTTCTACATTACCTACACAACAATGGATTATACCAACTCATTTGAACACAGCTTAATGTTTCCTTACCATAGTGTCCTATAGAGACATGAATATCCCACCGAAGGCAGATAATTCATCTACCTTCTACATTACCTACACAACAATGGATTACACCAACTCATTTGAACACAGCTTAATGTTTCCTTACCATAGTGTCCTATAGAGACATGAATATCCCACCGTAGGCAGATAATTCATCTACCTTCTACATTACCTACACAACAATGGATTATACTCATTTGAACACAGCTTAATGTTTCCTTACCATAGTGTCCTATAGAGACATGAATATCCCCCCGTAGGCAGATAATTCATCTACCTTCTACATTACCTACACAACAATGGATTATACCAACTCATTTGAACACAGCTTAATGTTTCCTTACCATAGTGTCCTATAGAGACATGAATATCCCACCGTAGGCAGATAATTCATCTACCTTCTACATTACCTACACAACAATGGATTATACCAACTCATTTGAACACAGCTTAATGTTTCCTTACCATAGTAACCTATAGAGACATGAATATCCCACCGTAGGCAGATAATTCATCTACCTTCTACATTACCTACACAACAAGGGATTATACCAACTCATTTGAACACAGCTTAATGTTTCCTTACCATAGTGTCCTATAGAGACATGAATATCCCACCGTAGGCAGATAATTCATCTACCTTCTACATTACCTACACAACAATGGATTATACTCATTTGAACACAGCTTAATGTTTCCTTACCATAGTGTCCTATAGAGACATGAATATCCCCCCGTAGGCAGATAATTCATCTACCTTCTACATTACCTACACAACAATGGATTATACCAACTCATTTGAACACAGCTTAATGTTTCCTTACCATAGTGTCCTATAGAGACATGAATATCCCACCCAAGGCAGATAATTCATCTACCTTCTACATTACCTACACAACAATGGATTATACCAACTCATTTGAACACAGCTTAATGTTTCCTTACCATAGTGTCCTATAGAGACATGAATATCCCACCGAAGGCAGATAATTCATCTACCTTCTACATTACCTACACAACAATGGATTATACCAACTCATTTGAACACAGCTTAATGTTTCCTTACCATAGTGTCCTATAGAGACATGAATATCCCACCGAAGGCAGATAATTCATCTACCTTCTACATTACCTACACAACAATGGATTATACCAACTCATTTGAACACAGCTTAATGTTTCCTTACCATAGTGTCCTATAGAGACATGAATATCCCACCCAAGGCAGATAATTCATCTAACTTCTACATTACCTACACAACAATGGATTATACTCATTTGAACACAGCTTAATGTTTCCTTACCATAGTGTCCTATAGAGACATGAATATCCCCCCGTAGGCAGATAATTCATCTACCTTCTACATTACCTACACAACAATGGATTATACCAACTCATTTGAACACAGCTTAATGTTTCCTTACCATAGTGTCCTATAGAGACATGAATATCCCACCCAAGGCAGATAATTCATCTACCTTCTACATTACCTACACAACAATGGATTATACTCATTTGAACACAGCTTAATGTTTCGTTACCATAGTGTCATATAGAGACATGAATATCCCACCGTAGGCAGATAATTCATCTACCTTCTACATTACCTACACAACAATGGATTATACCAACTCATTTGAACACAGCTTAATGTTTCCTTATCATAGTGTCCTATAGAGACATGAATATCCCACCGAAGGCAGATAATTCATCTACCTTCTACATTACCTACACAACAATGGATTATACTCATTTGAACACAGCTTAATGTTTCCTTACCATAGTGTCCTATAGAGACATGAATATCCCACCGTAGGCAGATAATTCATCTACCTTCTACATTACCTACACAACAATGGATTATACTCATTTGAACACAGCTTAATGTTTCCTTACCATAGTGTCCTATAGAGACATGAATATCCCCCCGTAGGCAGATAATTCATCTACCTTCTACATTACCTACACAACAATGGATTATACCAACTCATTTGAACACAGCTTAATGTTTCCTTACCATAGTGTCCTATAGAGACATGAATATCCCACCGTAGGCAGATAATTCATCTACCTTCTACATTACCTACACAACAATGGATTATACCAACTCATTTGAACACAGCTTAATGTTTCCTTACCATAGTGTCCTATAGAGACATGAATATCCCACCGAAGGCAGATAATTCATCTACCTTCTACATTACCTACACAACAATGGATTACACCAACTCATTTGAACACAGCTTAATGTTTCCTTACCATAGTGTCCTATAGAGACATGAATATCCCACCGTAGGCAGATAATTCATCTACCTTCTACATTACCTACACAACAATGGATTATACCAACTCATTTGAACACAGCTTAATGTTTCCTTACCATAGTGTCCTATAGAGACATGAATATCCCACCCAAGGCAGATAATTCATCTACCTTCTACATTACCTACACAACAATGGATTATACCAACTCATTTGAACACAGCTTAATGTTTCCTTACCATAGTGTCCTATAGAGACATGAATATCCCACCGAAGGCAGATAATTCATCTACCTTCTACATTACCTACACAACAATGGATTACACCAACTCATTTGAACACAGCTTAATGTTTCCTTACCATAGTGTCCTATAGAGACATGAATATCCCACCGTAGGCAGATAATTCATCTACCTTCTACATTACCTACACAACAATGGATTATACTCATTTGAACACAGCTTAATGTTTCCTTACCATAGTGTCCTATAGAGACATGAATATCCCCCCGTAGGCAGATAATTCATCTACCTTCTACATTACCTACACAACAATGGATTATACCAACTCATTTGAACACAGCTTAATGTTTCCTTACCATAGTGTCCTATAGAGACATGAATATCCCACCGTAGGCAGATAATTCATCTACCTTCTACATTACCTACACAACAATGGATTATACCAACTCATTTGAACACAGCTTAATGTTTCCTTACCATAGTAACCTATAGAGACATGAATATCCCACCGTAGGCAGATAATTCATCTACCTTCTACATTACCTACACAACAAGGGATTATACCAACTCATTTGAACACAGCTTAATGTTTCCTTACCATAGTGTCCTATAGAGACATGAATATCCCACCGTAGGCAGATAATTCATCTACCTTCTACATTACCTACACAACAATGGATTATACTCATTTGAACACAGCTTAATGTTTCCTTACCATAGTGTCCTATAGAGACATGAATATCCCCCCGTAGGCAGATAATTCATCTACCTTCTACATTACCTACACAACAATGGATTATACCAACTCATTTGAACACAGCTTAATGTTTCCTTACCATAGTGTCCTATAGAGACATGAATATCCCACCCAAGGCAGATAATTCATCTACCTTCTACATTACCTACACAACAATGGATTATACCAACTCATTTGAACACAGCTTAATGTTTCCTTACCATAGTGTCCTATAGAGACATGAATATCCCACCGAAGGCAGATAATTCATCTACCTTCTACATTACCTACACAACAATGGATTATACCAACTCATTTGAACACAGCTTAATGTTTCCTTACCATAGTGTCCTATAGAGACATGAATATCCCACCGAAGGCAGATAATTCATCTACCTTCTACATTACCTACACAACAATGGATTATACCAACTCATTTGAACACAGCTTAATGTTTCCTTACCATAGTGTCCTATAGAGACATGAATATCCCACCCAAGGCAGATAATTCATCTAACTTCTACATTACCTACACAACAATGGATTATACTCATTTGAACACAGCTTAATGTTTCCTTACCATAGTGTCCTATAGAGACATGAATATCCCCCCGTAGGCAGATAATTCATCTACCTTCTACATTACCTACACAACAATGGATTATACCAACTCATTTGAACACAGCTTAATGTTTCCTTACCATAGTGTCCTATAGAGACAAGAATATCCCACCCAAGGCAGATAATTCATCTACCTTCTACATTACCTACACAACAATGGATTATACTCATTTGAACACAGCTTAATGTTTCGTTACCATAGTGTCATATAGAGACATGAATATCCCACCGTAGGCAGATAATTCATCTACCTTCTACATTACCTACACAACAATGGATTATACCAACTCATTTGAACACAGCTTAATGTTTCCTTATCATAGTGTCCTATAGAGACATGAATATCCCACCGAAGGCAGATAATTCATCTACCTTCTACATTACCTACACAACAATGGATTATACTCATTTGAACACAGCTTAATGTTTCCTTACCATAGTGTCCTATAGAGACATGAATATCCCACCGTAGGCAGATAATTCATCTACCTTCTACATTACCTACACAACAATGGATTATACCAACTCATTTGAACACAGCTTAATGTTTCCTTACCATAGTGTCCTATAGAGACATGAATATCCCACCGAAGGCAGATAATTCATCTACCTTCTACATTACCTACACAACAATGGATTATACCAACTCATTTGAGCACAGCTTAATGTTTCGTTACCATAGTGTCATATAGAGACATGAATATCCCACCGTAGGCAGATAATTCATCTACCTTCTACATTACCTACACAACAATGGATTATACCAACTCATTTGAACACAGCTTAATGTTTCCTTACCATAGTGTCCTATAGAGACATGAATATCCCACCGTAGGCAGATAATTCATCTACCTTCTACATTACCTACACAACAATGGATTATACCAACTCATTTGAACACAGCTTAATGTTTCCTTACCATAGTGTCCTATAGAGACATGAATATCCCTTCGTAGACAGATAATTCATCTACCTTCTACATTACCTACACAACAATGGATTATACCAACTCATTTGAACACAGCTTAATGTTTCCTTACCATAGTGTCCTATAGAGACATGAATATCCCACCGGAGGCAGATAATTCATCTAACTTCTACATTACCTACACAACAATGGATTATACCAACTCATTTGAACACAGCTTAATGTTTCCTTACCATAGTGTCCTATAGAGACATGAATATCCCCCCGTAGGCAGATAATTCATCTACCTTCTACATTACCTACACAACAATGGATTATACTCATTTGAGCACAGCTTAATGTTTCCTTACCATAGTGTCCTATAGAGACATGAATATCCCACCCAAGGCAGATAATTCATCTACCTTCTACATTACCTACACAACAATGGATTATACCAACTCATTTGAACACAGCTTAATGTTTCCTTACCATAGTGTCCTATAGAGACATGAATATCCCACCCAAGGCAGATAATTCATCTACCTTCTACATTACCTACACAACAATGGATTATACCAACTCATTTGAACACAGCTTAATGTTTCCTTACCATAGTGTCCTATAGAGACATGAATATCCCACCGAAGGCAGATAATTCATCTACCTTCTACATTACCTACACAACAATGGATTATACCAACTCATTTGAACACAGCTTAATGTTTCCTTACCATAGTGTCCTATAGAGACATGAATATCCCACCCAAGGCAGATAATTCATCTACCTTCTACATTACCTACACAACAATGGATTATACTCATTTGAGCACAGCTTAATGTTTCCTTACCATAGTGTCCTATAGAGACATGAATATCCCACCCAAGGCAGATAATTCATCTACCTTCTACATTACCTACACAACAATGGATTATACTCATTTGAACACAGCTTAATGTTTCCTTACCATAGTGTCCTATAGAGACATGAATATCCCACCGAAGGCAGATAATTCATCTACCTTCTACATTACCTACACAACAATGGATTATACCAACTCATTTGAACACAGCTTAATGTTTCCTTACCATAGTGTCCTATAGAGACATGAACATCCCACCCAAGGCAGATAATTCATCTACCTTCTACATTACCTACACAACAATGGATTATACCAACTCATTTGAACACAGCTTAATGTTTCCTTACCATAGTGTACTATAGAGACATGAATATCCCACCGTAGACAGATAATTCATCTACCTTCTACATTACCTACACAACAATGGATTATACCAACTCATTTGAACACAGCTTAATGTTTCCTTACCATAGTGTCCTATAGAGACATGAATATCCCACCCAAGGCAGATAATTCATCTACCTTCTACATTACCTACACAACAATGGATTATACTCATTTGAACACAGCTTAATGTTTCCTTACCATAGTGTCCTATAGAGACATGAATATCCCACCGAAGGCAGATAATTCATCTACCTTCTACATTACCTACACAACAATGGATTATACCAACTCATTTGAACACAGGTTAATGTTTCCTTACCATAGTGTCCTGTAGAGGCATGAATATCCCACCGAAGGCAGATAATTCATCTACCTTCTACATTACCTACACAACAATGGATTATACCAACTCATTTGAGCACAGCTTAATGTTTCCTTACCATAGTGTCCTATAGAGACATGAATATCCCATCGTAGACAGATAATTCATCTACCTTCTAGATTACCTACACAACAATGGATTATACCAACTCATTTGAACACAGCTTAATGTTTCCTTACCATAGTGTCCTATAGAGACATGAATATCCCACCCAAGGCAGATAATTCATCTACCTTCTACATTACCTACACAACAATGGATTATACTCATTTGAGCACAGCTTAATGTTTCCTTACCATAGTGTCCTATAGAGACATGAATATCCCACCGAAGGCAGATAATTCATCTACCTTCTACATTACCTACACAACAATGGATTATACCAACTCATTTGAACACAGCTTAATGTTTCCTTACCATAGTGTCCTATAGAGACATGAATATCCCACCGAAGGCAGATAATTCATCTACCTTCTACATTACCTACACAACAATGGATTATACCAACTCATTTGAACACAGCTTAATGTTTCCTTACCATAGTGTCCTATAGAGACATGAATATCCCACCCAAGGCAGATAATTCATCTACCTTCTACATTACCTACACAACAATGGATTATACTCATTTGAGCACAGCTTAATGTTTCCTTACCATAGTGTCCTATAGAGACATTAATATCCCACCCAAGGCAGATAATTCATCTACCTTCTACATTACCTACACAACAATGGATTATACCAACTCATTTGAGCACAGCTTAATGTTTCCTTACCATAGTGTCCTATAGAGACATGAATATCCCACCCAAGGCAGATAATTCATCTACCTTCTACATTACCTACACAACAATGGATTATACCAACTCATTTGAACACAGCTTAATGTTTCCTTACCATAGTGTCCTATAGAGACATGAATATCCCACCCAAGGCAGATAATTCATCTACCTTCTACATTACCTACACAACAATGGATTATACTAATTTGAACACAGCTTAATGTTTCCTTACCATAGTGTCCTATAGAGACATGAATATCCCACCCAAGGCAGATAATTCATCTACCTTCTACATTACCTACACAACAATGGATTATACCAACTCATTTGAACACAGCTTAATGTTTCCTTACCATAGTGTCCTATAGAGACATGAATATCCCACCGTAGACAGATAATTCATCTACCTTCTACATTACCTACACAACAATGGATTATACCAACTCATTTGAACACAGCTTAATGTTTCCTTACCATAGTGTCCTATAGAGACATGAATATCCCACCGTAGGCAGATAATTCATCTACCTTCTACATTACCTACACAACAATGGATTATACCAACTCATTTGAGCACAGCTTAATGTTTCCTTACCATAGTGTCCTATAGAGACATGAATATCCCACAGTAGACAGATAATTCATCTACCTTCTACATTACCTACACAACAATGGATTATACCAACTCATTTGAGCACAGCTTAATGTTTCCTTACCATAGTGTCCTATAGAGACATGAATATCCCACCCAAGGCAGATAATTCATCTACCTTCTACATTACCTACACAACAATGGATTATACCAACTCATTTGAACACAGCTTAATGTTTCCTTACCATAGTGTCCTATAGAGACATGAATATCCCACCGTAGGCAGATAATTCATCTACCTTCTACATTACCTACACAACAATGGATTATACTCATTTGAGCACAGCTTAATGTTTCCTTACCATAGTGTCCTATAGAGACATGAATATCCCACCGAAGGCAGATAATTCATCTACCTTCTACATTACCTACACAACAATGGATTATACCAACTCATTTGAACACAGCTTAATGTTTCCTTACCATAGTGTCCTATAGAGACATGAATATCCCACCGTAGGCAGATAATTCATCTACCTTCTACATTTCCTACACAACAATGGATTATACCAACTCATTTGAACACAGCTTAATGTTTCCTTACCATAGTGTCCTATAGAGACATGAATATCCCACCCAAGGCAGATAATTCATCTACCTTCTACATTACCTACACAACAATGGATTATACTCATTTGAGCACAGCTTAATGTTTCCTTACCATAGTGTCCTATAGAGACATGAATATCCCACCCAAGGCAGATAATTCATCTACCTTCTACATTACCTACACAACAATGGATTATACCAACTCATTTGAGCACAGCTTAATGTTTCCTTACCATAGTGTCCTATAGAGACATGAATATCCCACCCAAGGCAGATAATTCATCTACCTTCTACATTACCTACACAACAATGGATTATACCAACTCATTTGAACACAGCTTAATGTTTCCTTACCATAGTGTCCTATAGAGACATGAATATCCCACCGTAGACAGATAATTCATCTACCTTCTACATTACCTACACAACAATGGATTATACCAACTCATTTGAACACAGCTTAATGTTTCCTTACCATAGTGTCCTATAGAGACATGAATATCCCACCGAAGGCAGATAATTCATCTACCTTCTACATTACCTACACAACAATGGATTATACTCATTTGAACACAGCTTAATGTTTCCTTACCATAGTGTCCTATAGAGACATGAATATCCCACCCAAGGCAGATAATTCATCTACCTTCTACATTACCTACACAACAATGGATTATACCAACTCATTTGAACACAGCTTAATGTTTCCTTACCATAGTGTCCTATAGAGACATGAATATCCCACCGAAGGCAGATAATTCATCTACCTTCTACATTACCTACACAACAATGGATTATACCAACTCATTTGAACACAGCTTAATGTTTCCTTACCATAGTGTCCTATAGAGACATGAATATCCCACCGAAGGCAGATAATTCATCTACCTTCTACATTACCTACACAACAATGGATTATACCAACTCATTTGAACACAGCTTAATGTTTCCTTACCATAGTGTCCTATAGAGACATGAATATCCCACCCAAGGCAGATAATTCATCTACCTTCTACATTACCTACACAACAATGGATTATACTCATTTGAGCACAGCTTAATGTTTCCTTACCATAGTGTCCTATAGAGACATGAATATCCCACCCAAGGCAGATAATTCATCTACCTTCTACATTACCTACACAACAATGGATTATACCAACTCATTTGAGCACAGCTTAATGTTTCCTTACCATAGTGTCCTATAGAGACATGAATATCCCACCCAAGGCAGATAATTCATCTACCTTCTACATTACCTACACAACAATGGATTATACCAACTCATTTGAACACAGCTTAATGTTTCCTTACCATAGTGTCCTATAGAGACATGAATATCCCACCCAAGGCAGATAATTCATCTACCTTCTACATTACCTACACAACAATGGATTATACTAATTTGAACACAGCTTAATGTTTCCTTACCATAGTGTCCTATAGAGACATGAATATCCCACCCAAGGCAGATAATTCATCTACCTTCTACATTACCTACACAACAATGGATTATACCAACTCATTTGAACACAGCTTAATGTTTCCTTACCATAGTGTCCTATAGAGACATGAATATCCCACCGTAGACAGATAATTCATCTACCTTCTACATTACCTACACAACAATGGATTATACCAACTCATTTGAACACAGCTTAATGTTTCCTTACCATAGTGTCCTATAGAGACATGAATATCCCACCGTAGGCAGATAATTCATCTACCTTCTACATTACCTACACAACAATGGATTATACCAACTCATTTGAGCACAGCTTAATGTTTCCTTACCATAGTGTCCTATAGAGACATGAATATCCCACCGTAGACAGATAATTCATCTACCTTCTACATTACCTACACAACAATGGATTATACCAACTCATTTGAGCACAGCTTAATGTTTCCTTACCATAGTGTCCTATAGAGACATGAATATCCCACCCAAGGCAGATAATTCATCTACCTTCTACATTACCTACACAACAATGGATTATACCAACTCATTTGAACACAGCTTAATGTTTCCTTACCATAGTGTCCTATAGAGACATGAATATCCCACCGTAGGCAGATAATTCATCTACCTTCTACATTACCTACACAACAATGGATTATACTCATTTGAGCACAGCTTAATGTTTCCTTACCATAGTGTCCTATAGAGACATGAATATCCCACCGAAGGCAGATAATTCATCTACCTTCTACATTACCTACACAACAATGGATTATACCAACTCATTTGAACACAGCTTAATGTTTCCTTACCATAGTGTCCTATAGAGACATGAATATCCCACCGTAGGCAGATAATTCATCTACCTTCTACATTTCCTACACAACAATGGATTATACCAACTCATTTGAGCACAGCTTAATGTTTCCTTACCTTAGTGTCCTATAGAGACATGAATATCCCACCCAAGGCAGATAATTCATCTACCTTCTACATTACCTACACAACAATGGATTATACCAACTCATTTGAGCACAGCTTAATGTTTCCTTACCATAGTGTCCTATAGAGACATGAATATCCCACCCAAGGCAGATAATTCATCTACCTTCTACATTACCTACACAACAATGGATTATACCAACTCATTTGAACACAGCTTAATGTTTCCTTACCATAGTGTCCTATAGAGACATGAATATCCCACCGAAGGCAGATAATTCATCTACCTTCTACATTACCTACACAACAATGGATTATACTCATTTGAGCACAGCTTAATGTTTCCTTACCATAGTGTCCTATAGAGACATGAATATCCCACCGAAGGCAGATAATTCATCTACCTTCTACATTACCTACACAACAATGGATTATACCAACTCATTTGAACACAGCTTAATGTTTCCTTACCATAGTGTCCTATAGAGACATGAATATCCCACCGAAGGCAGATAATTCATCTACCTTCTACATTACCTACACAACAATGGATTATACCAACTCATTTGAACACAGCTTAATGTTTCCTTACCATAGTGTCCTATAGAGACATGAATATCCCACCCAAGGCAGATAATTCATCTACCTTCTACATTACCTACACAACAATGGATTATACTCATTTGAGCACAGCTTAATGTTTCCTTACCATAGTGTCCTATAGAGACATGAATATCCCACCCAAGGCAGATAATTCATCTACCTTCTACATTACCTACACAACAATGGATTATACCAACTCATTTGAGCACAGCTTAATGTTTCCTTACCATAGTGTCCTATAGAGACATGAATATCCCACCCAAGGCAGATAATTCATCTACCTTCTACATTACCTACACAACAATGGATTATACCAACTCATTTGAACACAGCTTAATGTTTCCTTACCATAGTGTCCTATAGAGACATGAATATCCCACCCAAGGCAGATAATTCATCTACCTTCTACATTACCTACACAACAATGGATTATACTAATTTGAACACAGCTTAATGTTTCCTTACCATAGTGTCCTATAGAGACATGAATATCCCACCGTAGGCAGATAATTCATCTACCTTCTACATTACCTACACAACAATGGATTATACTAATTTGAACACAGCTTAATGTTTCCTTACCATAGTGTCCTATAGAGACATGAATATCCCACCGTAGGCAGATAATTCATCTACCTTCTACATTACCTACACAACAATGGATTATACCAACTCATTTGAGCACAGCTTAATGTTTCCTTACCATAGTGTCCTATAGAGACATGAATATCCCACCGTAGACAGATAATTCATCTACCTTCTACATTACCTACACAACAATGGATTATACCAACTCATTTGAGCACAGCTTAATGTTTCCTTACCATAGTGTCCTATAGAGACATGAATATCCCACCCAAGGCAGATAATTCATCTACCTTCTACATTACCTACACAACAATGGATTATACCAACTCATTTGAACACAGCTTAATGTTTCCTTACCATAGTGTCCTATAGAGACATGAATATCCCACCGTAGGCAGATAATTCATCTACCTTCTACATTACCTACACAACAATGGATTATACTCATTTGAGCACAGCTTAATGTTTCCTTACCATAGTGTCCTATAGAGACATGAATATCCCACCGAAGGCAGATAATTCATCTACCTTCTACATTACCTACACAACAATGGATTATACCAACTCATTTGAACACAGCTTAATGTTTCCTTACCATAGTGTCCTATAGAGACATGAATATCCCACCGTAGGCAGATAATTCATCTACCTTCTACATTTCCTACACAACAATGGATTATACCAACTCATTTGAGCACAGCTTAATGTTTCCTTACCTTAGTGTCCTATAGAGACATGAATATCCCACCCAAGGCAGATAATTCATCTACCTTCTACATTACCTACACAACAATGGATTATACCAACTCATTTGAGCACAGCTTAATGTTTCCTTACCATAGTGTCCTATAGAGACATGAATATCCCACCCAAGGCAGATAATTCATCTACCTTCTACATTACCTACACAACAATGGATTATACCAACTCATTTGAACACAGCTTAATGTTTCCTTACCATAGTGTCCTATAGAGACATGAATATCCCACCGAAGGCAGATAATTCATCTACCTTCTACATTACCTACACAACAATGGATTATACTCATTTGAGCACAGCTTAATGTTTCCTTACCATAGTGTCCTATAGAGACATGAATATCCCACCGAAGGCAGATAATTCATCTACCTTCTACATTACCTACACAACAATGGATTATACCAACTCATTTGAACACAGCTTAATGTTTCCTTACCATAGTGTCCTATAGAGACATGAATATCCCACCGAAGGCAGATAATTCATCTACCTTCTACATTACCTACACAACAATGGATTATACTCATTTGAACACAGCTTAATGTTTCCTTACCATAGTGTCCTATAGAGACATGAATATCCCACCGTAGGCAGATAATTCATCTACCTTCTACATTACCTACACAACAATGGATTATACCAACTCATTTGAACACAGCTTAATGTTTCCTTACCATAGTGTCCTATAGAGACATGAATATCCCACCGAAGGCAGATAATTCATCTACCTTCTACATTACCTACACAACAATGGATTATACTCATTTGAGCACAGCTTAATGTTTCCTTACCATAGTGTCCTATAGAGACATGAATATCCCACCCAAGGCAGATAATTCATCTACCTTCTACATTACCTACACAACAATGGATTATACCAACTCATTTGAACACAGCTTAATGTTTCCTTACCATAGTGTCCTATAGAGACATGAATATCCCACCCAAGGCAGATAATTCATCTACCTTCTACATTACCTACACAACAATGGATTATACCAACTCATTTGAACACAGCTTAATGTTTCCTTACCATAGTGTCCTATAGAGACATGAATATCCCACCCAAGGCAGATAATTCATCTACCTTCTACATTACCTACACAACAATGGATTATACCAACTCATTTGAACACAGCTTAATGTTTCCTTACCATAGTGTCCTATAGAGACATGAATATCCCACCCAAGGCAGATAATTCATCTACCTTCTACATTACCTACACAACAATGGATTATACCAACTCATTTGAACACAGCTTAATGTTTCCTTACCATAGTGTCCTGTAGAGACATGAATATCCCACCCAAGGCAGATAATTCATCTACCTTCTACATTACCTACACAACAATGGATTATACTCATTTGAGCACAGCTTAATGTTTCCTTACCATAGTGTCCTATAGAGACATGAATATCCCACCCAAGGCAGATAATTCATCTACCTTCTACATTACCTACACAACAATGGATTATACCAACTCATTTGAACACAGCTTAATGTTTCCTTACCATAGTGTCCTATAGAGACATGAATATCCCACCCAAGGCAGATAATTCATCTACCTTTTACATTACCTACACAACAATGGATTATACTCATTTGAACACAGCTTAATGTTTCCTTACCATAGTGTCCTATAGAGACATGAATATCCCACCGAAGGCAGATAATTCATCTACCTTCTACATTACCTACACAACAATGGATTATACCAACTCATTTGAACACAGCTTAATGTTTCCTTACCATAGTGTCCTATAGAGACATGAATATCCCACCGAAGGCAGATAATTCATCTACCTTCTACATTACCTACACAACAATGGATTATACTCATTTGAACACAGCTTAATGTTTCCTTACCATAGTGTCCTATAGAGACATGAATATCCCACCGTAGGCAGATAATTCATCTACCTTCTACATTACCTACACAACAATGGATTATACCAACTCATTTGAACACAGCTTAATGTTTCCTTACCATAGTGTCCTATAGAGACATGAATATCCCACCGAAGGCAGATAATTCATCTACCTTCTACATTACCTACACAACAATGGATTATACCAACTCATTTGAACACAGCTTAATGTTTCCTTACCATAGTGTCCTATAGAGACATGAATATCCCACCGAAGGCAGATAATTCATCTACCTTCTACATTACCTACACAACAATGGATTATACCAACTCATTTGAACACAGCTTAATGTTTCCTTACCATAGTGTCCTATAGAGACATGAATATCCCACCCAAGGCAGATAATTCATCTACCTTCTACATTACCTACACAACAATGGATTATACTCATTTGAGCACAGCTTAATGTTTCCTTACCATAGTGTCCTATAGAGACATGAATATCCCACCCAAGGCAGATAATTCATCTACCTTCTACATTACCTACACAACAATGGATTATACCAACTCATTTGAGCACAGCTTAATGTTTCCTTACCATAGTGTCCTATAGAGACATGAATATCCCACCCAAGGCAGATAATTCATCTACCTTCTACATAACCTACACAACAATGGATTATACCAACTCATTTGAACACAGCTTAATGTTTCCTTACCATAGTGTCCTATAGAGACATGAATATCCCACCGTAGACAGATAATTCATCTACCTTCTACATTACCTACACAACAATGGATTATACCAACTCATTTGAACA
Source organism: Gonocerus acuteangulatus (assembly GCA_946811695.1). NCBI lineage: Eukaryota > Metazoa > Arthropoda > Insecta > Hemiptera > Coreidae > Gonocerus > Gonocerus acuteangulatus. The sequence goes on along the minus strand of OX328128.1, from coordinate 4,225,620 downwards.
CAGCTTAATGTTTCCTTACCATAGTGTCCTATAGAGACATGAATATCCCACCGAAGGCAGATAATTCATCTACCTTCTACATTACCTACACAACAATGGATTATACTCATTTGAACACAGCTTAATGTTTCCTTACCATAGTGTCCTATAGAGACATGAATATCCCACCGTAGACAGATAATTCATCTACCTTCTACATTACCTACACAACAATGGATTATACCAACTCATTTGAACACAGCTTAATGTTTCCTTACCATAGTGTCCTATAGAGACATGAATATCCCACCGTAGACAGATAATTCATCTACCTTCTACATTACCTACACAACAATGGATTATACCAACTCATTTGAACACAGCTTAATGTTTCCTTACCATAGTGTCCTATAGAGACATGAATATCCCACCCAAGGCAGATAATTCATCTACCTTCTACATTACCTACACAACAATGGATTATACTCATTTGAACACAGCTTAATGTTTCCTTACCATAGTGTCCTATAGAGACATGAATATCCCACCGAAGGCAGATAATTCATCTACCTTCTACATTACCTACACAACAATGGATTATACCAACTCATTTGAACACAGGTTAATGTTTCCTTACCATAGTGTCCTGTAGAGGCATGAATATCCCACCGAAGGCAGATAATTCATCTACCTTCTACATTACCTACACAACAATGGATTATACCAACTCATTTGAGCACAGCTTAATGTTTCCTTACCATAGTGTCCTATAGAGACATGAATATCCCATCGTAGACAGATAATTCATCTACCTTCTAGATTACCTACACAACAATGGATTATACCAACTCATTTGAACACAGCTTAATGTTTCCTTACCATAGTGTCCTATAGAGACATGAATATCCCACCCAAGGCAGATAATTCATCTACCTTCTACATTACCTACACAACAATGGATTATACTCATTTGAGCACAGCTTAATGTTTCCTTACCATAGTGTCCTATAGAGACATGAATATCCCACCGAAGGCAGATAATTCATCTACCTTCTACATTACCTACACAACAATGGATTATACCAACTCATTTGAACACAGCTTAATGTTTCCTTACCATAGTGTCCTATAGAGACATGAATATCCCACCGAAGGCAGATAATTCATCTACCTTCTACATTACCTACACAACAATGGATTATACCAACTCATTTGAACACAGCTTAATGTTTCCTTACCATAGTGTCCTATAGAGACATGAATATCCCACCGTAGACAGATAATTCATCTACCTTCTACATTACCTACACAACAATGGATTATACCAACTCATTTGAACACAGCTTAATGTTTCCTTACCATAGTGTCCTATAGAGACATGAATATCCCACCGAAGGCAGATAATTCATCTACCTTCTACATTACCTACACAACAATGGATTATACTCATTTGAACACAGCTTAATGTTTCCTTACCATAGTGTCCTATAGAGACATGAATATCCCACCGTAGACAGATAATTCATCTACCTTCTACATTACCTACACAACAATGGATTATACCAACTCATTTGAACACAGCTTAATGTTTCCTTACCATAGTGTCCTATAGAGACATGAATATCCCACCGTAGACAGATAATTCATCTACCTTCTACATTACCTACACAACAATGGATTATACCAACTCATTTGAACACAGCTTAATGTTTCCTTACCATAGTGTCCTATAGAGACATGAATATCCCACCCAAGGCAGATAATTCATCTACCTTCTACATTACCTACACAACAATGGATTATACTCATTTGAACACAGCTTAATGTTTCCTTACCATAGTGTCCTATAGAGACATGAATATCCCACCGAAGGCAGATAATTCATCTACCTTCTACATTACCTACACAACAATGGATTATACCAACTCATTTGAACACAGGTTAATGTTTCCTTACCATAGTGTCCTGTAGAGGCATGAATATCCCACCGAAGGCAGATAATTCATCTACCTTCTACATTACCTACACAACAATGGATTATACCAACTCATTTGAGCACAGCTTAATGTTTCCTTACCATAGTGTCCTATAGAGACATGAATATCCCATCGTAGACAGATAATTCATCTACCTTCTAGATTACCTACACAACAATGGATTATACCAACTCATTTGAACACAGCTTAATGTTTCCTTACCATAGTGTCCTATAGAGACATGAATATCCCACCCAAGGCAGATAATTCATCTACCTTCTACATTACCTACACAACAATGGATTATACCAACTCATTTGAACACAGCTTAATGTTTCCTTACCATAGTGTCCTATAGAGACATGAATATCCCACCGTATGCAGATAATTCATCTACCTTCTACATTACCTACACAACAATGGATTATACCAACTCATTTGAACACAGCTTAATGTTTCCTTACCATAGTGTCCTATAGAGACATGAATATCCCACCGTAGACAGATAATTCATCTACCTTCTACATTACCTACACAACAATGGATTATACTCATTTGAACACAGCTTAATGTTTCCTTACCATAGTGTCCTATAGAGACATGAATATCCCACCGAAGGCAGATAATTCATCTACCTTCTACATTACCTACACAACAATGGATTATACCAACTCATTTGAACACAGCTTAATGTTTCCTTACCATAGTGTCCTGTAGAGGCATGAATATCCCACCGAAGGCAGATAATTCATCTACCTTCTACATTACCTACACAACAATGGATTATACCAACTCATTTGAGCACAGCTTAATGTTTCCTTACCATAGTGTCCTATAGAGACATGAATATCCCACCGAAGGCAGATAATTCATCTACCTTCTACATTACCTACACAACAATGGATTATACTCATTTGAACACAGCTTAATGTTTCCTTACCATAGTGTCCTATAGAGACATGAATATCCCACCCAAGGCAGATAATTCATCTACCTTCTACATTACCTACACAACAATGGATTATACCAACTCATTTGAACACAGCTTAATGTTTCCTTACCATAGTGTCCTGTAGAGGCATGAATATCCCACCCAAGGCAGATAATTCATCTACCTTCTACATTACCTACACAACAATGGATTATACCAACTCATTTGAGCACAGCTTAATGTTTCCTTACCATAGTGTCCTATAGAGACATGAATATCCCACCGAAGGCAGATAATTCATCTACCTTCTACATTACCTACACAACAATGGATTATACTCATTTGAACACAGCTTAATGTTTCCTTACCATAGTGTCCTATAGAGACATGAATATCCCACCCAAGGCAGATAATTCATCTACCTTCTACATTACCTACACAACAATGGATTATACCAACTCATTTGAACACAGCTTAATGTTTCCTTACCATAGTGTCCTATAGAGACATGAATATCCCACCGTAGACAGATAATTCATCTACCTTCTACATTACCTACACAACAATGGATTATACTCATTTGAACACAGCTTAATGTTTCCTTACCATAGTGTCCTATAGAGACATGAATATCCCACCGTAGACAGATAATTCATCTACCTTCTACATTACCTACACAACAATGGATTATACCAACTCATTTGAACACAGCTTAATGTTTCCTTACCATAGTGTCCTATAGAGACATGAATATCCCACCCAAGGCAGATAATTAATGTAAATTCTCACTCATACTGACTTTCCTAGGATTCAAGTACAAAAAGATTGATATACAAACATAATGTAATAATACTCAAAATGATTTAAAATCATGTATGTGTATATAAGTTTTTATGTGTGTAAATAATAAAAACACGCGTGTATTAAGCATAATATAATGTAAATATTAGACAATAAGGTAATATAATGCACAGTAATAATGTATACATTATGTAAATATATAGACAATAAGTAAATATAATTCAATGAAATAATATATACATAATATAAATATATAGGCAATAAGGTAAAATAATGTTCTGTAAAAACTATATAAAATGTAATGTTTACATCACCATAAAGCGGAACACCACTAAAGAAATAATAATATGATGTGTAGGGTAGATTAAGCAACGTTTTGAGGAATGTGGCTTAAGATTGACCACATTATAGATGAATTAGCTTAGTTATGCAGTTCCTGCGTTACGTGCCTGTTTTAGGGGAACGAGAGATACACTTAAAACATATTGAGTTTGAAATCTATTCTATAAGGTGGAATACCGTTTTATTTAGATGATATAAACTGGTTTTGATTCCTACATGGCCATTGCCTGTAGCAGTCAACTCTCTGGTGGGCAACAGTGGGCAATGGCCCACTGTAGGAGCCATTGACTCCTACATGGCCATTGCCTTTAGGAGTCAACTCTCTGGTGAGCAACAGTGGGCAAAGGCCCAATGTAGGAGCCATTGACTCCTACATGGCCATTGCCTGTAGGAGTCAACTCTCTGGTGGGCAACAGTGGTCAATGGCCCACTGTAGGAGCCATTGACTCCTACATGACCATTGCTTGTAGGAGTCAAAAGAGTTGACTCCTACATGGCCATTGCCTTTAGGAGTCAACTCTCTGGTGGGCAACAGTGGGCAATGGCCCACTGTAGGAGCCATTGACTCCTACATGGTCATTGTCCGTAGGAGTCAACTCTCTGGTGGGCAACAGTGGGCAATGGCCCACTGTAGGAGCCATTGACTCCTACATGGCCATTGCCTGTAGGAGTCAAAAGAGTTGACTCCTACAGGCCATTTCCTGTAGGAGTCAACTCTCTGGTGGGCAACAGTGGTCAATGGCCCACTGTAGGAGCCATTGACTCCTACATGACCATTGCTTGTAGGAGTCAAAAGAGTTGACTCCTACAGGCCATTTCCTGTAGGAGTCAACTCTCTGGTGGGCAACAGTGGTCAATGGCCCACTGTAGGAGCCATTGACTCTTACATGGCCATTGCCTGTAGGAGTCAACTCTCTGGTGGGCAACAGTGGGCAATGGCCCACTGTAGGAGCCATTGACTCCTACATGGTCATTGTCCGTAGGAGTCAACTCTCTGGTGGGCAACAGTGGGCAATGGCCCACTGTAGAAGCCATTGACTCCTACATGGCCATTGCCTGTAGGAGTCAAAAGAGTTGACTCCTACAGGCCATTTCCTGTAGGAGTCAACTCTCTGGTGGGCAACAGTGGTCAATGGCCCACTGTAGGAGCCATTGACTCCTACATGGCCATTGCCTGTAGGAGTCAACTCTCTGGTGGGCAACAGTGGGCAATGGCCCACTGTAGGAGCCATTGACTCCTACATGGCCATTGCCTGTAGGAGTCAAAAGAGTTGACTCCTACAGGCCATTTCCTGTAGGAGTCAACTCTCTGGTGGGCAACAGTGGTCAATGGCCCACTGTAGGAGCCATTGACTCCTACATGGCCATTGCCTGTAGGAGTCAACTCTCTGGTGGGCAACAGTGGGCAATGGCCCACTGTAGGAGCCATTGACTCCTACATGGTCATTGTCCGTAGGAGTCAACTCTCTGGTGGGCAACAGTGGGCAATGGCCCACTGTAGGAGCCATTGACTCCTACATGGCCATTGCCTGTAGGAGTCAAAAGAGTTGACTCCTACAGGCCATTTCCTGTAGGAGTCAACTCTCTGGTGGGCAACAGTGGTCAATGGCCCACTGTAGGAGCCATTGACTCCTACATGACCATTGCTTGTAGGAGTCAAAAGAGTTGACTCCTACATGGCCATTGCCTTTAGGAGTCAACTCTCTGGTGGGCAACAGTGGGCAATGGCCCACTGTAGGAGCCATTGACTCCTACATGACCATTGCTTGTAGGAGTCAAAAGAGTTGACTCCTACAGGCCATTTCCTGTAGGAGTCAACTCTCTGGTGGGCAACAGTGGGCAATGGCCCACTGTAGGAGCCATTGACTCCTACATGGTCATTGTCCGTAGGAGTCAACTCTCTGGTGGGCAACAGTGGGCAATGGCCCACTGTAGGAGCCATTGACTCCTACATGGCCATTGCCTTTAGGAGTCAACTCTCTGGTGGGCAACAGTGGGCAATCGTAAATAAAGTAAGTAAATTAGTTAACTAAAAACTAAAACTAAACTAAAATCACAAATTTAGGTCTCTTTTACTAAACTAAACTAATAACCATACTAAAAACGGAGTCCCTATGAAAAATAATTATACAAAACTAAAACTAAACTAACACTAAAACTAAAAATACAACATCAGTTCAGTTTTAGTTAGAGAAAACTAACGTTAGTTTAGTTTACTAACGTTAGTTTTGCCCAACACTGGCTGTATCTCACAAACTGCCGGAAAACTACCTAGTGTCTTTAGTTTAAGAATGACAATCTAAGTACCATATGTTTTACAAGCGACTCTAGCGGGCCTTCTCTTAACTACTCACTACACAGTAGATCACATTCTACTACCAAACAGAAACACAGGTTGCTGTCTCTAAAACATAACATATATGCCTTCTTTGACTTCCATTCAATGAAATACCACGGAACTAATGTTTGTCTAGCTAGGAAGGGAAGGTTTTCTAGGAACCCTCGAGCAGGTCAAGCTCTGGCGAGTTCCGAGATCCGTCACTCATTCCTCTCGGAAACCGCAGGATTAGAGAGAGCGACGGATAAGAGAACGCCGGATAAGGCAGAGTCTACTGTATATATATATGTATATATATATATATATATATATATATATATATATATATATTTGACTTCCATTCAATGAAATACCACGGAACTAATGTTTGTCTAGCTAGGAAGGGAAGGTTTTCTAGGAACCCTCGAGCAGGTCTAGCTCCAGCCAGTTCCGAGATCCGTCACTCATTCCTCTCGGAGACCGCCGGATTAGAGAGAGCGACGGATAAGAGAAAACGCCGGATAAGGGAGAGTCTACTGTATATATATATATTTGACTTCCATTCAATGAAATACCACGGAACTAATGTTTGTCTAGCTAGGAAGGGAAGGTTTTCTAGGAACCCTCGAGCAGGTCTAGCTCCAGCCAGTTCCGAGATCCGTCACTCATTCCTCTCGGAGACCGCCGGATTAGAGAGAGCGACGGATAAGAGAAAACGCCGGATAAGGGAGAGTCTACTGTATATATATATATATGACTTCCATTCAATGAAATACCACGGAACTAATGTTTGTCTAGCTAGGAAGGGAAGGTTTTCTAGGAACCCTCGAGCAGGTCTAGCTCCAGCCAGTTCCGAGATCCGTCACTCATTCTTCTCGGAGACCGCAGGATTAGAGAGTACGCCGGATTAGAGAAAACGCCGGATAAGAGAGAGTCTACTGTATATATATATATATATATATATATATATATATATATATATATATATATATATATACAAATTAGAACCACCCTTATTTTGATGATCTATGGGTTCTGAAACGTAAAATTTTCTAGTCATCCTCATTAGAAGGTTTCCCCCTCCCTATGGAGGGAGGGAGGAACCGCGCTGAAGGTTTCAGTCAACGGATTGATACCAGTGAAAGGCAGGAAGATTAAAAAATACATTGACTCCGTAGACAATTACAAATAAATAAATAGAATTAAAATTAAAAACATACCACACAAAACTCTTAAGACACATATCGAGTGTTACTGAATTAAAAACAATTATTAAAAAGAATAAAAAATACGCACATTATATAGTGTTGTTTAAAGCGTATTTTCTGCAGTATTTAGTAATTAACATACTATTGTAGATCTCCTGAAGATGGACGAGTAGTCCGAAACGTTGTGATGATATAATAAAAGTTTTTTTTTAGCTGTGTTATTCCTCACCTTGGTTGGTATTATAAATTATTACCCTTCACCTTTTATCAAAATCATCCTTCACCAAACAGCATAGTTTTGATTATGATAATGTTAAAATTTTAAAAACAGTAAATCATAATAAATCTAGAAAATTAACTGAATGCATTTATATAACAAAAAAATATCAAAAGAACCATTAATTTCAAAACAGATGTTAAAGGTATAGGACAACATTATGTTGACATACTTAATAAAATTAATTTCTGATGGCATTGTAATAGATTCCTTTCATAGTTTAAATACTTTGGTTACATACCTCAGTGTATTTTATATTAAATATTTTAATAAAAATGAGTAATAATTAATCAAAATATCTGTGATATGTTATACATAAATTATAATTTATGTATAACATATCACAGATATTTTTATGATAATTATCATACATTTTAATCAATTGAAATTTAATATTTTAATGTAAATTTAGTTATACAAAAATATAATAGGCCTAAGTATGTTGATAAGGTCTTCTAATATGGCTGTGAGATAATATAATAGGCCTAAGTATGTTGATAAGGTCTTCTAATATGGCTGTGAGATAATGAATAGGCCTAAGTATGTTGATAAGGTCTTCTAATTTGGCTGTGAGATAATGAATAGGCCTAAGTATGTTGATAAGGTCTTCTAATATGGCTGTGAGATAATGAATAGGCCTAAGTATGTTGATAAGGTCTTCCAATATGGCTGTGAGATAATGAATAGGCCTAAGTATGTTGATAAGGTCTTCTAATATGGCTGTGAGATAATGAATAGGCCTAAGTATGTTGATAAGATCTTCCAATATGGCTCTGATAATGAGTGTTTTAATTTATATTGATTGACTTGGTTCCTTTTAGGAATCAATTTTATTGAATTGATGACGTTTAAATGTAACATTATTTATTGACAGGACATTGGTGAGTTTAAAATTAAGGAAATAAAATTTATTAATTTTTTTTTTTTTTACGGCGCATCTACTTCTAGGTCATTAGCGCCGACATCCAGGGTGCAGCGAGGAATTTTCCCAGCGAGCCTTGAGATGAGAAAATTCCTGCCGGAGGTGGGAATCGAACCCACCATCTCCCGCTTATGAATCCAGCGCGCTAGCCACTAGACTACGGGAGACCCCCAATTTATTAATTGTTTGAAGATGATATAATATCTTGGTTAATGGTAACTTATATGACGGGGTGAGAAGCCAAGGGGTACAAGTGACATTTTTTAAAAAATCGAGTTAAGTGCAGTTCTGGATAGTTAATACATATGAAATGTTGGTGGCAAAGGGATATAAGTAAATGTCTGGTATTTGCCGAGAAATAGTGGAAATAAAATCAATTACTTTAAAAATGAGGAGATTTGTTTGGTGCACAAGGGGTACAAGTGACACTTGTCCCGTGTTATAAAGTGGATCTTTGAGGCACAATATCTCGAAAACCTTCGAGAGGACACTGTAATTACCGTGTAGGCAAATTTATAAAAAAGTAGTTCGAAAATGGAAGCTTAATTAATTTATTTTAGGTCGTTTATTTAATTTACTGTAATTGCTCCAATAAAATATGGAGAGATTTTTTTAGGGTTGTATTTTGGGATTTAGACGATTGCATCAGTTCAAGAATTACTTGGCCTTATGTCAATTTTTGTGTAAAAACTCAAAGATTGTATGCCTTAGAAAATTTATAATATACAAAAATATAAGCAAAAACGCGAATTTTTTTAGAAAAGTCTTATATTTAAAGGGCTGTAACATCGCTCCAAATTGACCTATCAAGTTCGCTGAAGTCTCGAAACATTAGTATTTTTATGCACTAAAAGGCAGTATCCAGGAAATAGTGGTCTATTTTGGTTAACAACTTGAATAACAATTGTATAGTGTACAATATCCTAAATTATGAGTTTTGAGGGGTGGGGCTTAAACAAAAAGCGCAGGGGTTTTTCTGACCCCGGATTCGGATTCAGCGACCCCTGAAGCATGTACTAAACATGGTCTGGTCTCTGGGTCCGGACTTTTATTATCTATTTTTTTGTGTGGCTGTCTTATAAATTGATAATATACATGAACGATTAGTTTTTTCCTTAAACTATATTACTGAAATTTCAATTGATGCATTGTAGAAACATAATTTAAACATTATACAGACTTAGACTTATCCGGGAATTTACAAAAACTATTTAACTTTAAACACTAATATCTCAAAATGACTATAACGTCACTTGTATCCCTTGGCTTCTCAACCCATCATATAATGTTGTTTAAAGCGTATTTTCTGCAGTATTTAGTAATTAACATACTATTTTAGATCTCCTGAAGATGGACGAATAGTTCGAAACGTTGTGATGATATAATAAAAGTATTTATTTTTTAGAGCTTTGAAGGGTTATTCCTCACCTTGGTTGGTGTTATGAATAAAAAAAAACGCTTATATTGAAATAGAAAAAAGAGGGAGTACGGACATCTGTCCGCACTGCATCAGTGCACTCGCAGCGGAGTGGATATGCTCTGTATGAAGGCTGCTGGGCTATGCTCTATATGCAATCCTGTGGCTATCGCAGCCTAGTGGATATGCTCTGTATGAAGGCTGCTGGGCTATGCTCTGTATGCAATCCTGTGGCTATCGCAGCCTAGTGGATATGCTCTGTATGAAGGCTGCTGGGCTATGCTCTGTATGCAATCCTGTGGCTATCGCAGCCTAATGGATATGCTCTGTATGAAGGCTGCTGGGCTATGCTCTGTATGCAATCCTGTGGCTATCGCAGCCTAGTGGATATGCTCTGTATGAAGGCTGCTGGGCTATGCTCTGTATGCAATCCTGTGGCTATCGCAGCCTAATGGATATGCTCTGTATGAAGGCTGCTGGGCTATGCTCTATATGCAATCCTGTGGCTATCGCAGCCTAGTGGATATGCTCTGTATGAAGGCTGCTGGGCTATGCTCTGTATGCAATCCTGTGGCTATCGCAGCCTAGTGGATATGCTCTGTATGAAGGCTGCTGGGCTATGCTCTGTATGCAATCCTGTGGCTATCGCAGCCTAATGGATATGCTCTGTATGAAGGCTGCTGGGCTATGCTCTGTATGCAATCCTGTGGCTATCGCAGCCTAGTGGATATGCTCTGTATGAAGGCTGCTGGGCTATGCTCTGTATGCAATCCTGTGGCTATCGCAGCCTAGTGGATATGCTCTGTATGAAGGCTGCTGGGCTATGCTCTGTATGCAACCCTGTGGCTATCGCAGCCTAGTGGATATGCTCTGTATGAAGGCTGCTGGGACATTCATAAACACACTACCGGCACTTTTGGAGTTTCAATTTCAGTATGAATAGAAATACAAAATCGGCACCGGGTGAGTCTTGAACAGGCCGAGTGAATCCCACATGAGACATTCAACGCTTGTGTATTGAATATAGCGATGAAGAGCTTAAAGCTGGCTATAAATGGAAATGAGGAAATATATTAAAGCAAACATACAATATTATGTTTAAATCAAATTAATTAAATACGTTAATTAATATTTGCCTGAGCACCCCGTCCTTCACCACCACTTCCTCAACCCCCCACCCTTCTCCTCCCTTTCTTATCATTTCCTATTTAATGTCATTTATTAAATAATTTAATTTAATTAATCCTTTATCGTTTGTTTAAATAACTCAACACTTAATTATTTCACATTTAGTTGATTATAATGGCATTTGATCAATTTTCTCTGAGGAAATTCTTTTTTGGTTAATAATATCGTTTTCAAATTTTCTGTCTGTACGTTGAGCGATGTTTCTTTTTGTTATAGCGCATTCAGAAGAAATGCATTTATGAGTGCAGATATTTAATAAAGATAATTAAACCCATTAGAATTTCTCAGTGTGGGAGCGTGGATGTGGACACCCTGACCGGAATTACGAGACCAGATGTGGGCAGACATTACACAGAAAGTCTAAAAGTAAACCGATAGTGGAGACAAAATTCCCCAGAAATGAACGAACGGACTCAATGTGGACCTGGAAAAGACTATATGGGGCCTCAATAAAGGGATGATTTGGGACTTCATCCCAGACTATATGGGGCCTCAATAAAGGGATGATTTGGGACTTCATCCCAGACTATATGGGGCCTCAATAAAGGGATGATTTGGGACTTCATCCCAGACTTTATGGGGCCTTCATAAAGGGATGATTTGGGACTTCATCCCAGACTATATGGGGTCTCAATAAAGGGATGATTTGGGACTTCATCCCAGACTATATGGGGCCTCAATAAAGGGATGATTTGGGACTTCATCCCAGACTATATGGGGCCTCCATAAAGCGATGATTTGGGACTTCATCCTAGACTACATGGGGCCTCCATAAAGGGATGATTTGGAACTTCATCCCAGACTATATGGGGCCTCCATAAAGCGATGATTTGGGACTTCATCCTAGACTACATGGGGCCTCCATAAAGGGATGATTTGGGACTTCATCCCAGACTATATGGGGCCTCCATAAAGGGATGATTTGGGACTTCATCCCAGACTATATGGGGCCTCCATAAAGGGATGATTTGGGACTTCATCCCAGACTATATGGGGCCTCCATAAAGGGATGATTTGGGACTTCATCCCAGACTATATAGGGCCTCCATAAAGGGATGATTTGGGACTTTAGGTTACACGCCCAACATCAACAACAATGAGAGATAATATCAATAGTAATTGTCCTAGTATCAAATTCAGGCCCTTGTAATATATGATTCTTGTACAAATGGTCTCAGATCCCGATACACCCCGACCTTCATCGAGCTGATTAATGGATGAAAATTATTTTATATCAAATTAATTGTGTCAATAAAGATACTGCAAATGGGTTGTCTAAAAAAATTCAGTCCAGAATATGATTAATTTACAATTTTATTTTTTATTTTTTTTCAAAATTGCATCGGTTTGATTAATAGACAAATTCCATGCGAATCGAAAGTATGAAGCCTATAGAATATGCAAACGATAGGTTGTCTATTTTTATCCGGTCACAACCATGGGTTGTCGGCTGTAAACAGGTAACTCGAAATGAGTAACTTGTATCGGTCTGATTATCGGTGGTTCGATTCCCACTATGGGGTGATGGCTTTTATTTAGAAAAAAGAGGCATCAGCCTTATCCTGGCTACAAAAAGGGTGGTAACCTATAGATAACCCGTCCCAAAATTCTTAGTTAATGATAATGGACGTTAAAATTTAAATAAATTCATCATTGATTTCGAAGTGCCCCCCTACCTTTATCAGAGCAAAAATTGTGTTTACGTAATTTGGGAACGGTTAGGGAATTCACTCTTCAGCGATTCCGTCACCACTCTTCCATTATCAGCTGGGCAACCATCCATTTGAATCCAGAGTAAGTTAATATTTGGTAGATGGGCTTGTGTAATAAACATCATGTACTGTGGGAAGGATGGGACATCACCATCATCATGCACTGTGGGAAGGATGGGACATCACCATCATCATGCACTGTGGGAAGGATGGGACATCACCATCATCATGTACTGTGGGAAGGATGGGACATCACCATCATCGTGTACTGTGGGAAGGATGGGACATCACCATCATCATGTACTGTGGGAAGGATGGGACATCACCATCATCGTGTGAATTTTAAGAATTTGTTCAGAATGGCTCCTTCATGCTAAAGCACATTTATTGGTTTTGACTTAGAAATCAGAAAAATATTGTTTGAAATTGAACTTTTTCTTAAACTACGAGATACCATTTTGAAGCTTATTAAATAATGCAACTTTTGGGCGGATGCAAACCTTTAAGTCCAATAATAGCCGAGTAAAAAAATATTGAATAATTTAATAAAACACTAATATTAAACATTCTCATCTATATGGCTTTTAATATAGCTCTTAATTTACATGGTAATATTTCAATAACGGGTGTTTCTTATTGGAAATTTAATGTAGATTCTAAAAATGTGGTCGTTATTTACGATAGATTACTCAAAAATCCTGAAAACACAGTTTTTCTTTAAAAAAAAAAACAGTAGTTTTTAAAATACACAAACGCTTGTGTAGCTCTACTACATTTTCAGATAGAACGTTCATTTTTGTGCCAGTGAACTACAAATGAAGTGCAGAATAAACCCCTAAAGTTATGACACCTCAATGCGGGACACCCTATATATGACTATTACCTCGCTGTCTCTTTAAAGCTCGACAACCGGAATTCAGGACTGATTTTTCGCAGACAACCCTATACCACCGTTTTCGTAATGAAATAATCTTTATTTTAACCTAAGTTTAATTCATTAATCAGACCGATACAAGTTACTCATTTCGAGTTACCTGGTTTACAGCCGACAACCCATGGTTGTGACTGGATAAAAATAGACAACCTATCGTTTGCATATTCTATAGGCTTCATACTTTCGATTCGCATGGAATTTGTCTATTAATCAACCCGATGCAATTTTGAAAAAAAAACTAAAAAATTAAATTGTAAATTAATCATATTCTGGACTGAATTTTTTTAGGCAACCCATTTGCAGTATCTTTATTGACACAATTAATTTGATATAAAATAATTTTCATCCATTAATCAGCTGGATGAAGGTCGGGGTGTATCGGGATCTTAGACCATACATCCTGTTCAAGAATACGGAAAAGTTAAATTTCGCATAAGCGAAATATTTAGAGAAATATTCCGTATGGTTCTGTCATTTGCGAATTCTCATTGGGAAAATACGATTCGGGAAACACCATCTAACTGAGACCTGAATGGGTGACCGACCATGTGCTGTTGGTATTATAAAAGGGTGGCTACCTGTAGATGACCCGGCTTTAATAGCCTAATTGTTGATACGCCGTTAAACACGAAAAAAAAAGAAAAAAGCAAAACCATCTAACTGGGCTTAAGTACTTGTTATAATTATTTTTTAAAAAATCGCCAAAATTAAGTTGAACAAAATTTTACTTTTCTGTTACATATTCAGCGTATAAAAATCCCTAATCCGACAATAAAAACCTTCCACAAAGCCATCATATTGACTGAAAGGCCCTCGTACATTAAGTAAACAAAACAAACTTTGCAACACAATACAAAAGTTGAAACATTATGCCCCAAAGGAAAGTTTTCTCTTGTTGAATAAGCCTTCATGATTGAAAGGATAGCAAAGAAAAGCTGAAAGAATTTATGTTGGGAAGTCTGACAAACTTTCCAATCCTTCAAATGTTATTAAATAAACTCCAATATAGACATTGAAAGAACTAATCTCTTGAAAAATATAACGTTCATCAAGGGTGGTAACCTATAGATAACCCGTCCTAAAATACGTAGTTAATAATAATAATAACGTTCATTGTGCAAGAGAAGAACTAGAAAAATTTGATAACGTTTTGCTTGTTTATAATCAGGTCATCCCATAAGTAATGTCGGTTTTTAATATTCTGTCTGCTTATGTTCCCTCCTTTTTAATATAGCATTAAATACACTTCTATTTATCATGTTTTGGTTGGTGAAACTTATTTATTCTGTGCTGAAATATTATTTGAAATGGATCTCCCAAAAGACCGCTTACTACGACTCACTCGTACGTCTTGTTATGCTTTGGGAATTCTAGAATATGGCGAAGCTGTCATTAGTGAGCGACAAGTGCAGCGGTGGTTTGAAAGATTTCGAGCGACAAACCGCAAGCTTGAAGACTAGCCTCGTACAGGTCTAGCAACAGAGCTTGACTACCAACTCCTGTAGGCTACTGTAGAAGAAAATCCTGTTGTAACAGTCGAAGAGCTAGCAGAAAAACTTGGATCCACACATTCTACAGTCCACCGACATAAACCATAAGCTTGAATACTAGCCTCGTACAGGTCTAGCAACAGAGCTTGACGACCAACTCCTGCAGGCTACTGTAGAAGAAAATCCTGTTGTAACAGTAGAAGAGCTAGCAGAAAAACTTGGATCCACACATTCTACAGTCCACCGACATAAACCGCAAGCTTGAAGACGAGCCTCGTACAGGTCTAGCAACAGAGCTTGACGACCAACTCCTGTAGGCTACTATAGAAGAAAATCCTGTTGTAACAGTCGAAGAGCTAGCAGAAAAACTTGGATCCACACATTCTACAGTCCACCGACATAAACCATAAGCTTGAATACTAGCCTCGTACAGGTCTAGCAACAGAGCTTGACGACCAACTCCTGCAGGCTACTGTAGAAGAAAATCCTGTTGTAACAGTAGAAGAGCTAGCAGAAAAACTTGGATCCACACATTCTACAGTCCACCGACATAAACCGCAAGCTTGAAGACGAGCCTCGTACAGGTCTAGCAACAGAGCTTGACGACCAACTCCTGTAGGCTACTATAGAAGAAAATCCTGTTGTAACAGTCGAAGAGCTAGCAGAAAAACTTGGATCCACACATTCTACAGTCCACCGACATAAACCATAAGCTTGAAGACTAGCCTCGTACAGGTCTAGCAACAGAGCTTAACGACCAACTCCTGCAGGCTACTGTAGAAGAAAATCCTGTTGTAACAGTAGAAGAGCTAGCAGAAAAACTTGGATAGACACATTCTACAGTCCACCGACATAAACCGCAAGCTTGAAGACGAGCCTCGTACAGGTCTAGCAACAGAGCTTGACGACCAACTCCTGCAGGCTACTGTAGAAGAAAATCCTGTTGTAACAGTAGAAGAGCTAGCAGAAAAACTTGGATCCACACATTCTACAGTCCACCGACATAAACCGCAAGCTTGAAGACGAGCCTCGTACAGGTCTAGCAACAGAGCTTGACTACCAACTCCTGTAGGCTACTGTAGAAGAAAATCCTGTTGTAACAGTAGAAGAGCTAGCAGAAAAACTTGGATAGACACATTCTACAGTCCACCGACATAAACCGCAAGCTTGAAGACGAGCCTCGTACAGGTCTATCTACAGAGCTTGACTACCAACTCCTGCAGGCTGCTGTAGAAGAAAATCCTGTTGTAACAGTAGAAGAGCTAGCAGAAAACTTGGATCGACACATTCTACAGTCCACCGACATAAACCGCAAGCTTGAAGACTAGCCTCGTACAGGTCTAGCAACAGAGCTTAACGACCAACTCCTGCAGGCTGCTGTAGAAGAAAATCCTGTTGTAACAGTAGAAGAGCTAGCAGAAAACTTGGATCGACACATTCTACAGTCCACCGACATAAACCGCAAGCTTGAAGACTAGCCTCGTACAGGTCTAGCAACAGAGCTTAACGACCAACTCCTGCAGGCTACTGTAGAAGAAAATCCTGTTGTAACAGTAGAAGAGCTAGTAGAAAAACTTGGATAGACACATTCTACAGTCCACCGACATAAACCACAAGCTTGAAGACGAGCCTCGTACGGGTCTAGCAACAGAGCTTGACGACCAACTCCTGCAGGCTACTGTAGAAGAAAATCCTGTTGTAACAGTAGAAGAGCTAGCAGAAAAACTTGGATCGACACATTCTACAGTCCACCGACATAAACCATAAGCTTGAATACTAGCCTCGTACAGGTCTACCAACAGAGCTTGACTACCAACTCCTGCAGGCTACTGTAGAAGAAAATCCTGTTGTAACAGTAGAAGAGCTAGCAGAAAAACTTGGATCGACACATTCTACAGTCCACCGACATAAACCATAAGCTTGAAGACGAGCCTCGTACAGGTCTAGCAACAGAGCTTGACTACCAACTCGTGTAGGCTACTGTAGAAGAAAATCCTGTTGTAACAGTAGAAGAGCTAGCAGAAAAACTTGGATCGACACATTCTACAGTCCACCGACATAAACCACAAGCTTGAATACTAGCCTCGTACAGGTCTACCAACAGAGCTTGACTACCAACTCCTGCAGGCTACTGTAGAAGAAAATCCTGTTGTAACAGTAGAAGAGCTAGCAGAAAAACTTGGATCGACACATTCTACAGTCCACCGACATAAACCGCAAGCTTGAAGACGAGCCTCGTACAGGTCTAGCAACAGAGCTTGACTACCAACTCCTGCAGGCTACTGTAGAAGAAAATCCTGTTGTAACAGTAGAAGAGCTAGTAGAAAAACTTGGATAGACACATTCTACAGTCCACCGACATAAACCGCAAGCTTGAAGACTAGCCTCGTACAGGTCTAGCAACAGAGCTTATCGACTAACTCCTGCAGGCTGCTGTAGAAGAAAATCCTGTTGTAACAGTAGAAGAGCTAGCAGAAAACTTGGATCGACACATTCTACAGTCCACCGACATAAACCGCAAGCTTGAAGACTAGCCTCGTACAGGTCTAGCAACAGAGCTTAACGACCAACTCCTGCAGGCTACTGTAGAAGAAAATCCTGTTGTAACAGTAGAAGAGCTAGTAGAAAAACTTGGATAGACACATTCTACAGTCCACCGACATAAACCACAAGCTTGAAGACGAGCCTCGTACGGGTCTAGCAACAGAGCTTGACGACCAACTCCTGCAGGCTACTGTAGAAGAAAATCCTGTTGTAACAGTAGAAGAGCTAGCAGAAAAACTTGGATCGACACATTCTACAGTCCACCGACATAAACCATAAGCTTGAATACTAGCCTCGTACAGGTCTACCAACAGAGCTTGACTACCAACTCCTGCAGGCTACTGTAGAAGAAAATCCTGTTGTAACAGTAGAAGAGCTAGTAGAAAAACTTGGATCGACACATTCTACAGTCCACCGACATAAACCATAAGCTTGAAGACGAGCCTCGTACAGGTCTAGCAACAGAGCTTGACTACCAACTCGTGTAGGCTACTGTAGAAGAAAATCCTGTTGTAACAGTAGAAGAGCTAGCAGAAAAACTTGGATCGACACATTCTACAGTCCACCGACATAAACCATAAGCTTGAATACTAGCCTCGTACAGGTCTACCAACAGAGCTTGACTACCAACTCCTGCAGGCTACTGTAGAAGAAAATCCTGTTGTAACAGTAGAAGAGCTAGCAGAAAAACTTGGATCGACACATTCTACAGTCCACCGACATAAACCATAAGCTTGAAGACGAGCCTCGTACGGGTCTAGCAACAGAGCTTGACGACCAACTCCTGCAGGCTACTGTAGAAGAAAATCCTGTTGTAACAGTAGAAGAGCTAGTAGAAAAACTTGGATAGACACATTCTACAGTCCACCGACATAAACCGCAAGCTTGAAGACGAGCCTCGTACAGGTCTAGCAACAGAGCTTGACTACCAACTCCTGCAGGCTACTGTAGAAGAAAATCCTGTTGTAACAGTAGAAGAGCTAGTAGAAAAACTTGGATAGACACATTCTACAGTCCACCGACATAAACCGCAAGCTTGAAGACTAGCCTCGTACAGGTCTAGCAACAGAGCTTAACGACCAACTCCTGCAGGCTGCTGTAGAAGAAAATCCTGTTGTAACAGTAGAAGAGCTAGCAGAAAACTTGGATCGACACATTCTACAGTCCACCGACATAAACCGCAAGCTTGAAGGCTAGCCTCGTACAGGTCTAGCAACAGAGCTTAACGACCAACTCCTGCAGGCTACTGTAGAAGAAAATCCTGTTGTAACAGTAGAAGAGCTAGCAGAAAAACTTGGATCGACACATTCTACAGTCCACCGACATAAACCATAAGCTTGAATACTAGCCTCGTACAGGTCTACCAACAGAGCTTGACTACCAACTCCTGCAGGCTACTGTAGAAGAAAATCCTGTTGTAACAGTAGAAGAGCTAGCAGAAAAACTTGGATCGACACATTCTACAGTCCACCGACATAAACCATAAGCTTGAAGACGAGCCTCGTACAGGTCTAGCAACAGAGCTTGACTACCAACTCGTGTAGGCTACTGTAGAAGAAAATCATGTTGTAACAGTAGAAGAGCTAGCAGAAAAACTTGGATCGACACATTCTACAGTCCACCGACATAAACCATAAGCTTGAATACTAGCCTCGTACAGGTCTACCAACAGAGCTTGACTACCAACTCCTGCAGGCTACTGTAGAAGAAAATCCTGTTGTAACAGTAGAAGAGCTAGCAGAAAAACTTGGATCGACACATTCTACAGTCCACCGACATAAACCATAAGCTTGAAGACGAGCCTCGTACGGGTCTAGCAACAGAGCTTGACGACCAACTCCTGCAGGCTACTGTAGAAGAAAATCCTGTTGTAACAGTAGAAGAGCTAGTAGAAAAACTTGGATAGACACATTCTACAGTCCACCGACATTACTTATGTGATGACCAGATATTTATCATGACCATCTAGATTAGCTCATAATTTTAAAAAAGCATGTCACGCAGGAGCTGCACAACTAACCACATTTCTGTGCCAGATGTTTAGATTTTTTGTGTGTTTCTTTTTATTAACTGTTAATATTTTGTATGTCTTTTTACTCTAAATGAGTTTTTTAATAAAACTAGGCAAGTAAAATTAATTAAAGACTGCGTGGACTATGGGATTATCTGGAACCCCGGATCAAACGACGGCACTAGAAAATAAAATCTTTAGTGCGCGAGAATAACAGATAACATATTACCGCTGGAGGAAAAAGCCGTACCATCCCAAAGTATTATTACCAGCGATGAAGAAACAACATCCAATATATATATATAAACATACACAAACATTTCCTTGCTACTTGTAAATTATTGTTATTTATTATCAGGCTGTACCGTATGAAATGTTAGTTTTGTTTACTTTGCGATTTAATCCTTTCCCTTTTTTATTTCATTATTTACAAACATCATTGTTATTCATATAGAATTAAAGCTCTTTTATTCCTATTATTTAATCAGTAACTTGCGTACTGTGTTGTGAGAACGATCCTCTCAGAAAAAAATAAAACTTAAATTATTACTTCAACGGAAATCCATATTATTTTTCGTTATGAATTTAAGCTCGGTCATAGCGCTGCTGAGGCGTGTATGAACATTAACACGGCGTTCGGGGAGGGAACGGTGAATGAACGAACTGTTTACCGGTGGTTTTCCAGGTTTCGAAGTGGAAATATTGACCTTGACAACGAAGAGCGAGGAAGGCCAGAAACCAAGCTTGACAATGACCACCTGAAAGAAAGGGTTGGAAGCTTGTCCCTCAAAAGGCACTAGGGAATATGCCAAAGAACTCGGAGTAGGAGCCACGACAGTTTCAAGACATTTGAAGGAAATCGGCAAGTCCAAAACTGACATTTCATACGGTACAGCCTGATATATGTGGGGGTCCGAACGTGCGCCTCGCTTAAAGTGAAATGCAAATAAGTGACCTGAAGTTACAAATATGTATTAATGAACAGAGTAGGGCACAAATCTACTAAATTGACAAATCGATTAATTCTTACTTATGACCAATCAATCACGCGATGAAATAAGTTAATCACTACTCGAGTTGATCATCAATCATGGGCCATATTAATCATATGTGAAATTAGTCATCAATCAATCGTTACTCGTCAATCATTGATAGTCTGTAGTAATGAATGACATGACTAACGTTGTAAATACTTTTAGTATTAGGCTAATACCGACTTGTTTACACATACTATCTATACATTGGGCTTTGGAATACCTTCATGAACCAATTAATCATCAATCATAAATCAAGGCCTTTTTTAGTATTTAATCATTAATTTGAGTAAGGTTAGTCATTAATAATCAACCATTAGTCAAAGCATGTTTAATCATCAATCATCAATCATAGGCTGGAAAGAATAGTCGTCACTCATTAATCATGGAGAAATATGATTGACCGAACATCAATCGTTAGTCACATTCCGATTATTCATTCGATCATTAGTCATTAGTCATGAAATTAATCACAGTTTGTCCTAATCTGTTAATAAATGTAAAAAAACTACTATCTAAATCTTGTTGTTTCAGGTTGAACAAGGGCTGAGATTGTACAACCAACACAAACAACAAGCAGCCGTCAGCAAATGGAGGAGTGCCTTGAAAAGGATCAGAAAGAAAAGTGATAAATTCATTCTTCTAGGATACCTATATCAGGCTTACATGGATTGGGGAAAATACAGGTAAAGTAATATATACTACTATATATATATATATATACAGGGTGTCCCAGTCTTAAACCGACAGACATGGCATATCGATGGGGAATCGAAGAACCAAGCCAAAAAGTCCTTTGGCGATTTTCTCGTTTTCGATAAAAACGACTTTTGTTTTACATATCCCGATTTATCGCTTAAACGAAGTGCTGTGCGAAAAAACAGCTCAATACAAACGTTGTAGCTTATTAAATTATATTTATGATAAAATTAAGTTCAGCCTCTTAGCTTGAATATTTTACGAGATAATCCTGTTTGGATAATCCATCGGATGGAAATTTCGGTCATCAAAAAAAGTGAACCGAAATTATTTTTTCCAGTTACGATTATCAGTATTCAAGTTAAGGCGCTGAACTTGGTCTTGTCCTAAAGATAATTTAATAAGCTACAACTTTTTTATTGAGGTTTTTTCGTGCAACGCTTCGTTTAAACGATACGTCGGGATTTGTAAAAACAAACAAGTTTTTTTTTTGCGTTTTTATCGAAAACGAAGCGAAAATTAGAAAATCGCCTTCGAGAAAAAAGAACTTCTTGACTCAGTTTTTCTATTCCCATCGATATACGAAGTCCGTCGGTTTAAGACTGGGACACCCTGTATATATATATATATATATATATATATATATATATATATATATATATATATATATTCACTGAGCGTCCTCGAATACTGCCCAATAATAAAATCCCCATAAACGTCTAATTAAATGCTTGAATTCTAAATGAGAATTATTCCAGTCCGAATGATAAAAACTCTAATTGAAACGTCTGCTCGGAAGAAAGGAAGGGTTGTGTAAAGCAAAAGGCAGAGAGGGTTTAGAAAAGCGGAAAATTCAAATGTCACCCTTAAAATTCTCTCGTTTCCACTCATGCGTGTTAGGGCAAACACCCCAAGCCCTAACAGTCCCTCTGCACTTTTCTTATTTCACACAATCACTCTTGCCTTTATTGATGATTAATTATTTCATTTGTCGTATATATATATATACTAGCAGTTCCCCAGTGTGCCATGCTACACCTACTTCCTCCCTATGACTCTCCCCGTATCTAGATCTTCCTGTATACCAAGTTACGTCAAAATCGGTCAAGCGGTGTGAATTTGTTTATATCTGTCAAGTAATTCGTAAAACAGCCGGCAGAGGCCAGCACCAGAGCCTGAGAGTAGAAAGGCCAGAGCTCTTATCAAAGAAAGGCCAGCGCTCCTTAGTTAGACAGTGTCTGTTGATATAAAATTGAAATAAACTGCATTACATGATTATATAATGATGTAAAGTCATCAATGAGTTCGAGTTATTCTAATTATCAACAACATCAACAAATAAATTCGAGACATTATTAAAAATGGCCGTCAGAACCTGAATGGTTCAGTGTAGCCAATTTTTCTTGAACAAAACTTTTAACCTTTTGACCTAATTTTTAAATTTGACTATTTTGACCTAGCCTAGGAGATTTACCGTATGTGTTTTATTTGGCTCTTATTTGTTGGATGATTGATTTGGGTAGTTTTCTATTGGTCCTACTCCCAAGATCTACCTTTGTGCCACGTTTAGTCAAAATCGGTCGAACGTTGTGGATTTGTATCAGAAACAAACACACAGACAGACAGCTGGTAGATTTTGTTGGCCTAGACTAGTTTTTTTGGGCCCACTTGTGTGCCAAGATGGGTCAAAATCGGCCGAACGGTGTGGATTTCTATAGGGAACAACACACAGACAGACAGGTGTTAGACATTTTTGACTTAGCCTACGACACTCCCCGGCGAGTCTGTCGGGTGTCATGTTTCCTTGAAGTCTATCTTGTGCTTTAACCCATTTAAAGTGTGCAGTTATGTGTTTTATTGGCGTCTTATTTGTTCAATGATTGGTTCGGGTGGTTCGAGTAGCTTGTATAGTGAAGATTTACTGTCTGTGCATATGTGAACTACATATATATATATATATATATATATATATATATATATATATATATCACTTATTATTATATTTTCGCCTGACTTAAGCCAGTATACATGACGACAGGACCTCCTGATAAGAAAACCCCTGAACAGGTGCAAACAAAGGCACGAAACATGTCGGGTAAAATAGAGAAAAAAAGTAGTTGAACAAAAACGAAGGGTTAATCGACTTCCTGCCATAAAAAGAAAAAAGAACAATGAAAAATATATATTGGGTCATCATTCAGAAGAATATATATATATATATATATATATATATATATATATATATACACACACATACATAAATAGAAGTTTTAAGTTACCATTACACAGAATCAACCCGTCTCAAGATATCTTTCCGTTTATCTCAACAATGACACAAAATCCAGCCTTAAAAAAATCTATCTGTCTGTAAGTTCCTGTACATTTTATCTCTTTGGGCTTATCAAAGGCTAAAGGTCAACCTTTGAAATGTTATCTGTATTTCTAAGTTTTTATTTGTAGCGTATCAACTGCTGGGGGCCAGGATATCTACAGGCTGGCAAACCCGGTCACCCATCCATGCTCTGGCCACCCAACACGGGTCCGGTGTGATTCGGTAAGGGGGTTAGGAGTATATTTCACGTTGGAATTCAATCCTCCCGCCTGCTGTTGTAGTAAGATTTACTACTAGGCGTGGCACCAGATGATTTAGAGACTAGAATACACCAAGAGGTATATTATTCATGGGGCAGTTACTATCCTCATAATGGACTCCTCTACGTTATCTATTCATTCATAAAGACCCGTGACGTCTCCGTCAGCTTCTAATCGAAACCGCGATATCGCTACTAGTAATTCTAAAGTGACACAATTCAACTGAAAATGTGTCATTCTTGCCTATACAGGGTAACGCCAGCTGTAAGAGCGTTTAAAATGTTCCATGTATTTTTTTTTTATTCAACATATATATTATACTCACTATAATCATTAAATATCAATTTCATTTATAATAAATTTCATTTAATTCTGATATCACAAAAATAAACATGATATTGATTTTATTCAACATATAAATTATATTCACTATAATCATTAAATATCAATTTAATTTATAATAAATTTCATTTAATTCTGTTAATATCACGAAAATAAACATGATATTGATTTTATTTATTTTATGTTTTTCCACTCTAGAAATAAAATTTCATAATGAAATTGAGAGATAATGTCAGTTTTGAGTATATCATTGGAAAGCTAATTAAATTTTACAACTTTTGTGAGATTCGGCAGTCTGTAGGGCCATTTTTGGAAGAGTAGTGATTTTCAAAACTTTGTCGCTGACCAGAAGCTTTTATTAATTTCTACTTTTTGAATTTATATTACGGTTTGAATGAGATGATTGTGGATATTGAATGTTTATTATACCTAACGCATATTTAATGCTGATTTTAATAATTTAATGAATCGTTAAAAAAAAAAAAAAAAATGTGTACAAAGAGAAAATAGTGGAGTTGTACTACCAAAAACATTTTTTTTTTCTAAAGAACCTTTAGAAGGGCATATTTCTGGAAGGGAGTGAGATAGAAATGTGTGGTTGGTGGTGTTGAACTACATTTTTTGACTAATTTCACCTCCTGAAGTATTGTCATTAATTTGCAATTCATCCTGTATATACACCCTATGTAGATGGAATAGCATTAAGACAGGAAGAGTGATACAAGTACCCTCTGGTGTAGAAGCTCTGAAGCTAGGTACATACACTCTTGCCTATGTAGATGGAATAGCATTAAGACAGGAAGAGTGACACAAGTGCCCTCTGGTGTAGAAGCTCTGAAGCTAGGTACATACACTCTTGCCTATGTAGATGGAATAGCATTAAGACAGGAAGAGTGACACAAGTACCCTCTGGTGTAGAAGCTCTGAAGCTAGGTACAAACACTCTTGCCTATGTAGATGGAATAGCATTAAGACTGGAAGAGTGACACAAGTACCCTCTGGTGTAGAAGCTCTGAAGCTAGGTACATACACTCTTGCCTATGTAGATGGAATAGCATTAAGACAGGAAGAGTGACACAAGTACCCTCTGGTGTAGAAGCTCTGAAGCTAGGTACATACACTCTTCTCTATGTAGATGGAATAGCATTAAGACTGGAAGAGTGACACAAGTACCCTCTGGTGTAGAAGCTCTGAAGCTAGGTACATACACTCTTGCCTATGTAGATGGAATAGCATTAAGACAGGAAGAGTGACACAAGTACCCTCTGGTGTAGAAGCTCTGAAGCTAGGTACAAACACTCTTGCCTATGTAGATGGAATAGCATTAAGACAGGAAGAGTGACACAAGTACCCTCTGGTGTAGAAGCTCTGAAGCTAGGTACATACACTCTTGCCTATGTAGATGGAATAGCATTAAGACAGGAAGAGTGACACAAGTTCCCTCTGGTGTAGAAGCTCTGAAGCTAGGTACATACACTCTTGCCTATGTAGATGGAATAGCATTAAGACAGGAAGAGTGACACAAGTTCCCTCTGGTGTAGAAGCTCTGAAGCTAGGTACATACACTCTTGCCTATGTAGATGGAATAGCATTAAGACAGGAAGAGTGACACAAGTTCCCTCTGGTGTAGAAGCTCTGAAGCTAGGTACATACACTCTTGCCTATGTAGATGGAATAGCATTAAGACAGGAAGAGTGACACAAGTGCCCTCTGGTGTAGAAGCTCTGAAGCTAGGTACATACACTCTTGCCTATGTAGATGGAATAGCATTAAGACTGGAAGAGTGACACAAGTTCCCTCTGGTGTAGAAGCTCTGAAGCTAGGTACATACACTCTTGCCTATGTAGATGGAATAGCATTAAGACAGGAAGAGTGACACAAGTGCCCTCTGGTGTAGAAGCTCTGAAGCTAGGTACATACACTCTTGCCTATGTAGATGGAATAGCATTAAGACTGGAAGAGTGACACAAGTTCCCTCTGGTGTAGAAGCTCTGAAGCTAGGTACATACACTCTTGCCTATGTAGATGGAATAGCATTAAGACAGGAAGAGTGACACAAGTGCCCTCTGGTGTAGAAGCTCTGAAGCTAGGTACATACACTCTTGCCTATGTAGATGGAATAGCATTAAGACTGGAAGAGTGACACAAGTTCCCTCTGGTGTAGAAGCTCTGAAGCTAGGTACATACACTCTTGCCTATGTAGATGGAATAGCATTAAGACAGGAAGAGTGACACAAGTGCCCTCTGGTGTAGAAGCTCTGAAGCTAGGTACATACACTCTTGCCTATGTAGATGGAATAGCATTAAGACTGGAAGAGTGACACAAGTTCCCTCTGGTGTAGAAGCTCTGAAGCTAGGTACATACACTCTTGCCTATGTAGATGGAATAGCATTAAGACTGGAAGAGTGACACAAGTGTCCTCTGGTGTAGAAGCTCTGAAGCTAGGTACATACACTCTTCTCTATGTAGATGGAATAGCATTAAGACAGGAAGAGTGATACAAGTTCCCTCTGGTGTAGAAGCTCTGTAGCTAGGTACATACACTCTTGCCTATGTAGATGGAATAGCATTAAGACAGGAAGAGTGACACAAGTGCCCTCTGGTGTAGAAGCTCTGAAGCTAGGTACATACACTCTTGCCTATGTAGATGGAATAGCATTAAGACTGGAAGAGTGACACAAGTTCCCTCTGGTGTAGAAGCTCTGAAGCTAGGTACATACACTCTTGCCTATGTAGATGGAATAGCATTAAGACAGGAAGAGTGACACAAGTGCCCTCTGGTGTAGAAGCTCTGAAGCTAGGTACATACACTCTTGCCTATGTAGATGGAATAGCATTAAGACTGGAAGAGTGACACAAGTTCCCTCTGGTGTAGAAGCTCTGAAGCTAGGTACATACACTCTTGCCTATGTAGATGGAATAGCATTAAGACTGGAAGAGTGACACAAGTGTCCTCTGGTGTAGAAGCTCTGAAGCTAGGTACATACACTCTTCTCTATGTAGATGGAATAGCATTAAGACTGGAAGAGTGACACAAGTACCCTCTGGTGTAGAAGCTCTGAAGCTAGGTACATACACTCTTCTCTATGTAGATGGAATAGCATTAAGACTGGAAGAGTGACACAAGTTCCCTCTGGTGTAGAAGCTCTGAAGCTAGGTACATACACTCTTCTCTATGTAGATGGAATAGCATTAAGACAGGAAGAGTGACACAAGTTCCCTCTGGTGTAGAAGCTCTGAAGCTAGGTACATACACTCTTGCCTATGTAGATGGAATAGCATTAAGACAGGAAGAGTGACACAAGTACCCTCTGGAGTAGAAGCTCTGAAGCTAGGTACATACACTCTTCTCTATGTAGATGGAATAGCATTAAGACTGGAAGAGTGACACAAGTACCCTCTGGTGTAGAAGCTCTGAAGCTAGGTACATACACTCTTGCCTATGTAGATGGAATAGCATTAAGACTGGAAGAGTGACACAAGTTCCCTCTGGTGTAGAAGCTCTGAAGCTAGGTACATACACTCTTCTCTATGTAGATGGAATAGCATTAAGACAGGAAGAGTGACACAAGTTCCCTCTGGTGTAGAAGCTCTGAAGCTAGGTACATACACTCTTCTCTATGTAGATGGAATAGCATTAAGACAGGAAGAGTGACACAAGTTCCCTCTGGTGTAGAAGCTCTGAAGCTAGATACATACAGTTTTGATGGTTGATAAAGAGATATTTACCATGTCTTTCATTATCAGAACTGAAAAACACAGATTTTTGAGTTGTGTCACTTTAGAAACACATTTCTAAGTATATATGACTTACCATGTCATTCAAAGGTCTGCCACAGGGGCCTTATATATTTATGTATCTATATATATTTAATACTTATATATATATATATATAGAGAGAGAGAGAGAGAGAGAGAGAGAGAGAGAGAGAGAGAGAGATAGAGAGAGAGAGAGGGAGAGAGAGAGAGAGAGAGAGAGAGAGAGAGAGAGAGAGAGAGAGAGAGAGAGAGAGAGAGAGAGAGAGAGAGAGAGGTTCGTTTTAGCACTTTCCTCCGAAGGAAAGTAGCTATTGAGGTTGCACTCATGACGGAATTTTTGAAAAATTTCATCAAATCTCCATCGATCCTACCTAGTAGACACCGAAAATGATCCCCGTTAAAATTTATATCTCTCTCTCTATATATATATATATATATATATATATATATATATATATATATATATATATATATATGTGTGTGTGTGTGTGTGTGTGTGTCTGTTAACACGATAGCGGCCAGAGTTTTTGTTTTTTCTTCACGAAACGTGGTATGTAGTGTTCAATTAGCAAACGATTCAACGAGTTCGTTAACCACCAAAATCGGTCCACCGGGAGGGGGGGTTTACCCCGGACCCAAAACACTAATTTGACCGTGCCAGCCGTAGTTTTTGTTATATTTAAACGAAACTCGGTATTCGTTATGTTTATCTAAAGAGAGACATACTTTGTCAAAATAAACTAAATCGGTTTATTAGGAGGGGGGTTTACTCCGGACCCACATTACCAATTTGCCACTACTAGCCGTAATTTTTCTTACATTTCAACAAAACTCGGTATTCGTGGTGGTAATCAACAGAGAAAAATGGGTTGTAAAAATAAACTAAATCGGGTTATTTGGAGGGGGGGTTTAATCCAGTCCTAAAGTACTAATATACTCATACCCGTCGTAATTTCTGCTGTATTGTAACGAAACGCGGTATACGTCGTGGGTAACTCATGAGAAAGAAGTGTTGTAAAAATAAAGTAAAACGGTCTATTGGAAAGGAGGGTTTACCTCAAACTCAAAGAATTAGCCGGCCAGACGTAGGTTCCCAAAGGCGCCGCGAGGAGCGCTAGCTCCTACTAGGGGGACTGTATCCTGTTCCTGCGTCTGATCAAAAGACGGAAAATGAAGTTTTTGTGTATTTATTAAGTAGTACAGTATCATGTATTAACATAACTCTGGAAGCAAATTATTTACAAAATTAATAATTGAACAGTTCTCATAAGAAATGTAAATGAGCAGAACTATTCACGTTTTTATTTTATTTATATAGATTATTTACAGCAAATTATTCAGTCTTCAGTACAAAAATTCTGAGGAAAGTGCTTAGTTATGCAGCTCCTGCGTGACGGACTTTCAAGTACATACTGGGTAAAATTCCCAGACTTGCGGAATAGTTTTTCTAATAAATAAATATTTGAAAATTCATTAAGTTTACGAAAATTGTATTTACATTATTAGCATATGTTTGTGTTAAATTATTTCACATAAAAAATACCATTTGTCCATAACAGAATAAACACGCTCCCTATTAACATGTTTACATTTTCTGTTAAGTAGCAATCCCCCCTTACGCTTGACGACACTAACTTCAATAGATAGTGAGGAAAATTGTAAAGAATTCTGAGGGAAAGGTTTAGATATGGGTAGGAGGTGAACATAACGAGGTATTGATGTCGGCCATACTGCTCTTGTCAGCTGTAAACGAACCAACACATATACAGCATACAGCTCGTTACTTATCATCAAGAGGAAAAATATTATCTGATAACTTTTATCAGCATATAAAAATATTACATAAGACATTAGGTTTTATCTAAATGATAAATAGAATGTTTTTTACCAATAGGAATCACCATTATGTAAAATGTCTCACCTATAATGATTTATTAGCATATTATGAACAAAGAATCAATTTTTGTAAAATTTTTATCAATTTAATCTACTATGTACTAAATCGAACATCTCGATATATATATATATATATATATATATATATATATATATATATATATATAGGGTGGCCCAGATAGGCGGGCTACAAGGGAAATATGAGAAATATAGGCCACTACTAAACGGTTTGAGATGTCAACATTTTTCATAGTGGCAAAGTTGTAGTTCTCGGCGAGATCTATAAAATGGTGCCCTTGGAAATGAGAAAATAACACTTCTAAGGGCTCAAATAGGCCTTGGAAGGGAAGGGTTACCCCTTTACCCATATTTGGCATTATATTTTTAAAATGTACTAACAAAACAAGGAAGAACCGTGCAAACGGGGTTTCGATGCGTCATGTAGTTCTCTGTAAAGATACGTTTTCATCTGCATGTATTCCTCATCTGAAATTCCAAAAAACGGCACTTGAATTTATTTAAATAGTATTTTTGTTAAGGGAGGGGCAAATCAGCATAAGATAATGTGTTCAGCACTCAACAAAACGATTCCCATTATTGTTAACTAAAAAATAATATACATATATATATATATATATATATATATATATATATATATATATATGTATATATATATATATATATATTATATAATTAATTATATATATAGGAGTTACCACTTCCATGTTATCAATCTTTGTTTTAAATAAGTTTAAGGTATTTTAAACTTGTTCTATAGTAAAATTATATACATAGGGGCGAGGTTAGCTCAGTGGTAGAGCACTCGACTAATGAACTGGAGGACCAGGTTCAAAACCCGAGCGCGCACTAAAGATTTTTTCTTCTAGTGCTGCCGTTCGAGGGATGGACTTGGGGTCCCAGATCATCCCTAGGCTCACACAGCCTTTAATTAATTTAATTAATAATGGGTACCTTGGGTGCTAATGACTCTAGCAGTCGAAGCAGCCAAGAATCAGATACCTCTACAGTATCTGCCCCTCTGGGCCCTTGTGGCCTGTTACAGGACTGATTTATATATATATATATATATATATATATATATATATATATATATATATATATATATATATATATTCGAAAACCTCTCTCTCCCTGTCTCTCAGTCTGTTTTTAAATTAAATCAAAACCACCTCCCTCCAAAAAAAAAAGCAGTATTCTGTTCTGTTTATGAGCCTGTAGACGAGTGAATGGTGTAGAAGTACTGCAGTAGATTTATACAAAGAACTGGAGTGTTTGTCCTGAACACGTGTATTCTTTATTTTGCGCGGGAAACGGGCTGTGGTTGACAACTTGATATAGCTCTCAGCTGGTCAAATATTGGAGGGTTGACGGTTCATACAATTAACTTTATTATCAGCCATTTGGTGTATTTTACTGCTCTCGTGTCAGTTTTTTTTTTTTTTTTTTTTTTTTTGTGTTTGTGTTTTTTTTTTTTAATTATTTTCATATTGCCTTTGTTCTCTTTTTTTTTTATTCAATTATTAAAGAACGCAATTTATTTGGTGAAGGTTGGTGGGGGGAGCTGTTATGTAGGAGCTAAATAAAACAAATTTAAAAAAATTAAATACGATGGGTAAAATCTTCAAAATTTTATATTTAACGTTAGAATTCGGATCTATTGTCTTTCTTCAGGCATATTTTGGGTAGTTTTATATAATATTGTGAAAGTATTAAATGAGTGAACATAATTAATTATACTTAAAACAATAGATAATTATTATTATAAACTCATACCTTCAGCCAATTTCAGGTATAATTTTTAATAGAAAATAAAGAGAATTAAATTTGTTAATTAACAAGAAATGATTTAATTTATGTTAATTTTCATCAACAAATTACAATGAGTATTTCTATTACAACAAATAATCAGGATGTTTTTTACTAATGTAAGGTGGCGTTTCAACATTTTTAATACATATTACTTAAAATATAATTTCCTATAAATTATAATATCCTGATATAGTAAGCATTAGTGTAATATAAGAAAGTTGTTAGTTTTAGTACGTAGCAAAGTCGATGGTCCTTGCGAAATATAGTGTAATCCCTAGTATATATCAAAATAAATAAATGAGGAAAAAGAAATAAAAATATATATACAAAAAAAATGAAAAGGAAGAAGAAAATATTTTTAAAAAATATCAAAATAAAAAAAGAAAATAACAATAAAAAATAAATAAAATGAATAAAAAAAAATAAAATAAAATAAAATAAAACAAAATATATGTTTACATTATATATATTTTTTATTATTTGTACTGTATTTATATATATATATACAGAGCACTATATATGTATACTATATAAGTGCAAATATATTTATGTGTGTGTGAATCTGGTTCTTATATCCATGCAATTTTATAGCAATAATAATTTCTCTTTTTTTCCAAAGTTAGATTCTCCCAAATACAACTTTAGTAACACAACTCTATCTCAAACACATAATACTAAAACACTCTCCATCCTAACATTAATCTTGCACAATTAAACACAACAAGGGCGGAGATGACCAACCAGTTTTCTGCCCTTAAACTACCAACCCAACCCAACCCTTATATCGAGTATAAATAAAACGTTTTTCAATATTCATAGTAACCCGAAATCTCTATATATTCCTTGCATACAGCTAGAGTGTTTTGCAAGTTAGTGACAATACTCCAGGGGGTGAAACTGGACAGAAAATGTAGTTCAACACCACCAACCACATATTTCTATCTCACTCCGTTCCAGGAATATAAGAAAAGAAAATAACAATAAAATAAGTCCGACTCGCAGGAACTATCCAACAATAAAATAATTTATTCATAGGTTTTGATCTTTCGTGAAAAATTTATAATAAAATATCAAAAATAAGGAAATGAGAGAGAATTTAGTTAGCTTTTTAATGGTCACCTTCCACTTACCACGATTTTCCAACCGTTTTCGATATATTTAAGAAAATATACCAAGGCCTGAAACCTTTTCGTCTCGGTGAATATTTTCTTCTCTAATATTTGCCTAACTCCAAACACAAAAAAAATTTGAATATCTGAGATTAGATTAATGTCGAACATCTATAACAAGTTTTGAACAACTGAATCAATCGTTCCTGACTACCCAAACTGAAAATTACTTTGAAACAGTGGTGGTATCAAGTTTTCTTGTAAACGGTTACAGATATTGCTTTAAAAATGGTTTCATTTGTTTTCCTACGTTAAGGAACCGATAAAACGTGTACCTGCAAGCATATGGACTCAAAAACGTAAGCGTTAAGATTTTTTTCGCGCGAATTTCGCTCCAAATACCATCTTGCAATAGACGGATTCTGTTGGTTAACAAACTTGACCTTTCAAATTAGACGACAGCTTTTTATACTAAATTTCATCAAAATGTGAGCTAGACCGCGAACAGACAAACATTACAATTCAGAACCTTGGAAGAGAAAGGGCGAATCATGAAATCCAGAGGTTTGGAAATCCAAGTCTAAGTTCTAGAAGTGCTTGAGGATAGCAAAGGCCAATGTTTACTCTATGGCCGGCCACACACTATGAGGTAGACCGGACAGGTACACCCGTGAGGTGCACCCGTCAGGTCTACCAGTGACCCACACAGTTCAGGTGTACCGGACAGGTTTGTCAGTCTTCAACATGGATCCTCTAGGGCCGGCCACACACTATGAGGTAGACCGGACAGGTACACCTGTGAGGTGCACCCGTCAGGTCTACCAGTGACCCACACTGTTCAGGTGTACCGGACAGGTTTGTCAGTCTTCAACATGGATCCTCTAGGGCCGGCCACACACTATGAGGCAGACCGGACAGGTACACCCGTGAGGTGCACCCGTCAGGTCTACCAGTGACCCACACTGTTCAGGTGTACCGGACAGGTTTGTCAGTTTTCAACTTTCAACATGGATCCTCTACGGCCGGCCACACACTATGAGGTAGACCGGACAGGTAAACCCGTGAGGTGCACCCGTCAGGACTACCAGTGACCCACACTGTTCAGGTGTACCGGACAGGTTTGTCAGTCTTCAACATGGATCCTCTAGGGCCGGCCACACACTATGAGGTAGACCGGACAGGTACACCCGTGAGGTGCACCTATCAGGTCTACCAGTGACCCACACTGTTCAGGTGTACCGGACAGGTTTGTCAGTTTTCAACATGGATCCTCTACGGCCGGCCACACACTATGAGGTAGACCGGACAGGTAAACCCGTGAGGTGCACCCGTCAGGTCTACCAGTGACCCACACTGTTCAGGTGTACCGGACAGGTTTGTCAGTCTTCAACATGGATCCTCTAGGGCCGGCCACACACTATGAGGTAGACCGGACAGGTACACCCGTGAGGTGCACCTGTCAGGTCTACCAGTGACCCACACTGTTCAGGTGTACCGGACAGGTTTGTCAGTTTTCAACATGGATCCTCTACGGCCGGCCACACACTATGAGGTAGACCGGACAGGTAAACCCGTGAGGTGCACCCGTCAGGTCTACCAGTGACCCACACTGTTCAGGTGTACCGGACAGGTTTGTCAGTCATCAACATGGATCCTCTAGGGCCGGCCACACACTATGAGGTAGACCGGACAGGTGCACCTCACGAGTGTGATTAAGAATTATCTGCTTCTTTGTAAGTTGGCTACTTTCAGTTTCCTGTGATTTGTGATGCTAATCTATTCCATTTCTTCGAGATATTACGATAATTAAAAGAATCTATTACTATCTCAACTTCCAACACAACTAAAATTTAAATATCTTTGTTCAAATCAATGTCAAACATCTATAAAAAGTGTCAACTGAATCCATAGGCTAATAAATCTAGTTGTTTTGACTTTTCTTGAAAGTGGTTACAGACATCGCCTTCAAAATGGTTTCATTAATTTTCCTGTGTCAAGAGCGGGTTTCCTCTCTAAGGAAGGAGCGAGAAAACGCATTACAAGTTGAATAGATTGATGAGAAAATGAATTACACGTATAATTTATACAGGGAAATATAATTGTTCTTATTGGAACTTTAAACATTGCAGATTTTATGTCAGAGAGTTACAGCGATGGAAGCATAAGAAGTCCAGCCATGGATAGAGAACGGGTAGGAAGTAACTACTAACCCTTTCAAGGCGAAATCTGACAAATGATAAGGGTAGATCTACTGAAGGGCTTCTAGTTGGAGAATGGATATATAGGGAGGTTATTATAATGCAGGTAGGGTTTCCTTCCATATATTCATAGCTAGGAGTGGGGATAAGGGAGAGGGAGTGGAAGGGGGAGGGGGTGGCTTTATGTATACCTGCTTCATGAATCTAATGGTCCTTTTGCATATTTATATCTCCAGGGATAATTAAATTGTAGAGCTTCGGGCATTTGGGAGATTCATATGCATAGTACGCAATTAGCAATTATACAATCCTAGAAGTACTAACTTAATGGAAAAAAACTTAGGAAAAAAAATCAGTCCCCTTTTGACAAAAAAGTCAGTCCCTTTGTTACGAAATGAAAGAATAACAATTACAATTTCAACTATGGGCCGCCTGGGATCCCGTTTACTGCGGGGTGTTTAAGACTACAAAGATAAAATTTTTTAGTTTGTGACCGAGTTTTGAAATCAGACCTTCCAGAACCTGAGCCCAATGCTGTCCTCAACCCTGTGCACCAACTCGGCACCCCCCGAAACTTCAATTCAAATAAACCATATACTCCAGAAGACTGTTCTCACATGACGTGTAAGAGATATCCAAACCTTAGAATGTATTCTAGGAAGCGAAGAGATAAGATAGAGAGATAAGGATTGGAATGTTTGCCCCAGAAGGAAGGTGTACTAATCTGATAAACCAACTTGTTAGTATCTTGAAGTAGTTCCAAGTGCTCCTCCAGAATTCTCCAAGTTCCAGAACTCCTCGGCTTCTTCCAGCTCCGAATAGTTCGACAACATTACTATTCCAGCCGAGTTCTGGAGCCGATAGCCGATCTTTTACATTACTAGGGATTTTATTCATATACACGCTTGATATCTTCTTAGTCAATTCATTGATAATATCTTACTGTCTGTATTCAGAGCGTTTTTTTATTCGCTTGGCTACTGCCAGTTTCCTGTCCATTGTGACCCGGAAACCTCGCTTTTCATCGAAATGTTTTTACGAACTACCAGTACTGTTTCTGTTCCAAGTTTTTAACCCTCCAATGCCGAAGGTCCCCTACGGGGGACCACTTTTTCACATTAGTTTAAAAATTTTGAGCCAGGGTGGCTACAATGCCCTTCCGGAATAGTTACGGCTTGGTGGATCTGTAGTTCTTGAGTTTCCTTCCCGGTTACCCCAAGGATTTGGGCCTTACAGCCTTTACGCGGACAATTTTTTAGTAATGTAGAGCTCTTTCAATAATTAAATATACTAAACACTGGCTGCACCGAAACTTCAAGAAAATCACATTGTAAGAATAGAAAAAAACAGTCAAGACTCATGAGTGAGTGCTGCAATATAGGGCTTTATTCGCACTCTTATTTCGATTTTCACAGAATAAATCATTTTTTCTAAAACGAATGTTTATTATAGGCAACTAATTGTGTACTTATGAATTTTATTATTATTTACTTGCAGTAAAATAAAGATCTGTTCATGAAATGTAGTGAATTTTTAAAAGACACCAGATTTTGATACTTGTACACCCAGTGCCCAAGGTCCCCTCTAAAGGACCATATGTTATTTTACATATTGACAGTTTTAGAACTAAAATGTCTTAAAATTAACTTCATATTAACCCATTTAAGCAAAAAATAGGTTAGAAAAATAAATAGAATAGTCATGGGCATTGGAGAGTTAAAATGACCCTAGGAATAAGAATTTAAACGCGCTAAGATGACGCAGTTCTTGTGAGTCGGACTTTTTAACTCTTCGTCCCCTATGATTCTTGCTCAATCTAGTAGGGAAACTTAAGAAATTTTGTAAAATATAATTGCAAACTCTCGTAATTTTAAGACTACTTTCTTATTATCTTTAAGACTAATAGAACAGTGCACTGCTGAATTTATTTGTTTACCTTGCGTGTTCGTTTATGTTTACTTCTTACTGTTGCAGAGAAAGCCTGGAACTGGCTCATCGTCAGCTGAACATAGCTGAAGAAGCAGACTCGCCTAATCTCAGAGCAGAAGCTTACCTCAATCTCGCCAGGACACACGAGAGGATGGGGGGTCTGGAGAGGGCTTTAGCGTGTGCAAGGTACGCAACATTGAAACTCATTAACATAAAACATTTTATATTAATTAATATAATGGACTTTATGGTATCTACTATATATTTATCAAATACAGATTTCGCAATTTTTTTTCTTATTTGAAACGTTATAAAATTACATTTTTTTACCTTGTTTTTTAAATTACATGTAAATAATTCTGTTGTTGAATTAAGATAAATTTCCGTTTTTAGATGTGTCAGTATGATTTTTTCCAAGTCTAATCAGGATTTGAATTTTTAATTTCCACGATATCAGATCTGTTATTAAGTTGGATGAAAAATTAAATACTATTCTATGTTCATTTCTTAAAGTTCGTAAATTATTTACACGCAATTTAATAAACAAACGAAACAAAAAACAAATGTCCGGCTAAGCAAATTTGTTCTCATTTTTATTAGCTTTCATTTAAAAATTGCAATAAAACAAGGGGTCTCCCGTGGTCTAATGGCTAGCGCCTTGGATTCATAAGCGGGAGATGGTGGGTTCGATTCCCAACCTCCGGCAGGAATTTTCTCATCTCAGGGCTCGCTGGGAAAATTCCTCGCTGCACCCTGGATATCGGTGCTAATGACCTTGATGTAGATGCGCCGTAAAAAAAAGAAAAAAAAACAATAAACATTGAAACCGGTTAACATTTAGAGTATGTGGATTTTTTAAAAACACGAAATGTCGTTTGGCCCCAATTTGCGAAGTAAGCCCGTATTGCATTTCACAATAAAACGTGTACGGCGTTACCGTAACGCAATAGGGTTACCCCGTAGGGCTGCACCTACTTTGGACCCGCATTTCACCCGATCCGATATCGTTTGACTGACAGCTGCCGACGTGAATTCCTGTATTGGTCCCCTGACGCACAAAATGATAGTTTAGCGTATAGTGTGTGTTACGATATGACACATGGCACGATAAATAAGACCAATAACATTACGAGAGAGTCCATTCGATAAAAACATAATAATTCTAAACATAACGTATATTTACATGGAATTATATAAATCCGCTTGACAGGGAGATCGGATCCAAGAAACTTCCATAACCTCTGCAAGTCAATTCATATTTTACAGGCCTTGGCATAATTTATAAAGATGGCGGTAGAGAAAGCCGGGAAAAACTGGCGGGCGCGGGAAGTGACACAGCAAAAAATCATGAAAAATGAAGCCGCGCTCTCATTCAGGGCTTCAAGCTAAGAGGGAATATCAAATATCCCGAAATATCTTATATAGAATTTCTTTTTGTTGGGGAATATATTCGGGGAACTTTTAGTAAAATAGTTCTTTTTCTCTTAACTTATTTGGGTCATCTCTAGAAGAGAGCCGTCGTTAATTATATGTAATATTTTATACTTGGTAAACTGTAATAACTAGATAGACCAACTTTTATTTCTTATAATTACAATCACATTTTTTTATAATTACTTTTTAATTTTCCCGAGGCCAATATATATATATATATATATATATATATATATATATATATATATATATATATATATATATTCGCCAGTATGGCGAAGGAAATCGCCAACTTGAGGGGTGTGTACGCCGACTAAAGTGTAGTTGGATGCCTCCAAGGAGACATTTTTACTTGTATTATTTTCCTGGATATAGTTGTTGACCATTTGTCG
Source organism: Gonocerus acuteangulatus (assembly GCA_946811695.1). Taxonomy (NCBI): domain Eukaryota; kingdom Metazoa; phylum Arthropoda; class Insecta; order Hemiptera; family Coreidae; genus Gonocerus; species Gonocerus acuteangulatus. The sequence goes on along the minus strand of OX328128.1, from coordinate 4,186,356 downwards.
TTCAAGTCATAGAAAAAATGTAATTCTGATGACATTTTCAAAATCTGCACCAACTTTCCGATAAGATCTCATGTACCTAGTGAAAAACATTTTGAGAATAAGATCAATCACATTACGAGAGACGCCATTCGATAAAAACATAATAATTCTAAACATAACGTATATTTATATGCAATTATATAAATCCGCTTGACAGGGAGATCGGATCCAAGAAACTTCCATTGAGTCCATACATGCACTCTATACTTCAATATTTAAAACACATAAACATGTATCTCAGAATCTGAAGAAACAAAAGAATCTTTTTTTTTTTTCTATTGTGTAATTATTATTATTATTTTTATTTTCTATTATGTAATTATTATTCAATTTTACTTGATCATTAATAGAAAACCACAACATGTAGCACCCATCATGACCTAATAAAAAATTGTTGTTAGTTTTAGTTATAAGTTATGTAAATATATTAACTACATTTCAAAAAGCAAGGCTCTAAATAATGTTTAGCACATAATTCTCAACACAAACCTCCTAACTTTTGTCGTATGCTCTTTTCAAACTTTTGTTGTATTTAGTACTATAAGTTACTGATAACAGTGAACATATAAATCTTTATTTTTTACTGTATCTTAAACAAAAAAACGAGCAAGTCGCCGTTTTTGCGACGCTCGTAAAATAAATAAATAAATAAAAAAAAAAACATTTTGAAACCAAATTCATAACAGCACCAAACCAAACAAATAACTTATCACGAAATAAAGTTTCGTTATTAATAAGCAAAGATTTTGGCCTTTAATGATTAACTCATTAAAAGCCGAAATTTTCATTCATTAATTTTTTTTGTGTGTGTTAATTGTCCACAATTTACCCATGCAAAACATCCTTTTTTGGCCTTCAACACAAATTAGCCATGGTACTGAAATAATGCTACTTTTCTAAGAGTCCCATCTAACTAACCAAAAACATTTTCGTGCGGTGCGTGGAACATTAAAAATAAAAACAACCTTTATTTCTTGACAAGTTATTTGTTTAGGTGGCTGCTGGGAATTTAGCCATATGGATTATTTCTAGTGATTATTTTGGTAGTCAAATAAAAAATGTCTAACATATTGTAAGTGTGTGGGAATGTGCTCTATGACCGAAACAGGAATAGCTCGCTGTGAACGATGACAGCCTATAAAAAGTCCGTCACGCAGGAGCTGCATAACTAAGCACTTTCCTCAGAATTTTTGTAGTTTAGACTACATTACTGAATAATTTGCTGTAAATAACCTATGTAAATAAAATTAAAACGTGAATAGTTCTGCTCATTTACATTTCTTATGAGAACTGTTCAATTATTAATTTTGCAAATTTTTCCGTCTTTTGATCTGACGCAGGAACAGGATACAGTCCCCCTAGTGGGAGACAGGGCTCCTCGCGGCGGCTTTGGGAACCCAAGTCTGGCAGGCTAATGAAACAGAGTTTAAAGTAAATCCTCCTTTCCAATACACCTATTTACTTCATTTTTACAACACTTCTTTCTTATGAGATACCTACGACGTAAACCGCGTTTCGTTACAATACAATAGAAATTACGACCGGTATGAGTATATTAGTACTTTAGGTCCAGAGTAAACCCCCCCTCCAAATAACCCGATTTAGTTTATTTTTACAACCCATTTTTCTCTGTTGATTGGCACCACGAATACCGAGTTTTGTTAAAATGTAACGAAAATTACAGCTGGTAGCGGCAAATCGGTAATGTGAGTCCGGAGTAAACCCCCCCCCCCTCCTAATGAACCGATTTAGTTTATTTTTACAACGTATTTCTCTCTGTAGATAATCATAACGAATACCGAGTTTCGTTGAAATATAACAAAAACTACGGCTGGCATAGTCAAATTAGTGTTTTGGGTTCGGGGTAACCCCCCCCCCCCCTCTCGGTGGACCGATTTTGGTGGTTACCGAACTCGTTCAATCGTTTGCTAATTGAATGCTATATACCAAGTTTCATGAAGAAAAAACAAAAACTCTGGCCGCTATCGTGTTAACAGACACATATATATCTATATATATATGCATATATATAAATTTTAACGGGGGTCATTTTCGGTGTCTACTAAGTAGGATCGATAAAGATTTGAAGAAGTTTTTCGAAAATTCCGTCATGAGTGCAACCTCAATAGCTACTTTCCTTCGGAGGAAAGTGCTAAAAAAATAACAAGACACCAATCATCCATTTTCTTACAATGCATTGCACTTTATTTTTTTTATTTTTTTTGTTTATGGGTAATTCTACTGCTAGGGTCATTAGCACTCTTTATTATCTTAACTAATATATTTAATATTATATCTCTAACACTAATTATGACAAAATAAATAAAAAAATATCTTAGTGCAATGGAGATTATGATATTTATATATGATGATCTATATATATAAAAATCACGTGTCTGTTTGTTTGTTCCTTATACAAATCCACGCCGTTTGACCGATTTTGACCAAATTTGGAATAATGGTAGGTCTTGATACGAGAAATCTCCTAGGCTAGGTCAAAAAAATCTAACAGCTGTCTGTCTGTATGTTTGTCCCTTATACAAATCCACACCGTTCGTCCGATTTTGACTAAACTCGGTACACATGTGGATCTTAATCTGAGGAGTGTCGTAGGCTAACTCAAAGACGTCTACCAGCTGTCTGCCTGTATGTTTGTTCCTTATACAAATCCACACCGTTCGTCCGATTTTGACCAAACTTGGAATAATGGTAGGTCTTGATACGGCGATTGCCATAGGCTAGGTCAAAACGGCTACCATCTGTCTGTCTGTATGTTTGTTCTTTATACAAACCCACACCGTTTGACAGATTTTGATCAAACTGGGCACACAGGTTGGTCTTGATCAGGGGAGTGTCATAGGCCAGGTCAAAAACGTCTACCAGCTGCTGTCTGTATGTGCTTTTTTTAAAAAAAAATAAAAATCCACACTGTTAGACCGATTTTTACCAAACTTGACATACATGTATGTCTTGATACGGGGGGGGGGGGTGTTATGGGTTAGGTCAAAGTCGTCTAGGACTCCCAGTTGGGAGGTCACGGGTTCGAAACAGTTACAGATTCGTGTTATTTGATTTTAATAATACTTATTTGGTTTCTAATTTATTTAGGCTTTTCTATATGCAGCAAGTAGGTGTAGCATGGCACGCCGGGTAACAGCTAGTATTTATATAAATATCATGATATTTATATGATTATATATTTTATAATATGATAGTTAGTCCATCTTTATTATTTTTGGTTTCCATCTACGTTGGAAAACAAACTCGATGGTTTTCCCACGTGGGAACATCCAACGTATAATTTTCCGTGTGAAAAACACGCCGTGCCCAAATCTAAGCTACAAACGGACATCGTTTGGGCTTGGGGTTTATTGATCGTCAGTGCGAATGCCAATTTAATTGGAAATTGAACTCGTTTGAATTCAATTGGCATAGCTGTGGGAATAATAATGGGCGTAAACTTTGTAGGGAGTAAGAGACAGCTTGCTGTTTACTTGTTGAGAAGTGACACCGATAGACGACTGGCGGAAACATCTGAACGAGTGATAATTGATCAGTTAACGACCACCAAGGGTTGAAAATAATTAACGTACAGATATCGCTATTAAAAAATAGGGATTGATAGTAGGAAGTTTCAAATTTAGAGTTGTAAGAATAGTTCGAAGCCAAATCATAAAAATAAAAAAATTGAGCCAAACATTCGACGAAAAAAAACATTTTTTGGGGTGGGCCACCCTTATCACTTAGGGGTATGAAAAATAGTTGACAACCTATTCTCAGACCTACCAAACCTACAATATTTCATGAAAGTCGGTCAAGCCGCTTCGGAGGAGTCCGGACACAAACACTGTGACACGAGGATTTTATATATATATATATATATATATATATATATATATATATATATATAAATATATATATATATATATATATATATATATAAATATATATATATATATATATATATATATATATATATATATATATAGGGGAAGGTGCTGTACCTTTGACCACTTTGCAAAATTGAATATTTTTTAGCTTGTATATAAAGGCTCAATTCTTTTTTTTTTATTTCATTGTAATTAGTATTCTATTGCTTATCATATTTAATTTTTTCAAGGTTCTAGCTTTACATTTAATATTTTTTTATTAATTTTTTTAAAAAATAATCGTACATTGGTCAAAGGTACAACATGTAGTTGCACCTTTGACCAGGGGGTGTTGTACCTCTGACCACGTAAAAACAATACAGCAGTCCAGAAAAAAATTGTATTCAGTAATTAATTGCAAGTTTAATAAATACAGGACAAGGATGTAAGCATAATAAAAAAAAACTATTATTGATATTATGTTATGCTTAATATGCTGAAAAATCCAGTCCAACCGATAAACGTTTTAACTGTCAAGCAGATCCACTAGCAATAGTAGGGTATGGAAGTTTAGCCACAATGTCTTCAACATCAATATCATACAAATTTTCATCTTCTCTCGTAAACTTGTAACTTAAAGTTTGTTTTTTCAAATATTGGATCTTAGAAATTGGACATTTAATACCACAGATCTCTGCGACTAAATATGTAATAGTAACATTATTTTTTTTTTAAATTTGTAGCAGAAGAACATAAAAGTTAAATTTAAAAAAAAAATTACTCAGGTGTGTTGTACCTTTGACCTGGTCAAAGGAACAACAACTAGTCGTGGTCAGAGGTACAACACCCAGGTAGTGAAAATTAACTTACATGTTTATAATAGAAATGGATAAGTATTTTTTGCAAGAATCCTCTTTGACTTGAATAATCCAAAGTAGGTTACACAAGCCCTCTAGTGACGGAGCTAAACACTAATTACACTAAAATTTATAAAATGTTGCTACATGCCGCCACAGCCTCGGTGGTCAAAGGTACAATATGCTCAGAGGTACAACACCTTCCCCTATATATATATATATATATATATATATATATATATATATATATATATATATATAAGATCTGTGAAGGCTTGAAATGTATTCAAATTTTCTTTCATAAGCACAGCCTTCAGCAGAAAGTGCCAAAACGCGCAAATATCTAATGGCGGGTTCGTCTTAGTACAGAAATATATTCTGGCAATTTCTCCGGAATATGCGGGCATAACAAATCTAATTACGCTTTCAGAAAAGGTCCTTTCTGAAAGGACTCGTTTTTAAAGGTCCTTTGAAGGAGAGAAAGGCTGTTCTCCGGGTGTTTTCCTAACAATGCAAGACTTTCCAGGACCCTTAAGGTCAGCCATCTTATTTCCATTCAGGGCTTATGGTTTGCGTCAACTCCACACCAATTATTTCCTTTAAGATCTTATTCAATTTTAAAGGTTCTTAGAGTTTTCTTTGATGTTTCCAAAGTACCATAATTAAATTGAAGATTTTATTATTAGCTGTTGCTTGTGACTTTATTATAATCGTAACATTTCTGGTAGCCACTCATGGGCGTATATAGGAAATAATTTCGCCGGTTTATTATATTATTAATTTGGCGGGTTTAGTATATTTTATAGCGAGTTGAGTATTTGAAGCAAAAACAAAAACTATGGTCACTACCGTGTTATCGCACACCCCTTCGGAAAGTCTTAAAAGATACCAAACTGGAGAGAGCCAGAGCCGTCAGAGCAAATGTCCATTTTGAGCTGCTATTATGGCATGGTATTTGTGCCCCGAAATAGAACCTCTTCATGAATAACCCATCCAAAGGACGAATAATGCTGTCAATGAGGGGTCTCCCATGGTCTAGTGGCCAGCGCGCTAGATTCATAAGCGGGAGAAAATTCCTGGCTGCACCCTGGAGGCCGGCGCTAATGGCCAAGATTTGTCGATGCAACGTGAAAAAAAAAAAAAAAAAAAAAAAAAAAAAAAAAAAAAAAAAAAAAAAAAATGCTGTCAATGTAAAATGCGCTATACTAAAACCTCTTTGGATAAAACTAACCTTACATTGCATTAAATTAGTGTCAATAAATAACACTGAGCCCGCAATGAAATAAACTAAACCTGCATTGGAAAAGACTAAACCCGCAATAAAAAATACTAAGCCCGCAATGAAAATTACTAAACTCGCTATGAATTTTACCAACCCCGTTTTAGTATATTTAGTATACTAATCAGCTAATACTAATAATACCTAATATTATTGCAATAAAGTCGCGAACACTTGTACTTAACTCTCTTTGATTGATGCTCAACCCCTAATGATATATACTAAATCACAATAAAGAATATTAGATCCACAATGCGCTACACTAAGACCTCTTTGGATAAAACTAACCTTCGACATGTGAAGGCTAAAACTATGGTCACTACCGTGTTCTCGCACACCCCTTCGGAAAGAATTAAAAGATACCACACTGCAGTGAGCCAGAGCCGTCTGTGCAAATGTCCATTTTGTGCTTGGAGCAAGTATTAAGGCTTGGTATTTGTGCCCAGGAATAGATATCTTCATGAAAACCTGTCCAAAGGACGAATAATGGTGTGAATGTAATATCCCTTTTGCTTTTGGAATTGCTTATAGCGGAGGATAATTCGCTGGCGTTTCGACATTCCACCGAATTCCCAAATCCTTTTCGCTCGAAGTAATACCACCACCCGAAAAGCCCAGAAAAGCGAACGAAGGCCAACTTGCCGAACCATTATGCTACAAACACCCTGAAGGTCTTTTAATGAATGATTCCAAGAGAAATAGACTTTGGTATTGCCCTCTTTTGAGAATACTTCTATCTCAAAGCAATCAGAACATATCGACCCAGAGCCTCTAGCTGAACTTCCCTTTGAGAGCTAACACAGGGAATTAAGTTGTAGAACTTGTCAAAGGGATGACTCACACAGAAAGTTGTTTTGCTCAGAGCAACTTGAATGAAACTGCCTGTTTTATGAGATTAAACAGAATCCCCTTCCTTTCGGAGTTTATCTACAATTCTATATTATCACTGCTCCATTTCCTATTACCCTGCAGAGAGTCAAAGAATTAATGAAGCAGACTAAATAAGGAATCGTTTTCAAATATTAAAGTTTCATAAACCATGGCTCAATTTGACTTCCCAAGTACTCAAAAGTTAAGTCCGTTCAAAGAACAATATTAAGTTTCGTAACCAGAAAAACATAATTTATTTATTTATTGAGAGTACACAACAAGGCTATTTACTCTTAAAGTCTATGTGCGAACAAAGCTAAATGTTTCTTATACAATTGAAGCAGTGTTGGGCAAAACTAACGTTTGTTGCCTAAACTAACGTAAGTTTTCTCTAACTAAAACTAAACTAATGTTGTATTTTTAGTTTTAGTTTTAGTTCAGTTTTAGATTTGAATAATTATTAATCATGTGGACTCCGTTTTTAGTATGGTAATTAGTTTAGTCTAGTAATAGAGACCTAAATTTGTGATTATAGTTTAGTTTTAGTTTTTAGTTTACTAATTTAGTTTATCAAAGAACATATGTTTGCAAATTACGAGAAAAGGCCACAATTTCTTATTCTTAAGCAAGTTCTATTAGTTTTAATAATTTACTTAAGTATCGAAATAACATATGATTTTTATTAATTCATGTTATTTTAGTAGAACTAAATTAAACTAAACTAAAGCTTTAATTTAGTTTTTAGTTAATTCCCAAAGATTTAGTTTTAGTTTTAGTTTAGTTAAAATCCATTAATTAGTAAAATTTTAGTTTTAGTTTTTTTTTTAGGTTGCAATTTTTAGTTTAGTTTTAGTTTATTCCAAAAAGTGAAATTAGTTTTAATTTTAGTTTTAGTTTTTAGTTTTGCCCAACATTGAATTGAAGCTAGGAGGAAATCAAATGAAAAAAAAAATACAAAAAGATACTGTAGTAGCAGAAAACATGTATTATTGTTTAAGAAACCAAAATAAGTAAATAAAATAATAATAATAAAGGCAAATAAAAACATACAAAAAATAAAATATATATATAAAAAATAAAAATAAATAATTTATAGGGAGGATTTCTAAAAACGTTGGAACTTAATTTTATTTTTTAAATATTTTAGAATATTATGAATGTGTGTACTGTCCTGTTTAAGCAATTAGTGTCAGTCTGTAAATAAGTCAATGTTTTCCCTTTCCCTGCAGTCTGTAAGTATGTGTTTGGTTGTTAAAGGAACGTTGCAAAGTGTACGAATCGGTTTGTCCTGTCTTGTCATTAAATATGAATGTGACAAGTGTGAATGTCCAATACGTAGTCTAGTAACCAGCAAGATTAGTCCAATGAAATACTCATCTTGAAGTAATATCTTTATCTGGAAAAATCACAGCGTTATGTTCACGCGGGAAATCCAATTAAATATACTCCATGAAGATATATTTAATCAATTTCAAAACAAATACGGGATTTTTTTATTTGATGATTCAAAAATTATGATAATACAGTTACACTAAAGGTGCGCCTCCTGGATGTGGAACACCGCAAGAAACCAGACGAAGGTAAGCAGCTTGGGAGTGCGCAGTAGGTTTCAACTGCGAAACGCACAATCGTATGCAACTTCTAACACGCGCGAATACTATCTTCTCTGCGACAGTTATGACTTCAGGACGAGCCCAACGTCCAACAATGATGCTAAAATTGCATTGTAGAAGTTGGGCGGGCATTTAGTTGCAATGAGAATACGCGAGAAAGGGGATGTGAGAAAGACGGGGAGGGGATATAGATAGATAGATAGAGAGGGAGGAGAGAGATAGATAGAGAGAGAGATAGAGAGAGAGAGAGAGAGAGAGAGAGAGGAAGAGAGAGAGGGTGAGAGAGAGGGGGGAGGGTGTGAGAGAGGGAGCGTGTGAGAGAGAGAGAGAAAGAGAGAGGGAGCGTGTGAGAGAGAAAGAGAGAGAAAGAGAGAGGGAGAGAGAGAGAGAGGAAGAGAGAGAGGGAGAGAGTGAGAGGGGGGAGGGTGTGAGAGAGGGAGCGTGTGAGAGAGAGAGAGAGAGAGAGAGAGGGAGCGTGTGAGAGAGAGAGAGTGAGGGAGAGAGAGGGAATGAGACCATCATCAGTCTAAGTAATATATAAGTTTGAGATATTCAAACATGAATTGGAGTTTCTTTCCATTTATCTTGCCTTGATTTGGACTTTGGTGATGAAGAAACTACAACGAGCAAGATAACTTAAACAAGACCAAGCACCAAGAGTTGCTGACAAGATGGAGAATTCAGGCAGAGTAGTTAGCAACAATTAAACTTCTACGGCCTTAGTATTCTTATTGTGGGTTAAGTTTATTTCATTGCGGGCTTAATATCTTTCATTGCGGGTTTAGTATCTGTCACTGCGGGTTTGGTATAAGTTATTGCGGGTTTAGTATATTTTATTACGGATTTAGTATATTTCATTGCGGGTTTAGTATATATCGTTGTGGGTTTAGTATATTTCATTCAGGGGTTCGTATATTTGATTTCAGGCTTAGTACATTCCATATCAGGTTTAGCGTAAATCAAAGCAGATTAAGTATCATTCATTGATAGTTCATTATTACTTATAATTAATTTGTTTATTTCATAGAAATAATCTAACCCATTTCTAGTTGCTTATAATATAAAGCGAATTAAACACTTATTTTAAATAAATTAAATTTTAAACAAGATTTCATGCGGATTTAGTTCAGTTTTCCAAGTATCTGAACTCTCTTATGACCAAAGGATCCATTAGGACCTAAAGAAATATTTTAAAGAATGTATGTAAGATTTATATAATGTTGTTGTTAAATAACTTGAAAATAGAATTGCTGATCGAGATCCGAACAATCTCACCGCCAAAAACCAATAATTAGTTAGTGACGTCAGAGCTTGAAGCGAAAGCCTATGTAATTGAGTGAGATGTTGTCGGGAGATAGAACACACCCTCAACCTCGCTAATAACCTCTCTGGTAATCACTTCCTAACCTCACAACCCCAAACACCTTCCCCTGGTTAGTACTTGGGGATAGACACAACACATTTATTCAGTAAACTCGCATTACCACTTGGGGTTTTCTTCTCTTTTCGGAAAAATAAGCTGAATTTCTCTTAGATGATTAAGGAACTTAGCGCGATTTCAAAACATACTTTTCCTTGGTATGATTTAAAAGGTTAAAAATAAAGAAACTGAATGTTTTGCTTTAATGTTCCAGTTTTTACTATACAAATATTACTGAACACACTAATAGACCGAGAGCCAGCAACGCACTTTTCATGAAGTGTTTTATGCACCCTGAAATGTTGCTATAATATACCTCTTGGGTAGACAAGAAGGTATATATGTGTTTCCTGGACATACCTTGGTGCACCAGGTACTGCACATAGGGGAAAGGTGCAAAACAATATTGCCTAAAAGTAGAGTTTTATTCAGAAGCCAACTATTATTAATAAAATAAATGGCAAATTAAGGCAATTTTCAAAAATATAATAAATAAGGCAGGCACATTTAAGGGGGTTAAAATGATAATAATAAAAAAAAACTAAGTACCTACTTTTTATTTTTAATAATTAATGAAGTGCTTTATTCACGCGGCGATTTAAACAGCGTCTTCAATAAACATATTTGAAAATAATTGCAAAAGGGCAGACACTTTTGTGGGGTTTAATTATCAGAAAACATGAAAATAAATGTTGCTTATGATAGACTGGAATACACTGCGCGTAACCGTAAGAGTGTATGACATGACTGCGCAGTGTTGGTTCTTTTCTGTGCTCTCATTGGTTCTTGCTCACATGATCTTGTACAGCTGTTCCGGTTTTAATGGCAGCTAAAATAAAACTCTCATTTTATATTAGAATAAAAACAATTAATTTTTTTTTTTTTACGTGTTATACCCCTTAAAACTGTCTGCCATATTTATTATTCATTGTAAAATTGTCTTAATTTTACATTAAAGATAGTTGCCTTCTAAATAAAACTCTATTTTCGGGCAATATTGTTTTGCACCTTTCCCCTATGCGCAGTACCTGGTGCACCAAGGTATGTCCAGGAAACACATATATACCTTCTTATCTACCTAAGAGGTATATTATAGCAAAATTTCAGGATGCATAAAACACTTCATGAAAAGTGCGTTGCTGGCTCTCGGACTATAAACTTTTAAACATTGTGGTTAAAAATTCTAGGAAATTTGCTCAAAAGAATCAAATGAAAATATTAGCCCAGGTTTTCTGGCCAAGTTCGAAGCAAAAGTTTTGTATAAAACAAAATAAACTATTATTTATTGTACATATTTCTCTCTGAATGTAGCACACACATCTACACTCTAATACATTTTGATGCTCTTTATGAATTAGCTATTTGTAATGTATGAGACAGCGTTTGAGCCTTAACCCTTTGATGCATGATTTTTTCTTTTCTCATAAAAAAAATCTGAGAGGTAGAAATATGCCTCAGGATAACAGGAAAAATACGGGAAAAAATTAATAGAGGTTTTTTTCGAGAAATTTATGAAAAACTGAAAGATGGCTGTAGGCATCATTGTGCGTATGTGAATGAACATGTATAATTTACATTTATTGAAACATATAAAGAATTGATGAGTTAACTTTAAAAAGAACTCTCTTCTCTTTTCATCAAAATCACAAATGGTAATCCTTGAAACATGATTTGCCTTTAATTTTTTTTTTTTTCAGTATCTCCTTTATTGATATTTACAATCTGTACAAATATGTACAATAAGTAAATTTGAACTAACAATGGCAACACACTGGATGAGATGAGGGGAGAAGGCAGACATTACTGCTACTCCCAATAAAATTGGTTGAACTATGTACACTATTTACAATATTTACACAGTTTCTTGCAATAAGTTGTCTCGTGGCCAATGGCGGTGGAGGCGGCGAGGAGGATTATCTGGGATGACATTGGAAGAGAGGGATCTGCCAAGAGGATTGGGGTGGGCTGGGAGTTTAGAGAAAAAGGTCAGGAAACGGGATTTGGCTAAATCATAGACAAAGGGTATATCAGTGTCTCGATGGATGGTTAGGTTTGAAACGTAGAAAGGAGCGTTAAGGATTTTACGGAGGACTTTGGATTGGAAACGTTGGATAATGTTTATATTTGATGGCTTAGCTGATCCCCATAGTTCTATCCAGAGTGTCTATATCGGTATTATTATGTTCTTGTATATTGTCAGTTTGTTTTTTGTTTCAAGTTTTGATTTAGGTCCAATAAGTCGTCGGAGAAGTCCAAAGCGTTTGTTCAGTTCTTGTCTCTTGTGTTTTATGTGTGTTTTCCAGGTAAGTCGCTTGTCGAGGTGGAACCCTAAATATCGAACCTCGTTGGATTGGGGTATTGGGATATTGTGAATTTTTACAGGAGGGCACTCAGCTCGTCGCAGGGTGAAAGTTACTTGCGTACATTTCTCTGGGTTCATTTGAATCCTCCATTTGTTTATCCATTTCTCGACGTCATTGAGGTAGGTTTGCAGTTTTTCAGATGCCAGTTTAGGATCGGGAGAGGAAATAAGGAAGGCAGTGTCATCGGCAAATGTACACGTTACAATATTTGGGGTTGTTGGGATATCTGAAGTAAATATAGAATAAAGGAGAGGAGCTAGGATACTGCCTTGGGGGACACCTGCTTTAATGGTTCGAGGAGAGGAAATTGAAGAGCCGTATTTAATATGGAATGTACGATTTTCAAGATACGATTTTAGGATAAGATAGAAATGGAGAGGAAGGAATGTTTTGAGTTTATAAAGAAGTCCGGGAAGCCACACTCGATCAAAGGCCTGAGCCACGTCAAGAAAGAGACCGGAACACAAGCCCTTTTGCTCGAGTGTGGAGGATGCCTTTAATTAAACACAAATAAAGTTCACATTTATCACAGTAACCACAAGTTTGGTTCTTGGAGTTTTCCATCCTGCATCTCATCTTCTGAGATACATCAGGCAGTACAGCCTCAATCAAATCATTCAAATCTGAGAAGGGATCATTCAAATCATCGCCATTTACCTCTAAAACATTGGCTGAAAAAACGCCAAGGTTGAGAAAGAACATTGTCATCGACAACTTCATCATCTCACTATCATCTGGTGCAGTGATTATATGGAAAATCTGTTTCTCCTCTCGTCATTATCGATCAGATAATGGGATCCATCGCTCGGACTTCAGTACCAGATGCACGATGATACCCACAGGAAACAAATGAACAACCACAAAAATTGATACAAAAAAATAAAACTTCAATAAAATAAACATTCACTTCGTAAAATACACCACTAGTACTAAGGAGTACGATTTTTTTTAAGGTGAGAATGGACGTTTTTAATAATATTGTGGCCTTGCAAAACAGGTCCCCTCAGGGTGAGAAACGAGACTCCTGGTTTTGTCAACATTAACTTGTTTATTCCTTCTTGGGAACAAAGTACAAAGTTCAAAATCTTTCAGTCCCTTTGACACTTGTTGATGCTTACAGGGACCAAAATATAACTCGAAAAAACTCAATATAGTGCACTGGGAGTGCAAAATATAATATGATGCCTGCAGGGTTCACGATGCAACAAAGGGTTAATGATTTATTGACATAGCATTTGTGCCTTAACATAGAATTAACTGCGTACAGGCCTTGTCCAGAGAAATAAAATAAATAAGGCCAATAAAAATCAATGGTTCTAATGTTGCGTAGTTATAAATCTCGAAACTATCGATGCTTCATCTTCAGTTACTCTTTTTAGTAAAAAGTTGGGTAGACTAAAATATTTGTTTCGTTTAGTCCGAAAAGACGAATTTAGTTAAATATTTCAACAAATGTCCGACATTAATTCAAATCAACCATTTATAAATAAATTTTGATTTATACTAATATCACGTAGAAAAATACTATTCACGCAATGAAATATACTAAACCCAGAATGGAAAATACGAAACCATTTTCAATGCGATATCTTTAACAGTTTTTGACAAAATTGAAAAATATTAGCTTTTCAAACTAATTTTCAGTTTGATTTCTTAGAAACAATGGGTTAATTTAAAACTTTTTCTAGATGTGTGATATTAATATGAACTAAGATACTCAAATTCTGATTATTTTTGGAGTAAAAGGAAGTTTAGTAAAAAGATATTTTATTATCAGACGTTTTTGGATCAAATAAATGGAAGGTGACCATTCGAAAGCTTACTAAATCCTCTAAAAAAAATACAAGTTAAATTTCAATGGGATGATCTTAATCGGAGAAATAAATACTTGAAACCTCGGATCTGTTAAATTCGTTGCTTTAAAAGGTTCTTTCTGTTTTATTTACAAACATTTGTATTACTTGTTGTTTTTTTAATTTGATTTTTGCAGTAATATTAATTTGTCATTAAAATAAGAAATCGTGGAATGAGAAACAATTTTTGGTTGTTTGTAATGTTTTCATCAAGATTTCATATCGAGTACGAGTTTTAATTTTGCGAAAAATATTAATTATATTTATTCCAGGCTTTTAAATGACAATAGGCAGTTTGAATTTTTTTAAAATACGTTTATCGGCGAAAACTGAGTGTAGAGAGATTAACGCTTGAATAATCGACAGATTCAGCTGTTCACTAGCACTATCACACAGGGTTTATTAGTGAACATAATGCTTGGTAGGGCTTATACCCTTCGAAAAGTATGTAAACAATCAAAACTTGATCCAGATTGAGACAAAACCACATGTAATATCAGGATAAACAATGTCAGGAGTTGTTCCATCCAATTAGCACCCTGGTGCTGACTATGAGCACCAAGTGGTGTGTGCTGCTGATCCGATAATTAGCTTGTTCCTGATCCTGATAGAACACAGCTCCATTGCTCGGAGTTGGAAGGATCCGGGTAATCACTTCCTAACAGATCCGACTCTGTTAGAAACAGATATCAACAACCCATACCTATCTCGAACAGAGGATATATTGCCGGTTTAGAATTCCTCATTGCGGGTTTAGTATATATAGTTGCAGGTTTAGTATATTTCGTTGCGGGTTTAGTATGTTTCGTTGCGGGTTTAGTATGTTTCGTTGCGGGTTTAGTATGTTTCATGGCGGGTTTAGTGTTGTCATTGCGGGTTTAGTATATTTCGTTGCGGTTTTAGTATATTTCATGGCGGGTTTAGTATTTGTCATTGCGGATTTAGTATATTTCGTTGGGGTTTTAGTATTTTTCATTGTGGGCTTAGGATATTTTATTACGAGTCTATTATATTTTTTAGCGGATTTAGTATGTTTAGTGTATTTCTTAGCGGGTTTAGTATATTTCGCTGCGGGTTTAGTATATTTCATGGCGGGTGTAGTATGTTTCATGGCGGGTTTAGTATTTGTCATTGCGGATTTAGAATATTTCGTCGCGGGTTTAGTATCTGTCATTGTGGGCTTAGTATATTTCATTACGAGTCTAGTATATTTTTTGGCCGAATTTAGTATATTTCTTTGCGGCTTTAGTATATTTCATGGCGGGTTTAGTATATATCAATGTAGGTTTAGTATATTTAATTCTGGGTATGGTATATTTTATTGTGGGATTGGTGTACTGCATTGCGCCTTTAATATATTTCATTGCGGGATTTTGAATATTTCATTGAGGGTTTATGTATGTGATTGCTGGGGTAGTATATTTCATTGCGGGTTTAGTATTTTTCATTGCGGGTTTAGTATTTGTCATTGCAGGTTTAGTATATTTCGTGGCGGGTTTAGAATTTGTGATGCGGGTTTAGTATATGTCTTTGAGGGTTTAGAATATTTCGTTGCGGGTTTAGAATTTGTCATTGCGGGTTTAGTATATTTTGTTTCGTGTTTAGTATTTGTCATTGTGGGCTTCGTACATTTTATTACGAGTCTAGTATATTTTTTGGCGGATTTAGTATGTTTATTTCAATTCTTTCCGGGTTTAGTATATTTCAATACGGGTATAGTATATTTCATTGCGGGCTTAGTATATATCTTCGCGGGTTCAGTATATTTCATTGCAGGTTTAGTATATTTCATTGTGCAGGTTCAATATAATTTATAGCAGGCTTAATAAAACTCATTGCAGACAACCAGTATTTTTAGTTTCGGATTTAGTATTTTTTATTGAAAGTTTGCTCTTATTCTTTGCGGGAACATCATATTTTAACGGCTAACGTTTTTATTCACTTACATAGTGCAAGGAGCGAAAGAGGCGGAGCACAAGTTAAATAAATACTAAATTATTATGCAATTATCCCAAAGCTTTACAGTTCAAACTTCGATTATTTTGTTTTCTTTTTTATACTTATTTTCTCAAGGATTCTTCTATATCTAGTTTATAATTAGATATATATGTAAGATGTTATAAATGTATAAGGATATATAACTATGTATGTGTATAACTGTATACACACAGTGTGTTATTATGATTGGAACTATATGTAAAAATCATATAAACGAATTGGCTTGGTATCCGACGCTTATCAATATCAAAATAAAGAAGTTTACATACTCCTTTTGGTAATTTTGATTAGAAAATTGTATTTTTCCCTTTCATTCTAACGATCGACGCTAATTGAGAAATTGATTTTGAGCGTCAACCATTAGATGGCCATTAGTACATCCATCTTAATTTTAAATGATTGATTTCTTTGGGTTATTAGATGTATTCAATCATACCCTTCGTCTCTTGTTCAACCAGCCCAATCTGTTTTAGACATTTATTATTATAATATATATATATATATATACATTCACACTTTGCACACAACATTGAACCACCATTATGTTTGTGATCTACTGGCTCTGAAATGTGAAATATTCTAGTCGGCTCTTCCGGATAGCGTCCATATAAGCAGGTTTCCCCCCTAACGAGGGAGGGAGGAAACGCCCTCCTGGAAATAAAAATTAATTTGAAATAAGCTCTATTCTCTTAAATGAGAAAGTAATCCTTAGGATTGTTAAGATTGCAGAGAATATTCTAGTGAAAATTAATTATAGATTGCCTTCATAACCATTCAAATTCCAATTAATTCAAAATCTACTATAAATTTGTCAAATACCACTCACTCACTGACCTATCATCCCCCAGCCTATCATCCCCCAGCCTATCATCCCCCAGCCTATCATTCCCCAGCCTATCATCCCCCAGCCTATCATCCCCCAGCCTATCATTCCCCACCCTATCATCCCCCAGCCTATCATCCCCCAGCCTAAACTATTCAACAGAAAAATTTGAAATTTTGCATGGACGCTCCCTTTAGCATGTAAACACTCGCTAAGAAAGGATTTTTTATATTCGAATTTTTAAGTATTTTTAGAGGGGTTTGAATTTTGAGTTGGTTAGAGAGCAGGCAAGCCTAGGCAGCATGCGTTGCTAGGACCATAACAGGTCAGCTGTTACTTATTATATTTATTTCTTAATATTATTATTATTTGAGCTTCATTTCAACTATGATGGCAGACCTTGAATTAATTGAAATAAACTGTGATTTTGTCCCTCATAGAGTTTACGCTATACCTGGTGATGGTCCATCCGAGGTAATAATATCCCGAACCCTGGCGCAGCCTCCTTACTCACCAATAAGAACACTTCTTGATAATGCTCGCTAATATAATGGGTGTTTACAAATGACATCTTGGAAACATAAATCTTGACATTATTAATGACAGCAAATTTTAACATGCACTGGTTTAGCTGCTGTTACTTCTAACCTATAGATAACGGGTTATCTCTAGGTTATCTGTTTCTTGACACTGGTCCGGAGCGCTGCAATGTGAAGAAACATTATACTTTGATTACTTATCAATTGATGAATAACTTATAGTATGACAGGAACCCTGTCATAATAATCTGCACAAAAAAATGTAGTAGCGTTAATTTTGATGATACATTATTTAAAGCAATAGAATAACTACTTATCTGCCGTGACGAAGCACGGGTATTCAGCTAGTTATATTAATAACTACTTATCTGCCGTGACGAAGCACGGGTATTCAGCTAGTTATATTAATAACTACTTATCTGCCGTGACGAAGCACGGGTATTCAGCTAGTTATATTAATAACTACTTATCTGCCGTGACGAAGCACGGGTATTTAGGTAGTTATATTAATAAAAGTGAAAAAGGAACTTTAACTAAATTGAATAAGAAGATAGTTAAAAATGTTTCCGGAATAATTCATTTTCCAGGTAATTAATGAATGAGGAAATGGAGGTTAAAGTTTTCCCGCCAATTTCTAGGCGAGTTATGAGTTGGTTGCAAATTTTCCCGCTCTGACCTCGTTCACGTTTCCAATTCTAAACTTTTCTTCATTAACTCTCTGGAAACCTTCTCAAGGTGAATTCATAGAGTTCTGCCTGCTCGGAGTAGCTCTTTGTTTTATACCTCGGTGTTCGGCAAAGCTGGATGGACAGGAAACAGGCATCGAAGAAGCGCAGTCTAAAGGGACTGAATAATTAGAACGAATGAGAGAAGCATATTAACAAATCTTTAAACTTTATTTAAATTTTAGTACCTACTATTAAAAATTAATCTATGACCACCTTGAAAACTGATCCAGACGCAGGTGTGACATGCCATGTCCTTGAAATGCAAACCACAGCATCAGTGATATTGCTCCAATGTATGCAGTTATGCTAGCGTGAATATGCATATGGCTACATAACCTAATCAAGTAATGAACAGGTGGTTCTGCTTACTCACCGCTTCTAACGTACAACAATCAATATTTCCTGACATTTAAACAATGTAATACAGAACATTTATTCCCGAAATGCGATCATTTCAGATCCTGAGCGCACTATAGATTTTAACTTCTAGTGTCTTTGTTCGTGGGTTGGTTTCGGCCTCTCTGACCGTCCCTAGGCCAATCGAGCCCTTAATTAATTTATTAACATGTAACTGCAAAGGGGAGAATCAGGCGACTGGATCATTCTCCTGACCACACTATCTCCAAACCTATCTCTAGTGTACCGCATTGTCAAGAATCAGATATCACTGCAGTATCTGCACGTCTGGTTGGCTTGTTACGGGACTTTTTTTTCTTTGGTACAATTAATATGCATTACCTAAATTTCCGTCTCGCAGAAGCTGCATAACTAATCACTTTCCTCAGAATATGAGAAATGTATTATTGAATAATTTACTTAAAATAACATCATTCATGTATATATATATATATATATATATATATATATATATATATATATATATATATTCAGAGCACAAGTAAGCCAAGTCCATGTTGTAACTATTTTATGAACAAGGCTACACATAAACAATGTGAGTGATATTTAAAATTAAGATCAGTGTTTAAATTGAAATCTTTTTAAGACCTATACTGGTCAATAAGATTTTTCAACGTCTCTCCAATTAATACGCATAATAGTCATTTTCTGAAAACTGTAAAACATGGAGTTGGTCTAGTTGGGCTCTCAACCTTCTGGTATTAGAAGCCACGGAACAACCTTCGCCGTCATTAGGTTTAGAGCCATCTGTGAATACCTCTATTGCGCCATCATACTTAAATTTGATTTTATTATATATATATATATATATATATATATATATATATATATAAATATATATATATATTTATATATTTGTCTGTTCTCTCTCTCTCTCAGGCACAAAAATGGTCCCGTTTTGATGAAATTTGTTACAAAAATATCTTGTCTAATATAAAAGGCCAAGTTCGTTAAGGAACAGAATCCGCCTACTGGAACACTGTTTTATGGGAAAAATACGCGCAAAAAAAATCGGCGTGCTTACAGCTAGTCGTTACTAGGCTTACAGATACGCTTTTTGTGTGTTGTCTAATGTATAGGAAGGATTGAAACCGATCTAGGCGCACGGTAGTGCGCCAGGCCAAGTTCCGGCCTAAGCATACTGTGTGTATAGTACAGGCGTCTTAGGGCCGATTTTTACCCCCTCTCATAACTTTCAACCAGGTAAAGGTAAAGTTATGAAATTTTGCACAGGTATTATACTAATAGATGTGAGTAAAACTGGAAATATTCATAATTCTACATCGAATAGTTTCTGAGATATAAGCGATCGAAAATCGGGATTTATAGGACTCACTCACTCACTCACTCACTCATCAAAATTATTAGGCACTTCCCATGATGCTAGGGACTTGAAATTTCGCATGAAGATAGATATGAAGACGTTATTAAAGGAAAAAATCGAAAAATTGCGAAGAGTTATATTTGACTCCACTTCCGGAGCGGGGGCGTGCCAATTTTGTACTTCCTTCGGAAACACATCATTCCGTCCGAAACCCGTGATGTGGGGTATCAAATGAATTGTCTTGGTACGAAGAACCTATATTTGATGTTTTAAGAAACAATTAGACGCATATAGGCTCGGTAAAAATCGTATACCAGCTGTCTGTCTGTATGTTTGTTCCTCTTACAAATCCGTACCGTTTGACCGATTTTGACCAAACTTGGGACACAGATGGGTCTTGATACGGGGAGAATCATAGGCTAGGTTAAATTGTCTATCAGCTGTCTGTCTGTCTGTTTGTTCCTTATACAAATCCACACAGTTTGACCGATTTTGACAAAATTTGACACACATGTCGGTCTTTATCCGGGTAGTATCATAGGCTAGTCAAAATCGTCTATCAGCCGTCTGTCTGCATGCTTGTGCCTTACACAAATTCACACCATTTGACCGATTTTGACCAAACTTGGCATACAGGTAGGTCTTGGTCCGGGGAATGCACTAGGCTAGGTCAAAAAGGTCTTTCAGGTGTCTGTCTGTATGTTTGTTCCTTATACAAATGCACACCGTTTGGCCTATTTTCACCAAAGTTGGCACTCAGGTAGGTCTTGATACGGGAGTGTCATATTACCTATGACGTTTTCTACTTTTTGTTCTATCAGAAAGCCATCATTCCTTCTGAAACCCATCATGTGGGGTATCAAATGAATCGTCTTGGCAAGGAGAACCTATATTTGATGGTCTAAGAAACATTTCGACGCATCCTAACAACAACAGGTTTGACTTCTTTGTTAAATGTTGTAAATAAAGTCGTAGGCGTTAACTGCATAACATACTTGAAAGCAGATAATAAGTTTTTCAAAGTCGAGCCATCTAAATTATAAAGTTTAGGATCACAAACCCAAAATGTATCGTCTTTGTTCTTATCTTTTTCTTGAAGGGCTTCTGCACTTTCCCTATTGTGATCTTTATCCTCGGGATAAGATTCCTGTGTTTTACAGTGTAATAGTTTAGTTAAGAGAGCAATCAATTGGTCCTCTAGAGTAATGTCATCTGGAAGAGGTTCTAACTTTTCTAGTCTAGTGATTAGATGTAGATAGGTATGCTACTTATTGGTATCAAATATCAAGCATTAAGGAGAACTTTATGCAGAATCCAAAGACCCTGGTTTTATATGAAGTGCAGAAGCAAGTAGGTATGCGGCCACTAAATTTTAATTAATACTTAGAAAAAAGTAATGAGATCCCAAAAAAAAACATAAATGTGAAATAGAGGCCAAGTTCCTCCCCAAAATATTTGCCAATACAAGAGATGATACAAGAAAGAAATGTCCAAGTTCATTACTTAGAAGACCTATTAGTTACTTACTAAGAACAGTAAAGACACTTCAACTGACCTTTAAAAACAACAATAAAAATACTTATATCCAGTTACTAAAATATCACTTTCCTCAACCAGGTATATTCTTAAACTTGGCAATGTTTTATTTGTGCCAAAATTATCTTTAAAGAGAAAACTAAACATTGCCAAGTTTAAGAATATACCTGGTTGAGGAAAGTGATATTTTAGTAACTGGATATAAGTATTTTTATTGTTGTTTTTAAAGGTCAGTTGAAGTGTCTTTACTGTTCTTAGTAAGTAACTAATAGGTCTTCCAAGTAATGAACTTGGACATTTCTTTCTTGTATCATCTCTTAAATTGGAAAATATTTTGGGGAGGAACTTGGCCTCTATTTCACATTTATGTTTTTTTTGGGATATCAGTAACAGTTTCGGGGAAAGTGGGTACAACAATTTTTTTTTTTTTTTTTAAACGGCTTAGGTATGTAGAATCGTTCATTTGAATTTTATTTTTTTTTTTTTTTACAAGTTAGAAATTCGTGCAAGTTATATACTTTTTTAATTTTGGTTAAATTTGGTGTTAAGAGAGTTGTCCAAAAAAATATTTTTTATAAACAGACTTGTTTACTGCATCACATCCATATCGGTGTCTAGCAATATCTTTATGAGGCCATACACCCTTTTCCTGGTACCTGAAGTATATACCCTCAGAAGGAAATCTTAAACAAAATTTGAAAAAAAACCTTAAACCTGTCGGTATTAAATATGTACGTCACTACCCCCCCCCCCCCCCCCACATGGCCTAGAGTACAATCTAATTATCAGCCCCTGATTCCATGTTAGCGAATTACCACATGTAGTTTGGGGGGAATATCCTGGAGCCGAAGCTCATTACGAATTTGAAAGGCCTCGCCAGCACACATGGCGGGGAAATGCGAAACCCCTGTTTGAACAACTCCCTCCCCGCTCCCCCGTCACCAACCTTATACCCCCCTCCCCCCGTTCCTGTTTGTACAAAATCCATTTCTACGGGGAGATTAAATTACGCTTCTCGTTCGAACAT
This sequence comes from Gonocerus acuteangulatus, assembly GCA_946811695.1. Lineage (NCBI taxonomy): Eukaryota > Metazoa > Arthropoda > Insecta > Hemiptera > Coreidae > Gonocerus > Gonocerus acuteangulatus. The sequence continues at coordinate 4,163,801 of OX328128.1, read as the reverse complement.
AAATTGTCTAGAGACGCTTTTTACTTAAAGTTTTCTTTTCTCAAAGCTTTCAGACTATTTGCTCCGTCGTAATTGAACTTTAAAAGTCCAACTCGCAGGAACTGCATCATCTTAGCGCGGTTCCGTTCTTATCTCTAGACTCATTTAAAATGATTAAAATAGAAGCTGTTATTATTTTGGGTCCACATTTCTAGAAAGCATGAAGATTAGATAGTTAGCCGTCGAGGTAATAAGTAAATATGGAATGGTTGGGATTCGGCTAAAGAAACCTCAATACGATTTTTGTTAAAAAATCTATATTTAGGACGTTTTGGCAACTCATTGGTAGCCTTCGTCAGCTAAAATTACAAGAAAAACAGAAATTAATACAAAAAAAAAGTTTATAATTGACATAACTAACAGAAATATAAATACACTTAACTTATTATAAAAGAACAATTTGGTCTTAAATTCATAGAATGAGTAGAATGAAAATCAAAAGAAACATAACAAAAATAAGAGAAAAGGCTATTATATTGAAGTTTATATAGGTAAATAGGTGCTAATAGTAACATTAATTAATTATAACAAACAAATAAGATACTACATACCTATGGAAGTGCCTGGAGGCAGAGGAAGACCAATGTTGACAGTTAAGTCACCATAACTGTCTTATTTGTCTAAGTATCTTATTTGTTTGTTATAATTAATTAATGTTACTATTAGCACCTATTTACCTATATAAACTTCAATATAATAGCCTTTTTTCTTCTTTTTGTTATGTTTCTTTTGATTTTCATTCTACTCATTCTATGAATTTAAGACCAAATTGTTCTTCTATAATAAGTTAAGTGTATTTATATTTCTGTTACTTATGTCAATTATAAACTTTTTTTTTTGTATTAATTTCTGTTTTTCTTGTCATTTTAGCTGACGAAGGCTACCAATGAGTAAAAAAAAATATCATATTGAGGTTTCTTTAGCCGAATCCCAATCATTCCATCTTTACTTATCACCTCGACGGCTAACTATCTAATCATCATAATAAAATTACATTAAAACATAAAATTTCAAATGATTAAAATGTAGTGATCAAAATAATTTAATTAATAAATGGAAGTAAATATGACTTTTCCTTGTACAAATGAAGATTATTGATCTAACTGAAGCAGTAATTTACTGTTTGAAGAGAAAGTTGCTGATTCTTGCAAAGAAGAAGACAAACTCCAATTACAGGGCAACATCTTAATTAATTCATTACAAGAGTTTGAGTCTCTAATTGCTCCATTAACAACTTTATTATATTTAAATTAACAATTTATTTAATTCAAGAATTCTCTAAGAGATTTTTTTATTCAACAGCAATTTATATTTTTTTTTATTATTATTTATTTATTCGTTATCACCCGCAAATATGGCGATTCGCCCAAATATAATTACAGTATGGTTCCGATTAACCGAGTCGATGGGGGCCAAGGTTACCTCGGTTAATCGGAACCATACCAATAGCGAATGGAAATGTAGGTTGTTTTTTAATAAAAACTACTTATATGCTAAAAAACTAATATTTAATAATAATAATGCATAATAATAATATGTAGTAATAACAATAATAACAGAAACCGTGACATAATTTTTTAAAGAAGAAATCTTTAATTGTGGCTTGCCTAAATGAACTTTTTCTGTCGGCAGCAGCTGTGTCCCTCCATTTTCTTAGATTCATGAGTTCATTTGGCGGTGCATCGTTTCTGCTTTGTAAATAGAGAAGTGTTCTGTCGAGCAGATTGAAACCCTCTTCATGGCTTATTTTTGGGGGAATGGTGTTTTCGAGCGACTCAACCACTCGTTTACGTTTTTTCATCACGATGTTATCCATAGCTTGACCAAACTGTGACTGAGAGTTTTGTTAGAAGGGAATAAAGGAAAGGTGAGAATGGGAAGTGAACATGTAAACAAAATATTCCAGGGCCCGCTACTAGAAAAAGTTTCAAACAGGAGGTGAAGGGAACTGATTCTTGGAAAGAAATTAACGAGAGGGTTCTTGTGCACATCACCTGCTTCCGTCCTACGATTTGAGATTCTTAAATTGAGAATTGTATTTCTTCTGAGAATCGGGATGAAGTTCCCGTCGTGAAGTTCCGGCTCAACTTCATATATACACACATAGCCAGTAACCACACGTTTCATGAAGTGTTTTATTTACCCTGAAATTTTGCTATAATATACCTCTTGGGTAAATAAGAAGGCATGTATGTGTTGCCTGGACATACCTTGGAACACCAGGTACTGCGCATAGGGGAAAGGTGCAAAACAATATTGCCCAAAAATAGTGTTTTATTCAGAAGCCAACTATTATTAATGTAAAAAAAAAACAAATTAAAGCAATTTTACAATGAATAATAAATAAGGCAGACACTTTTAAGGGTGTTAAAATGTAAATAAAAAAAAATTAACGAGTTTTTATTTTTAATAATAAATTAAGTGTTTTATTCACGCTGCGATTAAAGCGCCGTCTTCAAAAAACATATTTGAAAATAATTACAAAAGGGCAGAAACTTTTGTTGTGTTTAATTATCAGAATAAAACTCTCATTTAATATTAAAATAAAAACTTTTCTTTTTTCTTTTTTTTTTACACATTATCCCTCTTAAAAGTGTCTGCCTTATTTATTATTGATTGCAAAATTTTTGGCCAATATTGTTTTACACATTTCCCCTATGTGCAGTACCTGGTGTTCCACGGTAAGTCTAGCCAACACATATTTACCTTCTTATCTTCCTAAATGGTATATTATAGCAAAATTTCAGGGTACATAAAACACTTCATGAAACGTGCGGTTACTGGCTCTCCGACTAATTCCTTTCCTATAAATGTAGTTACTATATTTTTGTGTTTCCATTGCAGACACTCCTTGTACAACGAATGCGACCAGTGCAGAACTGCAGGGCTGGTACAGATCACCGTCGGAAGTCTGCATCTGGAATTGGCGACGTTCTGCAAGGCCCTACAGGCGTTCCAGCAGGCGCATTCTATAGCTCAGAGGATACAGGACCCGGCTCTGGAACTACAGGTGTGGAAACGATAAGTGATCATTCATAGAACAAATGTTGACGCTATAGCTTCAATGCAGACACACAAACAAACATATATATATATATATATATATATATATATATATATATATATATATATATATCTGATCTGGTGATTCAGGTCTAAGTAGCCAAACTCTAGGAGGTTATTCGTGATATAACTTTTTACAAAATAGTTCATTTGAAGTATGGTTATTTTTTTTTCTCGTAGAAGCTGCATAACTAAGCTTCTCCAAACTAGCTAAGGCTTTAATATTTTATCCACTGGAAAGAGCAGAAAAAGCTTTATCCAGTGGTTCCAAAATCTCATTTTCGAACTTTTTTGGACATGGGTCCTTTTGGAAATGTATGACTCATAATAGATTCCTCAAAATTTAGTTTAGTCGTAAAATTCCTATTCAAACTAAAGATCCATTTGAAACAAACTTCAATCCTCCATCTGGAGAACTCGGCAAATAATTCGTCAAGTCGTCCAAACCAGGGATTTTTGAAACTTGAGCTCCCTCTATAGCCTTCTTATGTTCACATTAACGACAAAGTTTGAAGGAAATAGTCTTCACGATTCCGCCATTTGAAAATTCCCATTTCAACGAACAATACGATACGTGAAAGTGGATAAAGACTGATTCATGTCGCGTTTAAGACCGAGGAAACCTTTAAGAGGTCAGGCAAGGGAGATAATTTTTTTTTTTTTTTTTTTTTTTTTTTTTTTTTTTTTTTTTTTTACGTCGCATCGACATAAATCTTGGCCATTAGCGCCGAAGTCCAGGGTGCAGCCAGGAATTTTCTCAGCGAGCCCTGAGATGAGAAAATTTCTGTCGCCGGTGGGGATCGAACCCACCATCTCCCGCTTATGAATCTAGCGCGCTAGCCACTAGACCACGGGAAACCCCAGTATGGTTATAGGTAAAATTAACTAGCAAAATTACTGGACGGGAGGTAACATCAATAATCAATTTGGACGCCATTTTGAAACTAGTTTCTATTTGCAAATCAAGGAATATGCCCAATATTAATTGGATTCCGGACTGGACAATGTATTCCCAAAGTTTCGCCAATAAAAAATGAATAATTTATAATTACTTCACACCAGTTATTTGAAAGTAACAAAACTATATTCCATATTTCTTTGACAAAAGGGAGTCAATCGTTCATTTTATCCCCGAATAAACCTCCACTTCATTTTCATGGATCTAATGCTTACTAAATGTAGAAGTTTTCGAGTAATTATTGAATCTGTAGTCCGTCAGGGGGCTGAGGAAAAATAACGCAAGAAACGTCAGATCGAGCAAAACAGAAGAGCGTTATTGGATGCCCAGAAAGTATCTTTTGTCAACAGATTTAGTGAGTTAAATCACCGTTTTTTAAAAGGAAATTTTGTCTATTTTATGATGGCATAATAAGAATTTAATTATTTTGAACAGTTTTTGAGCAATTCTCTTTTATTCAATAAAAAAAAAAATCAGTTCCGTAACAGGCCACGAGAGCCCTGAGGGGCAGAAACTATAGAGGTTTCTGATTCATGACCATAAGGCACACTAAGGAGATAGTGTGGTCAGTACTATGCTCCGGCCGCCTGATTTTCCCCTTGGCTGCTTCGACTGCTAGAGCCATTAGCACCAACCATGGTACCCATTATTAAATTAATTAAAGGCTGGGTTGGACTAGGGACGGCCAGGGAGGCTGAATTCAACCGGTGAACGAAGACACTAGAAGAAAAAATCTTTAGTAGTATGCTCGGGATTTGAACTCAGGCCTCCAGCTTATTAGTCCAGTGCTCTACCACTGAGCTAACCTCGCCCCCATTCAATAAAAAAAAAGACGTTAAAAGAAACAGAAAATTGGACCTAACTGCGTTTCCCTGAGGAATCGGACCATACTTCAAATGAACTTTTTCGTTGAAAATGATAACCAGAATCACCTCCTAGAATTTAGAGCTACTTAGACCTGAATCACCCTCTGTATATGTATATATATATATATATATATATATATGCTCCATACATGAGCACTCAATCCGTTTTGTGGGTTTGACTGAGATAAGTCTTTGGTAACCTGTTGATAACAGGTCCTAATGATTTGTGTTTATAAATGGAAGTTAAAAATTAAAATAATAATAAAAATGACAATAATAGGCCCAATAAAAAAGGCAATAGTTGGTTTGAAATTGAAAAATCGCTGAATTGATAGGAATTTCCTTGAAACAAAGAGAATGTGGCGGCCATTATCTCTAAGCTCCATTAATTCCTTTCACTATTCAATCCTTTATCCTTCGTCCTTTTTCAGAAATTCAATGTTTTTCTTTTTATTCGATGGAAGGATTTCTATACAAAGAACTAATGAAAGTAGCTTTGGTATATTTTCATTTAATGCTTTGACAGTTTTTCATAATATGAATTGTAATTTCGATTTTATTGAACAATCAAATGTTTTCAATGGTGATATCTGCTCAGTGGTATGGGACTGGACTAATGTCTTGTGGACGTTCGAAGCGCGTGCGCGCATTGAAAGATTTTTAGTGCCGTCGTTTGAGGGTCTTAGTCCCCAGACTTTAATGAGGACCAGAAAAGTAGATAAAATAGTACCGACCACACTATCTCTCTAGTCTACCGTAAAGCCAGTAATTATCCCATCTGCTTTTCTATGTACTGTTGACCTGTCAAGAATTAATCTATTAGTCTATGAACAACTACTTCTAAATATATTGTAAGATGATGATCCTAATTTTCTAACATATATATATATATATATATATATATATATATATATATATATATATATATATATATGGCTGAAGGCCAAATTCGAACAAAAACACCCACTTTCTAAACTACTCCTTTACAATGTTCTAGAAGTTCCGCGTTCCTATGACGCACAGTGGTGCCGAGAGGCAAAAAACCTCCAAAACCGAAGGTGTTCAATCGCGTTTGAACTAACATTTTTTTACACCTAAATAGTTGTAGAATACTGATGTAATATTGCTTTTCCATTTTTAGCGCGGTTCCCCCTCCCCCATAGGGAGGAACCCCGCTTATAAGGTTGATACAATGAAACAATCCGGAAGTGCCGACTAGAAAATTTCGCGTTTCAGAACCCCTAGAGACCGAAAATAAAGGTGGTTGAAATTTGTATATATATATATATATATATATATATATATATATATATATATATATATATATATATGTATATATTTATTTATGTAGACATTGTATTACACTTACGTGTGGATCACTTGGATGTGGTTTCATGACACTTGGACACACCGGACCTCCTATATTTATTTATATATATATATATATATATATATATATATATATATATATATATATATATATATATATATATATATATATATATATATTTGTCTGTTCACTCATTTCTGGCTTCCCTAATGGTCCGATTGTGATGAAATTTAGTACAAAAATCCGTCGTCCAATTTAAAAGGTCAAGTTCGTTAACCAGCAGAATCCGCCCACTGGAAGATGGCGTTTGGGGCGAAATTCGCGCAAAAAAAATCGTAACGCTTACGTTTTTGAGTTCATAAGCTTGTAAGTACTCGTTTTATAGGCTTCTTGGGCGAGGAAAACGAATGAAACCATTTTCAAGGCGATAGCTTTAACCGTTTTCGAGAAAATTGGAAAGATAGTTTTTGAATACCGTTTTTGGTTTGGGTACTTAGAATCATGGGATTCAGTTGAAACATTTTCTGCATGTTCTACTTTCATTAAAACTAATATGTTGAAATTTTTGTTACGTTTGGAGTTTAGGAAGGGTTAGAATAAAATGTTTTATTAACAGACATAAAAAGTTTTGGTAACTTTGTATACTTTCCTTAATATCTCGAAAAAGGTTGAGAATCTTGGTAAACGAAGAATACCATTAGAAAGCTTATTAAATGCTCTAAAAAAAAAGGTTCTAATAAAAGTTTTGATTAGGTGATGTCAATCGGAGAAATAAGAGCTTAAAACTTTAAAGTAATTGATTTCGCTTATTCGAACTGTTCTTTTTGTCTGTTTTTTATTCCTTGTTATTTTTTAATTGCTTATTGTTGGATAATGTATTTGAAAATAAAACAAGTTAAGAAAAATAGGAAAAACAATTTAATGTTAGAGATATGGATTTCCAAGACCTTGTCACTAGCGGGTCCGTTTCTAGTGTAGCAGACCGTTCCAGGTAAGATTGTAAATCATGACCTTTCAAGACTTTACTGCTCACAGGAATGGCGTTAGTGAACTTAAGGGTTGACACGCCATTATAATAATTAATTAAAAAAAAAGACTGGTGGAACCAAAATGCAAAAAAAAACTGCTTCTATTTTAATCTTTCCAAATTTGACTAGGGATATGAACGGAACCGCGCTAAGATGATGCAGTCCTGCGAGACGGACTTTTTTATTAATAGGTAGGATCACAAAAAATCATTTTGTTGACTGTTTTCTCACTGGGTAAAAATCTCACAGTTTTTAGTGAAAAGTAAAACAATATTTTATAACACTTATTTTATTCCAGAAAAATTGATATTACCCAGGAAGTCTCATGAGTATATGTAGATTCTAAACGAATTTTCTTTTTTGCCAAAATGTGCCATGAACATGGTGCATTTAGGTTGTGAAGATATCTGTAATGGAACTCAATTATCCTTAGTTTATTTGGTGTAGAAAAAAAGCGGTACTTAGCTGAGCTCTCCGCATAGTGTTACCTAAAATTATATGTTTTGAAGTTGCTTTCATATAAATTTCATCGCCGTACTCAGCCGTATGTGTGCACAGCCTAATAAAATGAAGTGTTGCGATTATTTTACGAAAAATGAGTTTACCGTTACTATTTTCTGCAGAGAGTTGTTGAAAACTTTGTGATAGCAAGTAACTGAACATTTGAGTTCAGTAACTGAACATTTGAACACTAACAGTGAGATCTATCTAATATCTCGTGTAAAAATGTCAAAATGTATTCGTTATAAGCGAAAATTTTAATAAAGATAAATACGTCGAGACCAATTAACTATATTACATTGTTTGTTAATTTGAGTAAAATTTGACTTTTTGAAATCGTATACTTGGTGTTTTTCACGGTTTTCGTACTATAAAACCCGTTTATCTTCCGAAATAATGATTCTATCGAATTGGCAGTGGTCTCATTCGACTCAGCACTACAAAATACCTTAAAACAATACCAAAATCAGAATGATTCAAGTACCTTCAGGTTTTTTTCCCAAAATTGGGCGTTTGGCACCACTGGGTAGGGCCGTTCGAAATTAGTTGGGCATTAACTATCCATGGCGTTGGATAGGACCTGGTGGGCTGGTATCTTGGCCGGCTCGATCTTCAGACCTCACGAGTTCTTCGCATGGGGACACATTAAAGATTTGGTCTACAGGGAGCACATTGACACAAGGGAGCACATCATCCATAGCATCAGATGGGCCTGGGAACAGATTGCAGCAGAGCGATGCACAAATACCATCCAGTCTCTCAATGTGCCTTGTGATGCCTGTATTGCTGCAAGGGAGTACCTCATCCATAGCATCAGATGGGCCTGGGAACAGATTGCAGCAGAGCGATGCACAAATACCATCCAGTCTGTCGATGTGCCTTGTGATGCCTGTATTGCTGCAAGGGAGCACCTCATCCATAGCATCAGATGGGCCTGGGAACAGATTCCAGAAGAGCGATGCAAAAATACCATCCAGTCTGTCAATGTGCCTTGTGATGCCTGTATTGCTGCAAGGGAGCACCTCATCCATAGCATCAGATGGGCCTGGCAACAGATTGCAGCAGAGCGATGCACAAATGCCATCCAGTCTCTCAATGTGCATTGTGATGCCTGTATTGCTGCAAGGGAGTACCTCATCCATAGCATCAGATGGGTCTGGGAACAGATTGCAGCAGAGCGATGCACAAATGCCATCCAGTCTCTCAATGTGCGTTGTGATGCCTGTATTGCTGCAAGGGAGTACCTCATCCATAGCATCAGATGGGCCTGGGAACAGATTGCAGCAGAGCGATGCACAAATACCATCCAGTCTCTCAATGTGCCTTGTGATGCCTGTATTGCTGCAAGGGAGTACCTCATCCATAGCATCAGATGGGCCTGGCAACAGATTGCAGCAGAGCGATGCACAAATGCCATCCAGTCTCTCAATGTGCGTTGTGATGCCTGTATTGCTGCAAGGGAGTACCTCATCCATAGCATCCGATGGGCCTGGGAACAGATTGCAGCAGAGCGATGCACAAATACCATCCAGTCTCTCAATGTGCGTTGTGATGCCAGTATTGCTGCAAGGGAGTACCTCATCCATAGCATCAGATGGGCCTGGGAACAGATTGCAGCAGAGCGATACACAAATACCATCCAGTCTCTCAATGTACGTTGTGATGCCTGTATTGCTGCAAGGGAGTACCTCATCCATAGCATCAGATGGGCCTGGGAACAGATTGCAGCAGAGCGATGCACAAATGCCATCCAGTCTCTCAATGTGCGTTGTGATGCCTGTATTGCTGCAAGGGAGTACCACATCCATAGCATCAGATGGGCCTGGGAACAGATTGCAGCAGAGCGATGCACAAATGCCATCCAGTCTCTCAATGTGCGTTGTGATGCCTGTATTGCTGCAAGGGAGTACCTCATCCATAGCATCAGATGGGTCTGGGAACAGATTGCAGCAGAGCGATGCACAAATGCCATCCAGTCTCTCAATGTGCGTTGTGATGCCTGTATTGCTGCAAGGGAGTACCTCATCCATAGCATCAGATGGGCCTGGGAACAGATTGCAGCAGAGCGATGCACAAATACCATCCAGTCTCTCAATGTGCCTTGTGATGCCTGTATTGCTGCAAGGGAGTACCTCATCCATAGCATCAGATGGGCCTGGGAACAGATTGCAGCAGAGCGATGCACAAATACCATCCAGTCTCTCAATGTGCCTTGTGATGCCTGTATTGCTGCAAGGGAGTACCTCATCCATAGCATCAGATGGGCCTGGGAACAGATTGCAGCAGAGCGATGCACAAATACCATCCAGTCTGTCGATGTGCCTTGTGATGCCTGTATTGCTGCAAGGGAGCACCTCATCCATAGCATCAGATGGGCCTGGGAACAGATTCCAGAAGAGCGATGCAAAAATACCATCCAGTCTGTCAATGTGCCTTGTGATGCCTGTATTGCTGCAAGGGAGCACCTCATCCATAGCATCAGATGGGCCTGGCAACAGATTGCAGCAGAGCGATGCACAAATGCCATCCAGTCTCTCTATGTGCATTGTGATGCCTGTATTGCTGCAAGGGAGTACCTCATCCATAGCATCAGATGGGTCTGGGAACAGATTGCAGCAGAGCGATGCACAAATGCCATCCAGTCTCTCAAAGTGCGTTGTGATGCCTGTATTGCTGCAAGGGAGTACCTCATCCATAGCATCAGATGGGCCTGGGAACAGATTGCAGCAGAGCGATGCACAAATACCATCCAGTCTCTCAATGTGCCTTGTGATGCCTGTATTGCTGCAAGGGAGTACCTCATCCATAGCATCAGATGGGCCTGGCAACAGATTGCAGCAGAGCGATGCACAAATGCCATCCAGTCTCTCAATGTGCGTTGTGATGCCTGTATTGCTGCAAGGGAGTACCTCATCCATAGCATCCGATGGGCCTGGGAACAGATTGCAGCAGAGCGATGCACAAATACCATCCAGTCTCTCAATGTGCGTTGTGATGCCTGTATTGCTGCAAGGGAGTACCTCATCCATAGCATCAGATGGGCCTGGGAACAGATTGCAGCAGAGCGATACACAAATACCATCCAGTCTCTCAATGTGCGTTGTGATGCCTGTATTGCTGCAAGGGAGTACCTCATCCATAGCATCAGATTGGCCTGGGAACAGATTGCAGCAGAGCGATGCACAAATGCCATCCAGTCTCTCAATGTGCGTTGTGATGCCTGTATTGCTGCAAGGGAGTACCACATCCATAGCATCAGATGGGCCTGGGAACAGATTGCAGCAGAGCGATGCACAAATGCCATCCAGTCTCTCAATGTGCGTTGTGATGCCTGTATTGCTGCAAGGGAGTACCTCATCCATAGCATCAGATGGGTCTGGGAACAGATTGCAGCAGAGCGATGCACAAATGCCATCCAGTCTCTCAATGTGCGTTGTGATGCCTGTATTGCTGCAAGGGAGTACCTCATCCATAGCATCAGATGGGCCTGGGAACAGATTGCAGCAGAGCGATGCACAAATACCATCCAGTCTCTCAATGTGCCTTGTGATGCCTGTATTGCTGCAAGGGAGTACCTCATCCATAGCATCAGATGGGCCTGGCAACAGATTGCAGCAGAGCGATGCACAAATGCCATCCAGTCTCTCAATGTGCGTTGTGATGCCTGTATTGCTGCAAGGGAGTACCTCATCCATAGCATCAGATGGGCCTGGGAACAGATTGTAGCAGAGCGATGCACAAATACCATCCAGTCTCTCAATGTGCGTTGTGATGCCTGTATTGCTGCAAGGGAGTACCTCATCCATAGCATCAGATGGGCCTGGGAACAGATTGCAGCAGAGCGATGCACAAATACCATCCAGTCTCTCAATGTGCGTTGTGATGCCTGCATTGCTGCTAGGGAGTACCTCATCCATAGCATCAGATGGGCCTGGGAACAGATTGCAGCAGAGCGATGCACAAATGCCATCCAGTCTCTCAATGTGCGTTGTGATGCCTGTATTGCTGCAAGGGAGTACCACATCCATAGCATCAGATGGGCCTGGGAACAGATTGCAGCAGAGCGATGCACAAATGCCATCCAGTCTCTCAATGTGCGTTGTGATGCCTGTATTGCTGCAAGGGAGTACCTCATCCATAGCATCAGATGGGCCTGGGAACAGATTGCAGCAGAGCGATGCACAAATACCATCCAGTCTCTCAATGTGCGTTGTGATGCCTGTATTGCTGCAAGGGAGTACCTCATCCATAGCATCAGATGGGCCTGGGAACAGATTGCAGCAGAGCGATGCACAAATACCATCCAGTCTCTCAATGTGCCTTGTGATGCCTGTATTGCTGCAAGGGAGTACCTAATCCAGCGCATCAGATGGGCCTGGCAACAGATTGCAGCAGAGCGATGCACAAATGCCATCCAGTCTCTCAATGTGCGTTGTGATGCCTGTATTGCTGCAAGGGAGTACCTCATCCATAGCATCAGATGGGTCTGGGAACAGATTGCAGCAGAGCGATGCACAAATGCCATCCAGTCTCTCAATGTGCGTTGTGATGCCTGTATTGCTGCAAGGGAGTACCTCATCCATAGCATCAGATGGGCCTGGGAACAGATTGCAGCAGAGCGATGCACAAATACCATCCAGTCTCTCAATGTGCGTTGTGATGCCTGTATTGCTGCAAGGGAGTACCTCATCCATAGCATCAGATGGGCCTGGGAACAGATTGCAGCAGAGCGATGCACAAATACCATCCAGTCTCTCAATGTGCCTTGTGATGCCTGTATTGCTGCAAGGGAGTACCTCATCCATAGCATCAGATGGGCCTGGCAACAGATTGCAGCAGAGCGATGCACAAATGCCATCCAGTCTCTCAATGTGCGTTGTGATGCCTGTATTGCTGCAAGGGAGTACCTCATCCATAGCATCAGATGGGCCTGGCAACTGATTGCAGCAGAGCGATGCACAAATGCCATCCAGTCTCTCAATGTGCGTTGTGATGCCTGTATTGCTGCAAGGGAGCACCTCATCCATAGCATCAGATGGGCCTGGGAACGGATTGCAGCAGAGCGATGCACAAATGCCATCCAGTCTCTCAATGTGCGTTGTGATGCCTGTATTGCTGCAAGGGAGTACCTCATCCATAGCATCAGATGGGCCTGGCAACAGATTGCAGCAGAGCGATGCACAAATGCCATCCAGTGTCTCAATGTGCGTTGTGATGCCTGTATTGCTGCAAGGGAGCACCTCATCCATAGCATCAGATGGGCCTGGCAACAGATTGCAGCAGAGCGATGCACAAATACCATCCAGTCTCTCAATGTGCGTTGTGATGCCTGTATTGCTGCAAGGGAGCACCTCATCCATAGCATCAGATGGGCCTGGCAACAGATTGCAGCAGAGCGATGCACAAATGCCATCCAGTCTCTCAATGTGCGTTGTGATGCCTGTATTGCTGCAAGGGAGCACCTCATCCATAGCATCAGATGGGCCTGGCAACAGATTGCAGCAGAGCGATGCACAAATACCATCCAGTCTCTCAATGTTCGTTGTGATGCCTGTATTGCTGCAAGGGAGCACCTCTTCCATAGCATCAGATGGGCCTGGCAACAGATTGCAGCAGAGCGATGCACAAATGCCATCCAGTCTCTCAATGTGCGTTGTGATGCCTGTATTGCTGCAAGGGAGTACCTCATCCATAGCATCAGATGGGCCTGGCAACAGATTGCAGCAGAGCGATGCACAAATGCCATCCAGTCTCTCAATGTGCGTTGTGATGCCTGTATTGCTGCAAGGGAGTACCTCATCCATAGCATCAGATGGGCCTGGGAACAGATTGCAGCAGAGCGATGCACAAATGCCATCCAGTCTCTCAATGTGCGTTGTGATGCCTGTATTGCTGCAAGGGAGTACCTCATCCATAGCATCAGATGGGCCTGGGAACAGATTGCAGCGGAGCGATGCACAAATACCATCCAGTCTCTTAATGTGCGTTGTGATGCCTGTATTGCTGCAAGGGAGTACCTCATCCATAGCATCAGATGGGCCTGGGAACAGATTGCAGCAGAGCGATGCACAAATGCCATCCAGTCTCTCAATGTGCGTTGTGATGCCTGTATTGCTGCAAGGGAGTACCTCATCCATAGCATCAGATGGGTCTGGGAAATGATTGCAGCAGAGCGATGCACAAATGCCATCCAGTCTCTCAATGTGCGTTGTGATGCCTGTATTGCTGCAAGGGAGTACCTCATCCATAGCATCAGATGGGCCTGGGAACAGATTGCAGCAGAGCGATGCACAAATACCATCCAGTCTGTCAATGTGCGTTGTGATGCCTGTATTGCTGCAAGGGAGTACCTCATCCATAGCATCAGATGGGCCTGGCAACAGATTGCAGCAGAGCGATGCACAAATACCATCCAGTCTGTCAATGTGCCTTGTGATGCCTGTATTGCTGCAAGGGAGTACCTCATCCATAGCATCAGATGGGCCTGGGAACAGATTGCAGCAGAGCGATGCACAAATGCCATCCAGTCTCTCAATGTGCGTTGTGATGCCTGTATTGCTGCAAGGGAGTACCTCATCCATAGCATCAGATGGGCCTGGGAACAGATTGCAGCAGAGCGATGCACAAATACCATCCAGTCTGTCAATGTGCGTTGTGATGCCTGTATTGCTGCAAGGGAGTACCTCATCCATAGCATCAGATGGGCCTGGCAACAGATTGCAGCAGAGCGATGCACAAATACCATCCAGTCTCTCAATGTGCCTTGTGATGCCTGTATTGCTGCAAGGGAGCACCTCATCCATAGCATCAGATGGGCCTGGCAACAGATTGCAGCAGAGCGATGCACAAATACCATCCAGTCTGTCAATGTGCCTTGTGATGCCTGTATTGCTGCAAGGGAGTACCTCATCCATAGCATCAGATGGGCCTGGGAACAGATTACAGCAGAGCAATGCACAAATACCATCCAGTCTCTCAATGTGCGTTGTGATGCCTGTATTGCTACAAGGGAGTACCTCATCCATAGCATCAGATGGGCCTGGGAACAGATTGCAGCAGAGCAATGCACAAATACCATCCAGTCTCTCAATGTGCGTTGTGATGCCTGTATTGCTACAAGGGGACAAATCTTTGAATAGTTTTTTAATTGATTATTAGGAATTATTATTAGAAGAAATTGTTCTCCTTTAGGCTTCCTCGCTGGGGCATCATCTTCCCCATCTCCCAGCTTCTTTCTCCAGCGGTGCTTCTTCCATGGCCGTTATATTTCGCCCATCTCCTAAAGGGCTTCATCAGACGTCGTGGTGTTGTCTTGAGGTGAGCAGGAACTATGCCTGGCTCGCGCTGCTGCCGGTTTTTTATCCATGTTCCGCCATTTTTTACGCTCCCTAGACGGACGAATCAGCTGTCTTCCTTGTTCATTGGTCTCCCTGGTCCGCTGTTCGGGGCGCTTTCTATCGTCTGATCGGAGAAGTTTCAGAACCGACCCGTAGACTGTAGGTAGCGTTAGACCATCTTCGCCGTTCATCGCTACACTCTTATGCCTCGAGATCTCTATAGCCTCCTCTCCAGTATATCTTCCTTCGCTAGCGTCCTGGCCTGGTCGAACAGCATCTGTCCGGAGCACTCCTCCCCGTGTCTTGCGACAGCAGAAGTTTTCGTGTGTCTCAGACGGTAATCTGCGCAGTGCTGCCCAATCCTTGTGGCCACCTCCTTCCCGGTCTGCCCGAAATATACTGTCCCGCAATCGCATGGGAGAAGGTAAACACCCATATCCTGCAGTCACTGCCTGTCCTTTGCTGAGCCCAGCCAGTCGCTCATCTTGTCCAGAGGCTTGTAAGCTAATTCCACTCCGAGTCCCATAAACATCCTGCCAATCTTTTCACTGACACCTCGCACGTAAGGCAACGTTGCCCTCATTTCCACAGCCCTCTCCGGCTTTGTGCCTCCACCTTGTCGCTGCTGTCTCAGGACTCTGTTCATAGTCCGAGAGATCTCCTTAGATCCGTACCCGTTCCTAAGGAAATCCTCCTTGAGGTGAGCCAGTTCCGCGTCTAGGTAGGTCTTGCAACTGCACAGCCTAAGGGCTCTCAGTGTCAGGGTCTTAATAACTCCATTCTTCTGGGCAGAATGGTGGTGAGAATCGGCGTGCAAGTATCTCCCTGTAGCCGTCGGCTCCCGGTACACGGTATGCCCGAACCTCCCGCCAGGTTCCTTGACTATCAGCGGGTCCAAAAACGGGAGTCGGCTATCAGCCTCCATCTCCATAGTGAACTTGATGGCCGGATGGAAGTCGTTCAGAAAGTCTAAAAAGCGCCCGAGTTTCTCATGTCCGTACGGCCATACGGCGAAGACGTCGTCCTCGTACGTCAGCCACAACGTCGGTTTCTCCGGGGCTTTCTCCATAACTTGCAGCTCGTACTCCTTCATGAAGATATCGGCCACTACTGAGGAAAGGGGGCTGCCCATCGCTACCCCGTCTCGCTGCTTGTATATGACCTCCTCGTATTGGAAATAGCATTACGTGAGGACCACTTCCGCCAGCTCGAACATAGGACCCTCCAGGAATTTCTTCTTCTTGATGATCTCCAACGAATCCCTGACTGGAAGACTGGTGAACAGCGAGACGACATCAAAGCTGACCGGGATATCGTTGTCGTCAAATCTGCTTTCCTTCAGAACCTCCACCAGATGGGTCGACTTCTTCACGGAGGAGAACGAGCTCCCCACGAAACTCTTCAGGAGGCCCGCAAGGATATGGCCTCCCGAAAGTACACAAAAAGGAGATCCCCTGCGGCCTATTGTCTCCATGCTAGGTGCACCGACGTACAGGGCCAGCAAATTCCTTGCGGGCCTCCTGAAGAGCTGCGTGGGGAGCTCGTTCTCCTCCGTGAAGAAGTCGGGCCATCTATTGGAGGTCCTGAAGGAAAGAAGAAGGGGGTGGGGAGAGGAGGTGAAGATAAAACATATACTTTTAAAAAATTGTATATAGGCATTATGAAAGAATGCCTATTCACAATTGTGTTTTAGTTTTATTGCGTTTTTCTCGGAAACGAAGCAAAAACGAGAAAAATGCCAAAGGACTTTTTTCTTTCTTTTTTCATACTGCATCGATTCCCTAAGTTTTGCCATATATTTTGAGGACACCCGTATAATATGGACATTGATGGATATATATTATATCAATGTACACAATATTTTTGCTTTCTTTGCACAAAATCTACAATTCAGTATAATGAAAAAAGGAAATTGCAGATAAAAAATAAAGATTGATATCAACTACCCTTTAATGAAAGGCCTAGTTGATTTGCCTCTGGGTTTTAGTGTATTTGGGGTTGTGTTTTTGGAGGGTGACGGATGAAGACATAAAAAGGTAGCTAACGACCGCGGTAAATCACATTGTAGGATTGTAGCTATTGTCCTGACGAACAATCGCCCCGAGTTCTAATGGTAGAAGCATTGTACTGCAGCAGGCTCCTAGTGTACTCTAGCAACGAGCCCCGTCTCACCCTCTCCCTCTCCCTCTCCCACTCCCTCTCCCTCTTCCTCTCCCCCTCCCTCTCCTTCTCCCTCTCCCCCTCCCTCTCCCTCTCCCTCTCCCACTCCCCCTCCCTCTCCCTCTCCTTCTCCCTCTCCCCCTCCCTCTCCTTCTCCCTCTCCCCCTCCCTCTCCCTCTCCCACTCCCTCTCCCTCTCCCTCTCCCTCTCCCTCTCCCTCTCCTTCTCCCTCTCCTTCTCCCTCTCCCTCTCCCTCTCCCTCTCCCTCTCCCTCTCCCTCTCCCTCTCCCTCTCCCTCTCCCTCTCCCTCTCCCTCCCTCCCTGGTTCAATCGCGTCCGATCCGTATCGCAATGAAACATGGTTTAAATTTTTTATCATAAGGGATTAAGTCATTTTCTTGGCATTTGGAGATTATGAGGTAGTATTATGAGGTAGTATTATAGCATAAAACCACAGCTACCGGTCGGTATTAAGATCTAAAGCCAAACTTTAAAAATTGGTCAGCTATACCAATTGATATAATAGCCTTAGGTCAAACTTCCTTCCTGGAATTAAGGAACTTTGCTTTCGCTCTCCTGAAAAATTCATTTTTTTAACTTAAGCCCTAATGACCGCGCATCAAAGATATATGTGTGTATATGTATTCGCCAATTCGCGCTCTAGCAACCTCAAAAACGGTCAGATTTTGGAAATTAATTCAAAAATAAATAATTGAAAAAGCTGCTCATGAAAAATGTGAGAGAGCAATTGATCATGTTTTTATTTTATTTATATAGGTTATTTTAAGCAGGCTACAATAAATTAAATTAAATTAAATTTTAACGTCCATTTATTATTAATTAGGAATTTTTGGACGGGTTCTCTACAGGTTACCACCCTTTTCTAGCCAGGATAGGGCTGATGCCTTTTCTAAATAAAAGCCACTACCCCTAGTGGGAATCGAACCCACTACCCTTGGCACGGAGTGTCACGCTTTAACGCTCACGGCCACCGGGCCTCCCAGTCTACAATAAACAAAGGTATTTACTTATTAGCTCCACATGGTTAAAGTGGTTCTCTTTCAGTGATCTGGATCATCAGCGCATGCGCAGAAGTCAATTGAAGTTGTGCCAATATAGCCACGGAAAGAACATTTATTAATATTATCAACGAGTTAGGTTGACTAGAGTTTCGATATAACCTTGAGGGAACGCGTACTACTTATGTTAATGGCTTAATTGCTATGCTTTTCCGCTCGCTCAAGGTTATATCGAAACTCTAGTCAATCCAACTCGTTGATAATATAGATCACTGGGTAATATAGATCAATGAGGTTTAACTGCCATGAAATTAGGACAAAGCACCAGGGACTTAACATCTGTTAGTTATTAGTTTTAACTTAAGAATTTGAGACATAACAATAAGATTCATTTTAATCTAAACATGAAATATTTGTACATTTTCTAATAATCCTCTGAATTCCACCGAAAAACAAGTGATCTATATTATCGACGAGTTGGATTGACTAGAGTTTCGATATAATCTTGAGCGAGCGAAAACGCTTAGCAATTAAGCCATTAACATAAGTACTACGCGTTTCCTCAAGGTTATATCGAAACTCTAGTCAACCCAACTCGTCGATAATATAGATCACTTTTTTTTCGGTGGAATTCAGAGGTTTATTAGAAAATGTACAAATATTTCATGTTTAGATTAAAATGAATCTTATTGTTATGTCTCAAATTCTTAAGTTAAAACTAATAACTAACAGATGTTAAGTCCCTGGTGCTTTGTCCTAATTTCATGGCAGTTAAACCTCATTGATCAATATTACCCAGTGATCTATATTATCAACGAGTTGGATTGACTAGAGTTTCGATATAACCTTGAGCGAGCGGAAAAGCATAGCGCTGCTCAAGGTTATATCGAAACTCGTTGATAATGTTGGCATCGTTTAATAAAATTTTGCTCAGAAGGAGCCAACACAAAAATTAATAAAATTAAACAAAACACTATTTTATTGAATACAAAATTAATAAAGTTCTTTTTGGAAATTAAAAATTAAATGAAATGAATTAGCTTCTGTGGTTGAATGCACCTTAACAAAAAGTTTCTTTGGTCAGCCCTTAAGGTAAAGGTAGCAACTCAGGAAGGCTAGAGAGTTTTCACCTTTATAATATTCATTACTGAAATTGTAACACACATGACTGTCATCTTCCACAACAACAGCTGCTTTAGATAATCACGAGAAATTCTACATTATCACAACACTGATTCTCATTAATAATAATGCACTTTTAAAAAGATGTTTGTAAAGTATCTCAACAACACTAATTGTTTTTTACTCTGTAGTCTTTTGTTCTTGAACATATGTGTTAATTGAAACATATGTTCTGCTACAATAATATTAATAAATGGTCTTTCCATCGCCATATTGGATGGGATGATGATCCGGATCAGTGAACGAGAACCACTTCCCTAACCTGGTGAAGCTAGTACCTAAACAAAGTCTGAGACAAGGCTACTTAGACCAGGGAAGGCTGAAAACAATTTAAACTATAAGGATACCTGTTCAAATAGATGGGTTTTTTTGAGGGAAAAGGGCGTGGCCTATAATCCCGGTCTAGAAAATTGGCTGTAAAACTTCTGTCTGTTATAACCTTATCACTATGAGATTTAAAACGTTTCTAACCTTAACTTTGACTAAGTATTGATAAATCATATACATTATCTCCCTTGGGGTCTCCCGTGGTCTAGTGGCTAGCGCGCTAGATTCATAAGCGGGAGATAGTGGGTTCGATCCCCACCGGCGCCAGAAATTTTCTCATCTCAGGGCTCGCTGAGAAAATTCCTGGCTGCACCCTGGACGTCGGCGCTAATGGCCAAGATTTATGTCGATGCGCCGTAAAAAAAAAAAAAAAAAAAAAAAAAAGTTATCTCCCTTGCCTGACCTCTTAAAGCTTTCCTCGGTCTTAAACGCGACATGAATCAGTCTTTTAAAATGGGAATTTTCAAATGGCGGAATCGTGAAGACTATTTCCTTCAAACTTTGTCGTTAATGTGAACATAAGAAGGCTATAGAGGGAGCTCAAGTTTCAAAAATCCCTGGTTTGGACGACTTGACGAATTATTTGCCGAGTTTTCCAGATGGAGGATTGAAGTTTGTTTCAAATGGATCTTTAGTTTGAATAGGAATTTTACGACTAAACTAAATTTTGAGGAATCTATTATATATGAGTCATACATTTCCAAAAGGACCCATGTCCAAAAAAGTTCGAAAATGAGATTTTCGAACCACTGGATAAAGCTTTTTCTGCTCTTTCCAGTGGATAAAATATTAAAGCCTTAGCTAGTTTGGAGAAGCTTAGTTATGCAGCTTCTACGAGACGGGCTTTCCTTAGTAAGACGGACTTTTTTTTATTTATCTACATTACATTTTGAACCTTTAATTTTCCAGGTGTATGTTGGTTTGTCTGAGCTCTTCGGAAGACTACAAGATGCCGACAAGAGTGCACGCTATGCTTCGAAAGCCTACGATTTGTCTAGGAATCTACAGATGGGTGACCTCAATTCAAGGTAATTCTTTGGAACAATCTTATTTTATATACAGATCTTTTTATAATGAATCTTAGACCCAAGGATTCGTTGTGAAGGCAATGAGGAAAATCACACGGACAGAAAACGTTTGGTGAGTGTGTGAATCCCGTGAAATCGTACAGAAAGCTGCAAAAAAACCCTCAAATTAGCAGAACGCCTCGCATCATGTTATGGGAACCTTGTAACACCTTAAACCGTGCGGTACTGGCTACATTAAGCGGGATATAGTGGTAGAGCAGTTAAAAAAACACCTTTTATAAATTTAAAAAAACAACAATTAATAATAATGTTTTCTCGAGATCATGGGATTAAACCGCTTCCATTAATGGTTATTTGAATACTTAGAATGTGTTGCGAGGTAATTTAGAAATAAAAAATCCGTCACGCAGGAGCTGCATAACTAAGCACTTTCCTCAGAATTGTCTAGTGTATACTACATTACTGAATAATCTGCTGTAAATAACCTAAACAAATAAAATAAAAACTTGAATAGTTCTCCTCATTTACATTTCTTATGAGAACTGTTCAATTATTAATTTTGTAAATAATTTGCTTCCAGAGTTATGTTAATATATGATACTGTACTACTTAATAAATACACAAAAACTTCATTTTCCGTCTTTTGATCTGACGCAGGAACAGGATACAGTCCCCCTAGTGGGAGCTAGCGCTCCTCGCGGCGGCTTTGGGAACCTACGTCTGGCGGTACACATTTCTAATGGAACAGAGTTTAAAGTAAACCCCCCTTCCCGATTGACCGATTTACAACACTTCTTTCTCATGAGATACCCACGACGTATACCGCGTTTCGTTACAATACAGCAGAAATTACGACCAGTATGAGTATATTAGTACTTTAGGTCCGGAGTAAACCCCCCCCCCCTCATAATGAACCGATTTAGTTTATTTTTACAGCCCATTTTCCTCTGTAAATTACCACTACGAATACCGAGTTTCGTTGAAATGTAACAAAAATTATGGCTGGTAGTGGTAATGTGGGTCCGGAGTAAACCCCCCCCCCCCTCCTAATGAACCGATTTAGTTTATTTTTACAGTGAATGTCTTTCTTTAGATCAAAATAACCAATACCGAGTTTCGTTGAAATATAACAAAAACTACGGCTGGCATGGTCAACTGAACCCCCCCCCCCCCTCCCGGTGGACCGATTTTGGTGGTTAACGAACCCGTTTAATCCTTTGCTAATTGAACGCTATATACTACGTTTCGTGAAGAAAAAACAAAAAATCTGGCCGCTATCGTGTTAACAGACACATATTTATATATATATATATATATATATATATATATATATAAAAATTTTAACGGGGGTCATTTTCGGTGTCTACTAGGTAGGATCGATAAAGATTCGAAGAAATTTTTCAAAAATTCCGTCATGAGTGCAACCTCAATAGCTACTTTCCTTCGGAGGAAAGTGCTAAAATGTGCAAAAGGTAGGAATAGCCAGCACCAGAGTTGGGCAAACATTAGCGCGCGCTAAAAGCTGATACCTCTCCGCTAATTTAGCGAAACTGTAGAAAGCCAGCGCTAATAATTAGCGGTTAGCGGCGGCAGTGCGCTAACCGCTAATCTATTTATGAAATATGGTAATTGCTGAAAGCTTAAGCTATAGTTACAACATTTTGTCATCTCAAAGCTCACTTCCGGTCTGCTCTGAGCACCCTTTCTCCTGTTCCACCTCCGCTTCAATCTAGAGGATTTCCGATCACATGAATGTCAATTTCGATTACTTCCGGTCGACGCATGCCTATCACTGGGTAACTCCTGTTCGATCTGGCTCACTTCCGGTCACTCACAGACAATGGCACACTCTGACACTCCTTAATCTAGGTTACTTCCGGTCCTATACTCATCCCTGGGTCATTTCCGGAAGTACCCCAGGGCCTTCCAGGCACTCATAATAGACCGGAGGTGAACCGGAAGTAATTGTAAGCAACCGGAAGTGAAACCGGAAGTGGTCTGAAGTTGTCCAGATTTATCGGGAAACTGTCCAGGAGTAATTTTGGTGACCCGGAAGCAATTTTGGGAACCCGGAAGTGAAACCGGAAGTGGCCAAAAGTTGTCCAGATTAATCCGGAAACTGTCCAGAAGTAATTTTGGTGACCCGGAAGCCATTCTGAGAACCCGGAAGTGATACCGGAAGTGGCCAAAAAGTTGTCCAGAGTCATCCGGAAACTGTCCAGGAGTAATTCTGGTGACACGGAAGCCATTTTGAGAACCCGGAAGTGGCCAAAAGCTGCTCAAATTCGCCCGGAAATGCCCCAGGGATTTTCAAAATGGCTTCCGGGTCATTAAATTACTCCTGGACAGTTTCCGGATGAATCTGGACAACTTTTGGTCACTTCCGGTTTCACTTCCGGGTTCTCAATATGGCTTCCGGGTCTCCAAAATTACTCCTGGACAGTTTCCGGATGAATTTGGAAAACTTTTGGCCACTTCCGGTTTCACTTCCGGGTTAATAAAATGGCTTCCGGGTCACCAACATTACTCCTGGACAGTTTCCGGATGAATCTGGACAACTTCGGACCCCTTCCGGTTTCCCAATATGGCTTCCGGTTCACCAAAATTACTCCTGGACAGTTTCCGGATGAATCTGGACAACTTCGGACCACTTCCGGTTGCTTACAATTACTTCCTGGTCACTGCCGGTTCACCTCCGGTCTATTATGAGTGCCTGGAAGGCCCTGGGGTACTTCCGGAAACGACCCAGGGATGAATATAGGACCGGAAGTAACCTAGATTAAGGAGTGTCAGAGTGTGCCATTGTCTGTGAGTGACCGGAAGTGAGCCAGATCGAACAGGAGTTACCCAGTGATAGGCATGCGTCGACAGGAGTTACCCAGTGATAGGCATGCGTCGACCGGAAGTAACCGAAATTGACATTCATGTGATCGGAAATCCTGTAGATTGAAGCGGAGGTGGAACAGGAGAAAGGGTGTTCAGAGCAGACCGGAAGTGAGCTTTGAGATGACAAAATGTTGTAACTATAGCTTAAGCTATTAGCAATTACGATATTTCATAAATAGATTAGCGGTTAGCGCATTGCCGCCGCTAACCGCTAATTATTAGCGCTGGCTTTCTACAGTTTCGCTAAATTAGCGGAGAGGTATCAGCTTTTAGCGCGCGCTAACGTTTGCCCAACTCTGGCCAGCACCTATTTGTCCATGACCTCAAACATACCGGGCAGAAACCGAATGGCTATAATTGTACAATGTTGCCATGCCAAATGCTGTAAACACCACCTTTATCACCAGATCTTAACAGCCTAGAACATTTATGCGCATTATTGAAGTTAAAAATATCCCACCTTATTAGATGTATATGTATATAAATATATGTATAAGTATAAGTATATATTTTTATATATATATATATATATATATATATATATATATATATATATATATATATATATATATATATTTATATACTAGCTGTTACCCGGCGTGCCATGCTACACCTATTTTCTGCATCTAGAAGATCAGAAATAAATAAGAAACCAAATAAGTAATATTAAAATCTAATAACGCAAATCTGTAAGTTTCGAACCCGTGACGTCCGAACTGTGAGTCCTAGACGTTTTGACCTTGTTTTGTACTTAGGTCAAAATCGGTCAAACGGTGTTGATTTGTATTAGGAACAAACTGATAAACAGACGCGTGATTTATATATATATATATATATATATATATATATATATATATATATATATATATATATATATATACATACTAGCTGTTACCCAGTGTGTCATGCTACATCTACTTTCTGTCTATGACTCTCCCCGTATCAATATCTACTTGATACCTACTTGTCTATACCCAGTTACGAAAATCGGTCAAAAGATGTGAATTTGTTTTAGTTCATAATGATACCCAGCAGAGGCCAGCACTTCATCTAACAGCCGACAGAGGCCAGTAGTAGTCGATTCAAAA
Organism: Gonocerus acuteangulatus; assembly: GCA_946811695.1. Classification (NCBI taxonomy): domain Eukaryota; kingdom Metazoa; phylum Arthropoda; class Insecta; order Hemiptera; family Coreidae; genus Gonocerus; species Gonocerus acuteangulatus. The sequence continues at coordinate 4,138,989 of OX328128.1, read as the reverse complement.
TGGCCGTCACAATCTGAATGGTTCAGTGTAGACAATTTTTCTTGAACAAATCCTTTGACCTTTTGACCAAATTTTGAAATTTGACTATTTTGACCTAGCCTAGGAGATTTCTCGTAACAAGACCTACCTGCGTGCCAAGTTAGGGCAATATCGGTCAAACGGTGTAGATTTGTATAAGGAACAAACAAACAAATAAATAAACAGAAAAACAGACAGACACGTGTTTTATATATATATATATATATATATATATATATATATATATATATATATATATATATATATATATATACATTTAAGTAAGAATTGCGGTAAATTAAGTTCATTTTAAAAGTTCGTAAATTCTACTGTTTCTACTTTAGGATAATATACTGTTAAATTGCTTTGAGACATTTTTGTTCATGTTTTAGCGCGGTTCCTCCCTCCCCCATAGGGAGGAACCCCGCTTATAAGGTTGACCTCATGACACAATCCAGAAGTGCCGACTAGAAAATTTTGCGTTTCAGAAACCCTAGAGGCCGAAAATGATGGTGGTTCAAATTTGTATATATGTATATATATATATATATATGTGTATATATATATATATATATATATTTATGTATATACATATATAATATATATATATATATATATATATATATATATATATATATATATATATATTCGTCTGTTCGCTCATTTCTGGCTTCCCTAATGGCCCGATTTTGATGAAATTTGGTACAAAATTTGGTCCAATTTGAAAGGTCAAGTTCGTTAACCAGCAAAATCCGCCCACTGGAAGATGGCGTTTGGGGCGAAATTCGCGCAAAAAAAATTGTAACGCTTACGTTTTTGAGTTCATATGCTTGTAAGTACTCGTTTTATAGGCTTCTTGGGCTAGGAAAACGAATGAAACCATTTTCAAGGCGATATCTTTAACCGTTTTCGAGAAAATTGGAAAAATAGTTTTTGAATACCGTTTTTGGTTTGGGTACGTAGAATCATGGGATTCAGTTGAAGCATTTTCTGCGTGTTCTACTTTCATTAAAACTAATATGTTGAAATTTTGGTTACGTTTGGAGTTAAGGAAGGGTAGAATAAAATATTTTATTAACAGACATAAAAAGTTTTAGTAACTTTGTATATTTTCCTTAATATCTCGAAAAAGGTTGAGAATCTTGGGAAACGGAAGAATACCATTAGAAAGCTTACTAAATGCTCTACAAAAAAGGTTCTGGTAAAAGTTTTGATTAGGCGATGTCAATCGGAGAAATAAGTGCTTAAAACTTTAAAGTAATTGATTTCGCTTATTCAAACTGATCTTTTTGTCTGTTTTTATTCCTTGTTATTTTTTAATTGCTTTTAGTTGGATAATGTATTTGATAATAAATCAGGTTAAGAAAAATAAGAAAAACAATTTAATGTTAGAGATACGGATTTCCAAGATATAGCTTTTCAACTGCCTAGCGGGGTCCTTCCTAGGGATGGTTGGCCGACCCATGCAGGTAAGATCGTAAATAAGACCTTTCTAGAAATTTGGATCCAAAATAATAACAGCTTCTATTTTAAACATTCTAAATGAGTATAGGTATAAGAACGGAACCGCGTTAAGATGCTGCAGTTCCTGCGGGTCGGACTTTTTATTCTTATTTAGGTTGAAATGAGTTTTTCGAAAACCCGAGGTTTTGCACTAATAGCTCACGAATTACGGTGGAATATTGAATTTCTTCGGAGGATTTAATAATGAGCCTTATTAAATAAATCTCTACAGGTTTTTGCGATATTTTATATTTAATTATCCCTATTAATCCTGGAGCGAATTATCTGAGAGATCGGCAAACATATGAGAAAAGCGGAATATTTATTCGCTTCAAATGCTTCGGGGCTTAACAACGAGTCAATAAACGTTTTACATTTCCAAGCTCGCTTCCGATATTCAGGATTCATTTCAAAAATGTACGACTCGCAGGAACTGCGTCATCTTAGCGCGGTTGCGTTCTTATCCCTAGTCTCATTTGGAAAGATTAAAATAGAAACTGTTAATATTTTGGTTGGACTTTTCTTGAAATGGTTTTATGGCTTTACCTGGTCGGGTCTGCCAGCCCCCAGAATCCGCTTCTAGAGATACTTATTTCACACGGTTCAATGCATTGAAAAATATCAAACATTTTCACATGTTCTTGTATTCTTCTACTATAGTACTAATTCTACAAATAAATGCAATTTAAAAAAATAAAAAACCCGACACCAACAGCATAAAGGCAGTTGAAAATATTCAAAAGGCGTCTTCGAATCTCTCTCTTGGAAAGCTATATTTCTAACAACAATTTTTATTTATTTTTTTTCGTATTTTACTTATCTTGTTTCACTGTCAAATACATTCTCCTACTATAAGCAATTAAAAAATAACAAGAAATAAAAACAGACAAAAAGAACCGTTCGAATAAACAAAATCAATTACTTCAAATTTTTAAGCACGTTTTTCTCCAGTTGACATCGCCGAATCAAAACTTTCTTCAGAACCTTTTTTGTAGAGCATTTAGTAAGCTTTCGAATGGTAACCTCCCGCTTACCAAGATTCTCAACCGTTTTCGATATATTAAGGAAAATATACGAAGTTGCCTAAACTTTACATATCTTTTAATAAAATATTTTATTCTAACCATTCTTTAACTCCAAACGTAACCAAAATTTTAACACGCAGAAAATGTTTCAACTGAATCCCATGATTCTAAGTACCCAGACCAAAAACGTTATTCAACAACTATTTTTCCAATTTTCTCGAAAACGGTTACAGCTATCGCCTTAAAAACGGTTTCATTCGTTTTACTAGGCCAAGGAGCCGAGTACTTGGAAGTAAGCGGAACGATTATTTTGCACGAGGTTATCGAGATAGTTTCAGGAAGTAAACTTTCTTTGCCTGATTTGTGTCAATAGCAGGGTCTAAGCTCGGAAATAGGAGGGTCTAAGCTCAGAAATAGGAGGGTCTACGCTCAGAAATAGGAGGGTCTAAGCTCAGAAATAGGAGGGTCTAAGCTCAGAAATAGGAGGGTCTACGCTCAGAAATAGGAGGGTCTACGCACAGAAATAGGAGGGTCTAAGCTCAGAAATAGGAGGGTCTAAGCTCAGAAATAGGAGGGTCTAAGCTCAGAAATAGCAGGGTCTAAGCTCAGAAATAGCAGGGTCTAAGCTCAGAAATAGCAGGGTCTAAGCTCAGAAATAGGAGGGTCTAAGCTCAGAAATAGCAGGGTCTAAGCTCAGAAATAGCAGGGTCTAAGCTCAGAAATAGGAGGGTCTAAGCTCAGAAATAGTAGGGTCTAAGCTCAGAAATAGCAGGGTCTAAGCTCAGAAATAGCAGGGTCTAAGCTCAGAAATAGCAGGGTCTAAGCTCAGAAATAGCAGGGTCTAAGCTCAGAAATAGCAGGGTCTAAGCTCAGAAATAGCAGGGTCTGATGAAATTAATAAGTTGTGCAAAACGTTTTCATTATTTGATAACCTATTCATTTTACGCGATCTGAATTTTCTCCTTTTCGGAATAGTTTTTTTGAAAGATTGTTGAGCTTCCCCTGACATTTTTTCAATAGATACCAACAGTTTCTAATTAGGTTTTATCCATGAATTAACACTTTGTGTACTTTAACATGCATATAGGAGCAACCTTAATGCCTGACAAATAGCTCTCTTTATTTACAACCAGCCAAATACTGCTTTCTGTATTTGTTATTGTGACCAAGGTCGCAGCTAATCTCTCCGAATAATTCATGTCATGGGCGTATATAAAGGGGGGGGGGCTGAGGTGGCTGCAGTCCCCCCCCCCAAAATTTGATTTGATAGGTAAAAATTTCATAAAACCCTTAAAAATAAATTAAATAAGATCATTTAGTTCATAAAATATATTCTATTTTGGGTGTAATAGCGTTTAAGTTGGCTAAAACTCTTCCAAGATCTAAATTGTTAGTATTCCATACACCGGAAATGGTCTCAGCCCCCCCCCCCCCTGAAATTTTTTGCAGCCCCCTCCAAAATTAGTTTCCATATACGCCCATGATTCATGTAGAAACCCTAAAGAAAACAATGGAATGACTCGATCTTTGCCACAACTTGACAGAAAAAATAAAAATGAGATTTTATAGAAACAACCCTATTTTTTTATCAGAAAAATATTGTCGAGGAGATTTGTTATTTTTATGTTCAAATAGGTCCTAAAAGTGAATTGAATAGAAAGGAACATGGCTAACACCATTCTATCAAGATTTCAAGGTAGGTACTTATATTCGGCTATGGTTTCATTCCCGTTTGTATTTAATCCTCAATAAATTTCAGTTAATTGATATTTTCTCAAAGTCTGTAGTGAGTAAATATTCTGTAAGCTTTTAAGAAAGAGTTAATACAAAAATTAATGAAAAAAAAAAAGAAAAAATGTTGTTTTTTTCAATGTACCGTTTTTTCGGTTAGCCGTTCCAGGTTCCATTGTTCGCATAGATAATGGACAAAAGTCCGACTCGCAGGAACTGCGTCATCTTAGCGCGGTTACGTACATCTCGAAGAAATGGAATAGATTAGCATCACAAATCACAGGACAGTAGCCAACTTACACAGAAGCGGATATTTCTTAATCTGTATAAGTCGATACAAGTATGTACTGAAAACGTACTTACTCTTCGACTACTGCAGAGAAGGCTCTATTCTAAACAACCAAAAATTCGTTGTCATTTTAAGTATCTTGTTTTACTAGCAAATTCGTTTTACTGTTATAATCAACTGTAAATGTGTGCTTCACGGCGAATAAAATTCCATTCTGTCGTGGGTTAAATCTTTCTATAAAATAAGAAATAACGATAACTTCAGTTGGAGGCTATGAGGAAGGTTATATAGATAGGAGAATTCAAAACAAACTATGCATACGTCATCATGATTAGCCACAGCCATCTTGATTACCACAGCCACTCCAAACTTATTATGAATACCTTTCACCGTTTCTTAGCTTATTTTACTACAATACTAATTTTACTGATAGATGCAATTTAAAACAAAAAACAACCAATTAAAAACTGAGATAAACAAAGTGAAAAACCCTTTCAAAACAACAAAACAAACACTTTTTAAGTTTTAAGAGCTTATATCTCTGATTGTCGTTGGCCCATCGAATATTGCTTTAGTACCTTTTTGGTAGAGAATTTAGTAAGAATTCGAATGGTCACCTTCCACTTAAAAATCAGTCCCGTAACAGTCCACAAGGGCCCAAAGGGGCAGATACTGTAGAGGTATCTGAAATTACTCCTCCTGGACTCAAAACTGACCAATCTTTCTTCGCAAAACTGGGTAACGAAGTTAAAATATTTTCTTTTAAAGTATGAAATAACAGACCAAATCACAGGTCAAACCCCAAATTTCAAATTACTCAAATAGCGCCAAAATTATAAGCAAACCTGATTAAAGATGACTTAGACCATATCAACACAACCTCCTACAGTACCATATATAGTGCAATTCATACCTACAACAGCTACCTTCTAATAAATATGAACATAAATAGACAAAGAATCATAAGTCAACTAAGATTAGCAAACAAGAAGACACTTTACCTCAGCATCCACCGTCAAAGGTACAAAATAGAAACGAACAAAATATGCACCAACTGTGAATTGTAACAAGAAGACTTGGAGCATCTGCTGTGGCGATGTCCTGAATACTCCAATCTCAGAAATACTCTGAAACCTATTATTGATGAACACACCAACAACTCCGTAACTTATTATTTCCTTACTACCTCTAACATCACCGATATAAACGCCTTTAGCATTTACTTGGAGGATGTAATGAAGAAAAGAGGCAACCGCAGCGTGTAGTAAACGAACCGAAATATCAGTTCTTAATTACTCTGTATTATAAAAGCTTATTTTATTTTCTTGTTCTATAAGAGTCTACTCTAATTTAATTTTCATGAATTGTATATATTTACCCCGATCATATTTGTAAGAACAATGTTCAATTACAAATAAATATTATTATTATTATATTATTAATTAAAGGCTGGGTGAGCCTAGGGCGATCTGGGACCCCAAATCCAACCCTCGAACGGCAGCACTAGAAGAAAAAATCTTTAGTGTGTGCTCGGGTTTTGAACCTGGTCCTCCAGTTTATTAGTCGAGTGCTCTACCACTGAGCTAACCTCGCCCCTCTCTCAACTTCAAAACGAGAATTTCATACATTTTTTAACTAAGGCCACTCATATAATATCTTTCTGGTTCAAATTGTGTCAAAATTATTTGAGCTTAGAAACTTTAATAACTTCAAAGAACAATTTTTGTTTAAAAATCACCACAAAATACAGACAATTCCATCAGCAGAGGAAAAAGCTAATCTTATCTTGAAAATAATAATGGAATTAACATAAGAACCAAAAACACATGGATTATGTATTTTAAGATAAAATCACTCTGAGCAAGGACATTTGTATGAAGATTTAAATCTTGCTAGCACAATTATATATTCATCTATAATCCCGGCACAATTACCACAAGTATTGCCATGTCTTAAGCAATGAGGAATTCAAAGAACTGAGAGGAAAAAAGAAAGAAAGAAAAAAGCAATGAGGAATCTTGGTTTTAATCGTTTTTTTGCGCTAAATAGCAAAAGAAAAACCTCAACTGTATTTTGAATGTTTCATAATGGAGGCTACAATGTCTTTATATAATCAGGAATTCTTAAATAAATAATAATTAATTAATAAAAAATACAATACATCTTACTTTAAAGAAACAGAATTACATCCAAATTATCATTATTATGTTTCCTTTATTTTGTACAGAGATACATATTAACTACTTAAAATATACACAGATACATAAACATTTCCCCCCCCCCTTATATATAACAACTTATATTAACACAGATAAATAAAAAAAAATTGTTAAAAAATACACAGATACATAAATATTTCCCCCTTATATATAACAGCTTATATTAACACAGATAAGTAAAAACAATTGTTAAAAAATATACAGATACATAAATATTTCCCCCTTATAAATAACAGCTTATATTAAAACAGATATGTAAAAATGCCCCCCTCCCCTATATATAACAGCTTATATTAACACAGATAAGTAAAAACAATTGTTAAAAAATATACAGATACATAAATATTTCCCCCTTATAAATAACAGCTTATATTAAAACAGATACATAAAAATTCTCCCCCCCTTATATATAACAGCTTATATTAACACAGATAAGTAAAAACAATTGTTAAAAAATATACAGATACATAAATATTTCCCCCTTATATATAACAACTTATATTAACACAGATACACAAAAACAATTGTTAAAAAATATACAGATACATAAATATTTCCCCCTTATAAATAACAGCTTATATTAAAACAGATACATAAAAATGTCCCTCCCTTTATATATAACAGCTTATATTAACACAGATAAGTAAAAAGCAATTGTTAACAAATATACAGATACATAAATATTTCCCCCTTATAAATAACAGCTTATATTAAAACAGATACATAAAAATGTCCCTCCCTTTATATATAACAGCTTATATTAACACAGATAAGTAAAAAGCAATTGTTAAAAAATATACAGATACATAAATATTTCCCCCTTATAAATAACAGCTTATATTAAAACAGATACATAAAAATGTCCCCCCCCCCTTTATATATAACAGCTTATATTAACACAGATACACAAAAACAATTGTTAAAAAATATACAGATACATAAATATTTCCCCCTTATAAATAACAGCTTATATTAAAACAGATACATAAAAATGTCCCTCCCTTTATATATAACAGCTTATATTAACACAGATAAGTAAAAAGCAATTGCTAAAAAATATACAGATACATAAATATTTCCCCCTTATAAATAACAGCTTATATTAAAACAGATACATAAAAATGTCCCCCCCCCCTTTATATATAACAGCTTATATTAACACAGATATGTAAAAATGCCCCCCTCCCCTATATATAACAGCTTATATTAACACAGATAAGTAAAAACAATTGTTAAAAAATATACAGATACATAAATATTTCCCCCTTATAAATAACAGCTTATATTAAAACAGATACATAAAAATTCTCCCCCCCCCCCTTATATATAACAGCTTATATTAACACAGATAAGTAAAAACAATTGTTAAAAAATATACAGATACATAAATATTTCCCCCTTATATATAACAACTTATATTAACACAGATACACAAAAACAATTGTTAAAAAATATACAGATACATAAATATTTCCCCCTTATAAATAACAGCTTATATTAAAACAGATACTTAAAAAGCGCCCCCCCCTTTATATATAACAGCTTATATTAACACAGATAAGTAAAAAAAAATGTTAAAAAATATACAGATACATAAATATTATAAAAATTTTGTTTTTCCATATTAACTCCTTAAAATGTACACAGATACATAAACTTTTTTTTTTCATTATTAATACATATATGTAATTAATTTTTGTTTTCTGTTATTTTATTTATTTTAGTTTTAAGTAGGCTTCATATCTGTATTAGCTATTTTTATTGATTAATTATTCATTTATAATAAATGATCTTATTGTTAATGAGTTAATAATAAATATTGTTGAGTTTTTCAATTGAATCTATTGCCAAGAGGATGTGGATTGTCTCTTCATCCTGTATGTATTGTGAGGTCTAAGAACTTCTTGATAAAGGCGTTACTAGGATCACTGTACACAGGGCACTTGGAAAGAGTGTTTATATATTATTTTTCCAGCAGGTTACATAATCTACATAGCTCCTCTCTGTTAATTGTGTAAACACATCACTCCCAAAACAATTTTAACTTTTCAGGATGCACAATCTATTAATGAAATTATTTTCAATTTTTTACTTTGTACTGAATAGATAATATTTTTCCTTTTCAATTTGTGGCTTTATGCTACGATGTACTACTGAGTACAACAAGAGGTGGCCTTTAAGATGTTGGCTTGAATGAAGATGTCCTCCTGTTTCTGTGGTACAACCTTGGCCATTTTTACTAATCCCATCTGGCCTTTCTCGTACAACAGATGGATTAAGCCTATTTCGCTGAGTATTTCTACGATCTTCTTCAGTTTAAATTCTCTGTCTATTCCCGCCCCTCCGATCTCTATCCTCCCACTCATAAAACAGCCTTCTTCCACCTTTCCTTCATCTCCCGAGCCTCCTCCTTCTCGAACTCTCTCCCTCTTTCGATTCGACACTCTCCTTCCTTACCTGTATTTAAATCCTGCCTCTTTGCTTTTCTCCTTTCCTCCTAGGAAGACATTTTTAAGAATTTAAACCACCATGCAAGACCAGATTAGCCATGTATGTGTTGTTTTGTTGTTGGGGACACTTCGCAATCAAGAGTGAAAGATGACAGAATAACATATTGGAAATAATTACAATTATTGTAAACATAATAAATAGAGATATTATATTTTTTATGCTTGGCCTTGTTTTATTAAATTTCTATTAATCAGTCTGCTTGCATGGTGTTCACTTCCCGGGTTATAATAATCCCTAGTTTTTTTTCTAACAAAGAATTCATGGATATGGTGCTCGTCTATGGCTTCATTAATGGTAATGCATTTGCTGCAGTCCAGGAAATCAGTCCCTGATTCCCGGGAAGACGCCAGGAATAAATAAGTACAATTATTTCCAATATGTTCTGCCATCATTCACTGTTGATTCCGAAGTGTCCCCCAATCCTTAATCAGAGCAAAAAGGGTGTGCACCTAGTGTGGGAAAGATGAAACATCAACATATCGTGTGAAATTAAATAATGTATTCAGAATAGCTTCTTCCAACTAAAGCTAATTTCTTGGTTTTGACTTAGAAATCAGAAATAATTAGGCTCAAATAATTTGTTTTCTAAAACAACGAGGTACCATTTTAAAGCTTATTAAATAAGGCAACTTTTGAGGTGGAGGCAAATCTCTATGTCTGCAAATAGCTGATTAAGAAAATATTGAATAAGTTAAGAAACACTAATAACAATAGTTCACATCTATATGGCTCTTAGTATTGGAAATTTTATGCAGATTCCAAAAATGTAGTTATCTGGACACATTAACCAGAAATCCGGAAAACACAGTTTTTCCATAAAGAAACCCAATAGTTTTGAAAATAGACAAAAGTTTGAATAGCTCTGTATATATATACATACAAGTCTTCTTTTAGCATAAATATGCTTTAGCGATAACCAAACTGGAAAAAAACATTACAAAAAAACTGGGGTTCGCGCGTGCGTGGTGGCCATGTACAAAATAGAAGACTATATGTTATACAGTACAGTACATAGGTTTGTCAGGTGGACCTAAAGCATATTTATGCTCCTGAATTTGAGCAGAAGGCTCTAAACGAATTTCTATTGCATTTAATATTTCTAAGTAATATTTATGGTTTTGGTATTATTTATGTTAATTCTATTTCCTTACCTTTAGCCACATTCACTGTTGATTTTATTTTTATTTTATTTTTTTAAATTATGTTACATAAAACTACGAAATGCATGCGTTATTTATAAAATGGAACATGTAGAAAATAAATTCCCACAGTGAAAAAAAAAAAATCTTGTACATCTAATACATCGCTTTTTTTGAGTACTAGGTATTTTAATGCTGTCCTTCCACACTGAAGCCTTATAAATTACCTAGGGTCCTGGAAGAGATGTGTAGGAGTCATGATGGTATTGGAAGGACTACGTCAGCGTTGATGACAAGATGTTGTGAGTGTGTTCTTCAAGGCCAGTTGTAGCAACTTTTATCATTTTCAAAAAGTAATTTACTTTTTTTATTCAACTTCAATGTAAGACTTAATGTTATCATTAAAAATTCATTTCATTAAATATTCTAAAATTATAAAAGTTGCTGGAACTGGCTTTCTTCTGCCGAACATTATTCCATATACTTGGTGGTCATTTGAACGGAAAGTGCAGTAAAAATGAATAAAATTGGTCCTTTTAAGTTGTAGAAAAGAATTAATTACTCAGTCAGATGTTCGTAACATATCGTCACTCAAATTTCACAACCGTGTAAGTCAATTTTCCTAACTTTCCAGGAGAGCAATAAACTAATGATCTGTAACTTGGAAAAATGCAATTCGCTAAAGATACGATGCATAAAACTAATAATAATAACTTGCAACTTATGAGGATTTCCAACTTAAAACATATTTTCGGTAACATATAATGAAAAACCTTGTCTGAATGGCCTAAAATAGATGAGTGAGATCACGCGGTTACGCGAAATAATAGTCAATTTTAGCACATTCTATTTTTTTTGTTGTTTTTTTAAATCTATTACCATCTTGTCCAGGAGATATTAAGGATTCTAAAGACACCAATAACTCAATTTTGCTAAAAATCGACTTAAGCGGTTGAGAAATTTAAAAGAAGATATATAAAAGAGCTAAAATTATTTTTTATATTTTGTAGTTTACGTAGGTATTGTAACTTAATAAAGATAATCAATAAAGAGAAGGATTCATTTAAACGAGGATGATAAATGTATTTCTAATAATATCGCACTAGTATTTCTAAAGTGACACGAATAAACCTTTGGATCACCAAAACCTTTGGATGAAATTAAATGACTTAGGGGTCAGTCCTAAAATTCTTCGGCTACTTCAGAACCTCTATAGCAATGCTTCAATTCAAGTAAAAGTTGGGAAGGAATCGACTCGCAATATAAGAACTACTCAAGGCTTGTTTCAGGGTGAAGTATTGAGTCCATTTCTTTTCGCATGTTTCCTTTCTGATATGGAATTATTTTTCAAAAGTAGAGGTGCTAAAGGTCTAAGTATAGACGGATACAATGATCTTCTTGTACTCTTGTATGCAGATGATGTCATTATACTAGCCGATTCTCCTGTAGATCTAAGAAGCAAGTTGGCCATTTTAGAAGAGTATAGTCGATCAAATTCATTGACTGTCAATACTTCCAAATCAAAAATTCTCAAGTTTCATAAAGGTAAATGTAGAAAAGATCCAGATTACTTGTACTCAGGAAAAATAATTGAACAAGTCCAACAATTTGTCTATCTTGGAGTTTTATTTTCTTCATCCTCGATATTTCTCAAAGAAACAACATATGCAATTTCGAAATTCAACGCTGCTATCTCTGTTGTCTTTAGTATTTTAGCAGGTGCAAAATGTCATTGTTGGGAGGCCACAAAGAAAATTTTTTACACTATAGCAAGATCCACATTGATCTATGGCTCCCAGATCTGGGGCATTAGATATCTAAATTATTTGGAACAAGCGGAAACCAATTTCTATAAGAAACTATTCCAACTTACTAGAACTACCCCTAATTACATGATAAGGCTTGAGACTGGAAGTGATTATGTATCAATGCAGGTTATAAAATCAACCCTCCTCTGGCTTTGTCAAATCCTATCTATGAGTGCTGATAGACTTCCAAGGCTTTGCTACAATAGACTTCTTCTTTTAGATCAGAGTCCCCAAAATAACATAAAGCTTAATTGGGTATCCCAAGTTAAAAATATATTTGTCACTTTGGATTCTCTAGACACATGGCTAATTCAGGACCCTAATCTAATCAAAAGACGGATTAATATAATTTTAGATGCCCAAAAAGCTAAGTTACTTAGTAATGATCTGGAGAAAATGAATAATTCAAACTACAACCCATTTTACAAATTTCTATCATTATCCCCAGGCCTACCTCATGAATTTCTCACCATGGGGCTGCCTTTTGTTATTGCAAAAACCATAGCTCAGTTGAGAACAGCCAGCAACTACAATATCAAATTTTCAATAAAAAATATCCATTATTCTATTAACCCTCAGGAAATCTGCACCCTCTGTAATAATAACGTATTTGAAGACATTTTTCATTTTATCTTGCATTGTCCTATTTACTCCCCCATTAGAAGGCAATTCCTCCAGTTTATCAACCAACCTATTGAAAATTCCCGATTACACGAAATCTTAAACAAAGCCTCAAAATTTGAATATATACACATTTATAACTATATAAAAAACTCCTTGAAATTGAGAGCTTCATTAATTTCTGATTGACACAATAATAATAATAGTAAAAACACACACAAAAAAAAAATCCAATATTTAATATTAAGTAATCCATTTTTTGCACTGTTTTCTCTATCTAAAAATAATTTTTAATAATCACTTCTTGGTTAAGAAATTGTATTTTATATTTAGTACATGTATAGAAATACTCCTTAAATTTAATGCATAGAAGATGTAATTATTTTCATTTATTTTAAGTTAAACTTTATTATTTCACAAAGTATCTGTATGTAAATAGAACATATGCGTAAGTTTTATGTTGGGGTATGTTTATGAATATATTACTAACATAGGACTAAAAACATTATATAAGGTCAACTCCTTGCAATGGGGAAACCCTGTATGCAATAAATAAAATTGAAATTGAAATTGAATTGAATTGTAGAAAATAAATTCCCACAGTGAAAAAAAAAAATCTTGTACATCTAATACATCGCTTTTTTTGAGTACTAGGTATTTTAATGCTGTCCTTCCACACTGAAGCCTTATAAATTACCTAGGGTCCTGGAAGAGATGTGTAGGAGTCATGATGGTATTGGAAGGACTACGTCAGCGTTGATGACAAGATGTTGTGAGTGTGTTCTTCAAGGCCAGTTGTAGCAACTTTTATCATTTTCAAAAAGTAATTTACTTTTTTTATTCAACTTCAATGTAAGACTTAATGTTATCATTAAAAATTCATTTCATTAAATATTCTAAAATTATAAAAGTTGCTGGAACTGGCTTTCTTCTGCCGAACATTATTCCATATACTTGGTGGTCATTTGAACGGAAAGTGCAGTAAAAATGAATAAAATTGGTCCTTTTAAGTTGTAGAAAAGAATTAATTACTCAGTCAGATGTTCGTAACATATCGTCACTCAAATTTCACTTTCCAGGAGAGCAATAAACTAATGATCTGTAACTTGGAAAAATGCAATTCGCTAAAGATACGATGCATAAAACTAATAATAATAACTTGCAACTTATGAGGATTTCCAACTTAAAACATATTTTCGGTAACATATAATGAAAAACCTTGTCTGAATGGCCTAAAATAGATGAGTGAGATCACGCGGTTACGCGAAATAATAGTCAATTTTAGCACATTCTATTTTTTTTTTTGTTTTTTTAAATCTATTACCATCTTGTCCGGGAGATATTAAGGATTCTAAAGACACCAATAACTCAATTTTGCTAAAAATCGACTTACGCGGTTGAGAAATTTAAAAGAAGATATATAAAAGAGCTAAAATTATTTTTTATATTTTGTAGTTTACGTAGGTATTGTAACTTAATAAAGATAATCAATAAAGAGAAGGATTCATTTAAACGAGGATGATAAATGTATTTCTAATAATATCGCACTAGTATTTCTAAAGTGACACGAATAAAAAAAAACACCTGAAAATGTGTCACTCTTGCCTTTGTAGGGGGCATGCATTAAGACAGGAAGGGTGACACAAGTACCCTTTCGCATACAACAGCTTGTATATATTGCACTAGTATTTCTAAAGTGACAAAACTCAAAAATTGCTGTTTTTGAGTTATAGGTATGAAAGACATGGTAAATATCTCTTTTTCAACCAACAACTGTATGTAACTAGCTTTAGAGAGCTCTAAAGTTAGGTACATTCAGTTGTTGGTTGTTAAACAGATATTTATCATGTCTTTCATACTTATAACTCAGAGATGGGCATAATTTTATTTATAAATAAAAATACGAATTTATTCGTACTTCATATATTTGTGAATACGAATATAATATAAATAAATTCGTACTTCATATATTTGTGAATACGAATATAAATAAATTCGTATTCATAAGTATGAATACGAATTTATTTTTATTCACATATATTAAATATAAAAATACAAATAAAATTTTATTCGCAAATTTTTCTGCGAATAAAAATAAATACACAGAAAAAATTGTAAATAATCACAAAAAATGTGAATATTTACAAAAAATCAAGTGATTACAAAAAAAAATCACATTAAAATATACGAATATAAATTTATTCACATTATAATTTGTGAATAACAATTTATTCACAATAAAATTCGCAAATAAATTATGAATTTATTCGTATTAAGATGATATTACGAAAGTTATTGAAGGTGATTTTTTTTGAAAAAAAAAAAAATCATCAATATTTTAATGTGATTTTTTTTTGTAATCACTTGACTTTTTGTAAATATTCACATTTTTTATGATTATTTACAATTTTTTCTGTGAATTTATTTTTATTCGCAGAAAAATTTGCGAATAAAATTTTATTTGTATTTTTATATTTAATATATGTGAATAAAAATAGATTCGTATTCACACTTATGGGTCATTCCAGGTCAAATCAACACAAAAAACAAACATTTTCAACCTCACTATCTCAGAACTTGATGAAATTTGGTGAGGAGGTAGTCTTTGTATAGACTAAGAAAAATACCAAAAATTATTGAAAAATATCAACTGATTTGGAAATTACAGCTAAGTAAAATCTCAAAAATTGTCAAAAAATGCCGGTACCTGAAATTTTTGAATTAATATTGTGGCTCTTATATTTAATGTAGATAGCTGGGAGGGGTGTTATTTTAAAGCTCTTTGTAAGAACTTTCTTATGATATGCAACACCATATAGGTTAGGGGGAAAACATTTTCTCAAATTCAAAAACAACATTTTATTTGTATATATCTCAAAAAGCGTATTTTTAAAAATTCTCAAAATTTTATATGTTTTTCTAAGTGTATTTGAGAACTTATTCCTACAACAGTTTTATGATGGGATTCCAATGGGTTAACCATTTATTAATTATTTGTTTTTTTTTAAGACGCTAATATTTTGGACGATATACAAAACATGATCATATATGTATATGTTATGTACTTGCAATTGCAATACAACTTTAAATCTCTTTAAAATGTT
This sequence comes from Gonocerus acuteangulatus, assembly GCA_946811695.1. NCBI lineage: Eukaryota > Metazoa > Arthropoda > Insecta > Hemiptera > Coreidae > Gonocerus > Gonocerus acuteangulatus. Next base: position 4,123,021 of record OX328128.1, on the reverse strand, counting down.
TACACATAATCTTTTTTTATTAAATAAAATTGGTTGATTAATTAGAAATTATAATTATAATAGTGAAAGTATTTTTATTAAAAATAAAATAAATCAGTACTAAATTAAACTTATATTATCATTACATTTTCTAATAACAAACCTGAAACAAAATTGTACTTTCCTTCATTAACAAAACTACTTTAAGAAGATGACAAGTAAAATTTAAGTACCTGTCACGCAAGAAGAGTATGTAGAAACTGGAAATTTCTTAAGTGATAGTTTTGAAAAGGCATTAACAATTTCATGATTTTTTACCAGTTATAACCTTTTAAAAATCAAAGTAATTTCTTTTTCTTTTGATCACAACTCTGAAACTGTGTCTACTACAAGATAATTAGAAAAACTATTAATAAAGGATGTAAGAGGTAACGTATTGTTATGATTTTATTATTTTAAAAAGAAATAAAAAGATTTTAATTACTTGAGTAAGTTTTATTATATTAATTTAACTTAATCTCAGGGATAGAAGTTCCGAGTGAATGAAGAATATAATATTGATTCTTAGACAATTCCGAAATACAAAACAATATTAAAATACATACAAATAATAATAAAAGAATCAACAACTACAAAAAAAACAATTTTTACCTCTAAATCAATCCGCTTCCAACAAAGCCTCAATACACTGCGCTTCAGCAATTTCTTCCTCAAGGCGACACGCTCTCTTGCCAGGTCTCGCGCATAGAATGGATATCCCGAAATTCTGGATTCTGTTGTCTTCTCACTCCGTCTTCTATGACAATCAACAATAGACCGCACTCCGTACTCCTCGGAGGATAGCTATAGACTCAAGCTCCGCACTCGACCACTGCTGAGAATAGAGTGACGCTCCGCACTCCAGGGCTGCTGGGAATAGAGTGACTTGACTCCGTACTCCTCGGAGGATAGCTATGGACTCTAGCTCCTCATTCCACGACTGCTGGGAATCAACTGACGCCTTCTAGCAGGAAAGCTTGGCATCCTTGTTTCTTAACTTCCGCATTTTGTTCGTTCATATATAACAATAATAATTATATTTTTTTTAACTTCAAATAATTAATTTATTACCATCTGGATGTACATTTAATATGGATATATTGTACACCAGTATTTTCCAAAAATATTATTAATTTTGATTGTATATAATGCGATGTTAATTGTATACATGGTTTGTGATTTGCGCGGGCTTTTCAAAATATCGATGGTTATTTGAATTTAAAAATATTTTCGTGAATGTAATATATCATTACAGTATGTACTACACATGACACTAAATGGTGGTTCGCATATATTCTTGCACCCAGCTGGACCTTCTCCATATTTTTCATTTCCACAAAGACCTGATGTTCTTGAGATGCCAGTTAATTATAATGGACGCTCAGAATTTAAATAAATAACGATCTATTGTATAAATTTAATCCCGTTACACCAACTGGAAGAGTTTACACACAGAAAATGATACTCGAATGTCAAATGAAGCTTTGCAGGATATGACATGCTACTCACCATTACTTTTCATTTCCTTTAATGTTTTTTTGTTGATGAAGGCGAGTAAATTTTGTTTAAGGTTTGTTATTAGACAATGTTTATTCATTTAAATTTTAATGCCCAATATTATTACCTAAGAATTTTAGGATGGGTTATCTATAGGTTACCACCCTTTTCTAGCCAGGATAGGGCTGATGCCTTTTCTTTTTTCTAAAGAAAAACCACCACCCCATAGTGGGTATCGAACCCACGACCCTTGGCTCAGAGTGTTAAGTGCTCATGTCTTTACATTCATCGCCACCGGGCCTTCCATTACATCATGAGAAAATGTAATGATAATATAAGTTTAATTTAGTACTGATTTATTCTATTATTTAATAAAAGTGCTTTTACTATTATAATTTCTAATTAATCAACCAATTTTATTTAATAAAAAAAGATTATGTTTAATCATTTTAAAGAGATTTAAAGTTGTATTGCAATTGCAAGTACATAACATATACATATATGATCATGTTTTGTATATCGTCCAAAATATTAGCGTCTTAAAAAAAAAACAAATAATTAATAAATGGTTAACCCATTGGAATCCCATCATAAAACTTTACGAATAAATTCTCAAATACACTTAGAAAAACATAAAATTTTGAGAATTTTTAAAAATACGCTTTTTGATATAAACAATTAAAATTTTGTTTTTGAATTTGTGAAATTTTTCCCCGCTAACCTATATGGTGTTGCATATCATAAGAAAGTTCTTACAAAGAGCTTTAAAATAACAACCCTCCCAGCTCTCTAGCTTAAATATAAGAGCCACAATATTAATTCAAAAATTTCAGGTACCAGAAATTTTTGAGATTTTACATAGATGTAATTTCCAAATCAGTTGATATTTTTCAATAATTTTTGGTATTTTTCTTAGTATATACAAAGTCTACCTCCTCACAAAATTTCATTTAAATCTGAGATGGTAAAAAAAAATCACTGTGTTGATTTGACATGGAATGACTACACTGAACTGACGAATAACTGACAGCCATTTTGAATCGACAACTACTGGCCTCTGTCGGCTGTTAGATGAAGTGCTGTTGTGCTGGCCTCTGCCGGTATTATTATAAACTAAAACTAATTCACATTGTTTGACCGATGTTTGTATAGACAACTAGGTATCAAGTAGATCTTGATACGGGGAGAGTCATAGACAGAAATTAGGTGGAGCATGACACACTGGGTAACAGCTAGTACAATATAAAATACAGTGAAGCCTCACTTATACGAGTGAGGGGAACGGATAATGTTTCGTATAAGTGAATATTTGTGTAACTGAATAGTACTAGGTTTCGCGGCTATTTTAAAATAAAATAAATTCTTCATAAAAAAAAAATGTCACAATTTTATTGTTTGTACATATTTCGTTGTTAGATAACGTTGTACATTATTATATTTTTAGGTTTCATATCATGAAACTCTCCTCGATTTCTTTCCTCTTACCGATGATAGTCGGAAGGATCGACAAAGGTAATTTCAACCGTCTGTAAAGGTAATTTAGCTATGTCTATTTTTAATTCGTTGGGGTTGTCATCAACTTCTTTCAGGATTTTTATTTTGTCTTCAAGCGAAAGTTTTGTTCATGTTTTTTTACTCGTTTCAAGAACTAATAGGACAATAGAACACGGCTACTAGAACGACTACCGTACAGAGAACTTAAAAATGAGTGAACGGAGGCGGGGTGAATCAATGGCACTTGCTAGATCGGAAACAAAAGAATTAACACAAGATAGAATGGATAGAACACGGCTGGATTACTAGAATCACAAGGAAGAACTGAGAGAGACTGGTGGGGGTAAGTCACTGGCAAGTCTGAAAACATTTCGTGGAAAAGCTGTCATCTATTCGTATAACTGAATATTATTTACACCAGGGGAACAAATTAGCTTTCGTAGAAGTGAATATTGTGTATAACTGAATATAGCATAAGTGAATAATTCATTACACAGGATTAAATGGAGTTTCGCCGGGGAACGAAAAATTCTTCGTATAACTGAGTTTCGTATAAGTGAGACTTCACTTTATACCACAGTGTTAGTTTAGTACATTCTTCAGTAATGCTCGTTGGACTAACAATCTTGTTAGGAAACGGGCTTATTTATTATGCGTGCAAGAATTCTTTTTTTTTTTTCAATTTATCATTCTAAATCTAAAAATTGTAAATATACTGACAAAAAGTTTTAAAAAAAATCACTTTTCAATATGTGTTTAATTATTGCTCCTTCTATTATTGTATGTAAGAAATGGAAGAAACGACTCAGAAGTTAATAAAATCACATCCACCTCGGAAAAACCAAAGGCAAAAAAATTGACTTGAATTTACTTCTCAAAATCTTTATTTAAATGTTACAAAAGAAGATGTCAAAATAGTCAAAGATCTATGGAGTAGGAGCAACCATAGCCGCAGCTTGAAGAGCAGCGAAAACAGATCCTGCAGCAACATTGCCAACATAGGCTTGAGCACCAGCAGCCAATGTTCCAGCAGCGACTCCTGAAGACCCTATTCCTAGAGCACCAGCGATAGGTGCTACTAGCGGAGGGCAGATCATCACGGCAGCGCCTCCAACAGCTGTCACTACCAAGTACGAGATCAGGCCCATTCTGTAAAAGAAAAGGCTTTTTGGATTAATTTTCGATTATTAATTAAATATTCTCAAAAAAAAAACTAATTTAAGTTTTCAATGCATTTAAAAAAAACTACTAATTAAAAAGTGAGGCAAGTAGGGAAACAACTGTTCTAAAGAACGTATCTCTCGGAAAGCTCTATATCAAACAAAAAATTGTTTTTTCTAATTTTACTTATCCTGTTTTATTGACAAATGCACCCTCCTACAATAAGCAATTACAAAAATAACCAGAAATAAATAAAAATAGAAATATAGAACCGTACAAATAAATTAAATCAATTTCTTCAAAGTTTTAAGCACTTATTTCTCCAAATGTAATCATCCTATCAAAAATTGCTTCAAAACCTTTTTTGAAGAGAATTTAGTAAGCTTTCAAATGGTCACCTTCCACTTACCACGATTTCCCAACCGTTTTCGAGATATAAAGGAAAATATACGAAGTTCCCAAAACATTTCAAGTCTATTAATAAAACATTTTATTCTACTCCTCCGTTAACCCCAAACGTAATCAAAATTTAAACATCTTTATTTGGATGAATTTCAAACATGCAGAAAATATTTCAACTCAATCCCATGATTCTAAGTACCCAAACCAAAAACTTTGTCCAACAACTATTTTTCCACTTTTCTCAAAAATGGTGAAAGATATCGCCTTAAAAATGGTTTCATTCTTTTCCTAGGCCAAGAAACCAATAAAAAGTGTACTTGGAAGTCTATAAACGAAAAGCCCTAAGCGCAACGATTTCACGCGAAATTCGCCCATAAAACCGACTAACAGTAAGCGGATTCTGCTGGTTAACGAAATTGATCTTTTAAATTAGACAAAGGGTCAATCCATTAGAAATCACCCAAATTGCTTAAAATTTGTTGCTCAACATTTTTGATTTTCCTAATTTTTTTAGCAGTTACTCCCCTATACTAGGCGAATTCAAACCTGCAGTAAAAAAAATGTCTGGTTCATAGTTTTTTTTGCCGGCCATTTGAAGTTTGCATTTTAACTACTTTTTGTGCCAAAACAAGTTTTATGTAAATTTATCAAACTCTTTTAATTTCAATGATATAAAAAATCCGTCACGCAGGAGCTGCACAACTAAGCACTTTCCTCAGAATTTTTGTAGTGTAGACAACATTACTGAATAATTTGCTGTAAATAACCTATATAAATAAAATAAAAACGTGAATAGTTCTGCTCATTTACATTTCTTATGAGAAATGTTCAATTATTAATTTTGCAAATAATTTGCTTCCAGAGTTATGTTAATACATGATACTGTACTACTTAATAAATACACAAAAACTTAATTTTCCGTCTTTTGATCTGACGCGGGAACAGGATACAGTCCCCCTAGTGGGAGATAGCGCTCCTCGCGGTGTTTAAACCTTATATTTGGAAGAAAATGTTGTGATCCAATGAGTATACATAAAAAAAAGAATTAAAAAAAGATTAAGAAAAATTCCTATTGATCATCTCTTCAAGAAAAAAAAAAAAAAAAAAAAAAAAACAACAACAACATATAACACCTCTTTATTGTAATGTATTAAATTTGTAAGAATATAAAAATTTCATACAAGCAGTAGTAGTTTTTAATAGAAATTAAAACAGCTGGTTATAACAAAATATAAGGACATGACAATCCTCCCCACATGTTGAAAAGAGATATATAAGGACATGACAATCCTCCCCACATGTTGAAAAGAGATATATAAGGACATGACAATCCTCCCCACATGTTGAAAAGAGATATATAAGGACATGACAATCCTCCCCACATGTTGAAAAGAGATATATAAGGACATGACAATCCTCCCCACATGTTGAAAAGAGATATGAAATTAATAAAAAAATCAAAAGTCTCATTATTTTAACTGACACATATCACTTAACAACTAAGACGGAGGAGAGAAAATTGTCCTCGGTTTTCTTGAGCGGACAGGGAACCGCCTGGGATTTGATTGTTGTGGACTGGACTTGTTTCTTAAGTAATTTGGTTGTGTAACCTCTGGAGTGGATGGACCAGGTGTTGAAGGTCTGGGGTTATGCTGGATTGGACAGTCTACGGATGCTGGCGTATCCTGAGGAGACTTGAATGCAACTTCTCTTGATTCTGGCTGCTCTTCTATTACAACTGGAGAGGAAGATGCAGAGTCTTGAGACGAAGACCGAGCCACTGGAGAAGAGCTTTCAAATATACGAACATGCCTCTTCTCGCTAGTGGATGGCTGCTGTTGTTGGGCGTTTCTGGTTTCTTCATCAGTGTTACTGTCCAGACCTCGAGGAATGATCTGATCAACGTGCCTTTTAAATCGGTTTCCTTTGGAATCAATTTCATAATGTAGGTCTCCAAGGGTGGTAACAATAACACCAGGTATCCATTTATCTGTTTTATCGCTGTAGGATCGAAACATTACTGGATCTCCTCCTGAGAAAGCACGGAAGTTAGGAGAAAAGTTGTTCAACTGTTTTTCGATCATTCTGCTTGTAAGATCAGGTTTAACTAGGTCAATCCTGGATCGGACAATTCTTCCTAGGAACAGAAGAGATGGAGGTTGTCCTGTGGTTTCATGAGGTGATTTGTGGTATTGGAGGAGAAATTGGTTTATATAATGCTGGATATTGCAACTAGTTGCTCCAGAAATTTGCAACATTCTTTTCAGAGTTTGAACTCCTCTTTCCGCTTGACCGTTTGTAGAAGGATGGTATATGGCAGTGGTACGATGATAACGCACACCTTGATGCTTAAGGAAATCTTGAAAATATTGTGAACAAAATTGTGGCCCATTGTCCGAGACAACTATTTTAGGAACACCAAACTGGGCAAATACATGTTCAAGAATACTAGCAGTGGCTTGCGAGGTAGTTGAACTTGTGATGATGGGAGTCATCCACTGGGAGTAAGCATCAACAATGATCAAAATATTTTTGCCTAATGCTGAGAAATAGTCTATATGTATTCTTTCCCAGGGAGCATTGGGATATTCCCAGTGATGAGAACGGAACTGTGGAGGCATTTTTGAATTTTTCAGACATCCAGAGCATGACTTGGCCAGGGATTCGATGACATGGTCAATGGATGGCCAGTAAATAAGAGAACGGGCCAAACCCTTCATTTTTACAACTCCTATATGGGCTAAATGGAGTTCTTCTAAGAGCATTGAGCGAAACCTAGGCGGAATGACAACTCTGTGACTAAGCATGAGATATCCATCGGATGCAGCTTCTGTTCAGCTTCTCTTCCTTTACAACCAGCAGACTTGAGGCTACTTGTACCTTCGGTGATAGCTGAGAGTAATGTAGACAGATGGGGATCTCGACGGGTTTCCGCTGAAATTTCACGAGAAGTTAAGGGAATTTGTTGTATCTGGTGCTGTACAAATTTACCAAAGTCATCAGCATGGCTTCCGGACTGAAATGATGGAAGTTCATTCACTGAAGTTCTAAAAGATCGAGAAAGAAAGTCAGCATTACAGTTCTGATGACTAGGTTTGTACTTAATGTCGAAATTGAAATTTGCCAAGAAATTGGCGTAATTATTGCATCTGGAGAGTGTAAACTGAGGCAGATGCGACTCAGGAGCAAAAATGTGAGAGAGGTTTATTGTCCGTGTAGATGGTGAATTTGCGTGCGTAAAGATAATTGAAAAATATTTTAACTCCCCACACAATGGCTAGAGCTTCTCGATCTATTTGAGGATAACGTTGCTCTGTAGCACTAAGAGCTTTACTAGCATATGAAATTGGTCATTCTAATCCATCTGGCATAATGTGGGATAATACGCCACCTAGACCAACAGGGCTAGCATCTGTAGCAAGAATAAGAGGAAGCTTTGGGTCATAAGGTGTGAGAACTCTATCTGAAATAAGCTCATTTTTCAGGTAATTATATGATTTTTTAGCATCTTCAGTCCATTGGAATTTTGATGAAATAACCATTGCTCTTAGTGGTGCAGTAATAGTGCTTAAGTTAGGAATAAAAGAGTGGTAATAAGTTACTTTACCTAGGAATGTTCGCAATTCTTCAGGAGTGGAAGGTAAAGGAGAGTTTAGTACGGCTTCAACATGTTTCTTCTGGCAGTGTAGTCCTGCTGCATCAACTGTGTGTCCCAAGAAATCTATTTTATCTAGAAAAAAAGCACATTTGGATTTCCGAAGCTTTAGGCCGGCATTTTTGAGAGTAGTAAATGTTGTTTCAAGGGCCTGAATCATTCCATTCACTGAAGAGGAATAAACAAGAATATCGTCAAAGAAACTTATGGCAAAATCAAGGTTCTTTAAGACGTGTTCTATTCGCCTTTGCCAAATGGCAGTAATGCTGGCAACACCATATTGGGCACGTAACGGCCTGATGAGTCCATGAGTAGGAGTATTGAGTCATAGCCTCGCAAAATTTTCCACTGCATGGGAGGCTCATGAATGCATCTGAGATGTCTAATCGAGAAAATATTGTAGCTCCTTTTATTTTTTGAAATAGATCTTCCACACGAGGAATAGGGTATTCATCGACAATCAGTTGTGGATTTAATGTTGCTTTATAGTCACCTGTGATCCTCATTTTGCTACCTTTCATCACTATATGAGTAGGGGAGGCCCAATTAGAATTTTCTACTTGTTTGTAAAACCCTGAGTTAATTCTTTTATCTTAGGGGACCTGCCTGGCACGGGCAAAGACTGGTTGGCAATTTTCCCCGAAGGTGACTTCAACTGGGGGGCCTATCAAGGTACCTGCTGTTTCGCTGAAGAGATCACTGAACTTTGAAAGCAATTTTCCCAAATGAACTTCAACATTTGTAGAAATAGAAGAAATTTTTAGAGGAGAAATTTGAAAGAATTCTTGGAATGTAAGTAGATCAGCAAAGCAACTAATCCATTCTCGACCAAAAATACTGTCTCCATAGGTGTGACATATAAATTTAGAGAGCAGGTACGACCTCGGAAAGTGACAGAAACGGGTAGGTAACCCATGCAACTAAATCTCGTCTTGGTGTAGCTGATGAAATTTCTTTTAGATGGAACGAGTTGTTCATTTGGAGCAATTAGGTGCATAGTTTTATTGCTTACCATTGCACAAGCACCACCTGTATCAATTTCCATGTGAACAACTGCATTATTAATTGTGACAGGAACAATGAGAGGTGGAGGAGCATTAGATTCTTCTAGGCCAACCCGATACATGGAGTCTTCAAAAAAGGTGATCTTGGACTGAGAAATAATTTCAGGCTCAAGGTTTGTTTCTGAATTAGTTGAGTTGACTTCTTCATGTGTTTGGTGTGCTTTTGAAGTATGATGGTTTACTGCCTTAGAACTACGGCAAACTGACGCTATGTGTCCTTGCTTCTTGCACTTTTTACAGGATGAATTCTTAAAAGGGCAATTTTTACGCCAATGCCGTTCCCCACACCCCCAACAATTAGAAGGTTCACTAAGTTGAGCATTTTGGCGGGTAGAGGAAGAACTATGATTGCGAGAAAATCTTTGGTTACTCTTTGACCTAAATGGTGACTTAGCATTAGGGCGGCTAGCATGCGCAAATTTATGCAGGTTTTCAGAATTTTGAAATTTTATTTCAGCAGAGGCTGTTTTAGTAGCTTCTAAATTTTGAGCTATTTCAAGAGCATCAGCAAATTTAACAGGTTTTTTAATAACAATGGCATCACGGGTACCATCATCAATCACACCATGGATGAATTGGACTATAAGGGAATAGTCCAAAAAGTCCTTAAAATCGCAATATCTGGCAGCAGCTTTTAAGCGCACTGCATAGTCAGCTACGGGCTCATTGAGGTTTTGAACAATTTGCCGGACTTTGATAGCTTCACTATATTTATTTTTAGTTCTTTTGAAATGCTCTGTTAAAACAAGAACTATCTCCTGGAATGTTTTCTTGTTAGGAGTAGCTGGAAATATCAGATCATTCAAGGTATTGTAAAATTCATGTCCCATATTGACAATTAAATGATCTGTGCAATTAGCTTCTGGAACTCCAGTAAGCTGTAATCGCTTTTGAAATCGATCTAGATATGCAGGAACAGACTCAGTACCTGCCTGTTGGTAAGGATCAAAACTAAAATTGTGGTTACTTACAGTAGTAGTTGAGATGCTAGCAGTAAGTGTGGCTTCACTTTGAGCAAGTTCCCTTACAATCCCAGTTAATTGAGCTAGTTGAGCCTGAATATTAACAACAGAGTCTGGCATACTTGAAAATAATGTTTATCACTTGAAATGTCACAAAAAATATGTCTTGAGGAGGTTACAGTGCACTAATTTCATCCAGAATTCTCCTGGACTGCTGAAATAAACCCACTCGTCGCCAATTGTAATGTATTAAATTTGTAAGAATATAAAAATTTCATACAAGCAGTAGTAGTTTTTTAATAGTAATTAAAACAGCTGGTTATAACAAAATATAAGGACATGACATTTATGACATAAAGGAATATTATAAATTTGGTGAATGAGACTTAACTGGTTCCAAAGTTACAGTCCATCAAAGACTGGGCTAAAATTACATTATACACACAAAGAATTTAATGAATGAATACAAACCAACTTTTACACAACACAAACACTTACTGGATATGGAGCTTATCTATCCTATTTAAATAGATTTAAAATGAAAACAGAAAACACATGCCCCAGTGACAAGACACACAGAACAGCGAGAACACCACATTATATAGAGTTCACTGTATAATTTTCAATGAATATACAAACCGAATTAAACAAAAAATAATTAATTGGCCTAAAGAAATTTTTGTTTAATAATTACAAACTATTTGCAACATTATCCAAACAAATTATTCGACATCTATTATATAAAAATGAATCGCTAAATGTGTTGCTAAGCACAAATCTCGAGAGCAACTGAACCGGGGGGTCTCCCGTGGTCTAGTGGCTAGCGCCTTGGATTCATAAGCGGGAGATGGAGGGTTCGATTCCCACCTCCGGCAGGAATTTTCTCATCTCAGGGCTTGCTGGGAAAATTCCTTGCTGCACCCTGGATGTCGGCGCTAATGACCTAGATGTAGATGCGCCGGAAAAAAAAAAAAAAAAAAAAAAAAAAAAAAAAAAAAAAAAAAAAAAAAAAAAAAAAAAGCAACTAAACCGATTTCGCTGATTCTTTTTGACGAGGATGGTCCTTACCGAGAGAAAAATTAAAAAAATTGCCTGGAAAAGTCTAAAAACAACACTTTTCGGGTCTTTTTTACTTTGTTAACTCAAATTCATTTTTTAAATAAAAACATATGTTCTCAATTGTAATATTTTTAACAATATTAGGTTATTTGTGTATAAGCAAAAATTCACTCTTTGTTTATATAGTTTTAAAATAAATACATATTTGTTTAAGTTTATAACTATAACAGTAATAATAAGAACATGTGGAGGCCCGGTGGCCGTGAGTGTTAAGACTTGAGAACTTAACACTCCGTGCCAAAGGTCGTGGGTTCGATTCCCACTATAGAGTGGTGGCTTTTCTTTAGAAAAAAGAAAAGGCATCAGCCATATCCTGGCTAGAAAAGGGTGGTAACCTATAAATAACCCGTCCCAAAATTTGTAGTTAATAATAATGGACGTTAAAATTTAAATAAATAGATTAAGCATGGAAAATGAAACAGGGTGTCAACGATTTAAATCAATTGATTTAAACCATGATAAAATCATTTGATTTTTTTTAAAAAAGTCATTGATTTAAATCAATTGATTTCATTAAAAAAACATTGATTTAAACCAATTGATTTTATTAAAAAAATTATTATTATATTTTTTTTAAACTTAAACCTAACTAGTTCTGCCTTTTTATCAGCCATTTCAACATTTTGTCTTTATTTTTGGCCCTAGGGCCTACCCTCACTTGACCGTTCTTATCTATTCAAAGTCTGTTTCTTTTATGACCCTTTCTTTGTTTTTAATTCTGCATCTGCACCTTTTAAGTTTAAGATAAAAGAGATAGTGGGTGAGGTGAATGCTTTAAATTGGTGGAAGTCTTGGTCGGCGCTAAAATATTGTATTTCCCCAAAAGAACTGTTAATAATAGAGCAGCTTATGACTGGAAAGGCAACTTCTGCAGGGGTTGAAAGAATGTTTTCAACCCTTGTTTTTGTTCACAGTCAAATGAGAAACTACCTAATTAGATGTGAAAAGGCTGACAAACTGACGTTTTTGTTCAAAGCTTTAAATAAATAATATTACTGTTACTGTACATGATTAATAAGGAACGGATGTTCATGTAATATAAAATACAAAATATGTACATATATATTTAACTATTTATAATAAAATATGTAATAAAAAATTGAAAATATTTAGTAAACAAATACCTTAAACACTATAAAATATTGAGAAGAAAAGCATAAATAATAAGTAGGAACTCTGTTATTATTAATGGAAAGAACAAATCTATAGAACAAAATGACTAAAACTGTTTAACATATTGAAAAATAAAGCATAAATAAAAATTAGGAATTCATCATAAAAGGGGGGGGAGTTGAACATTTCTACAGATGAACATTATTTTGGAAGATTGTTTACTACAACTTGAATTTTGAAATTTTCAAACGTGAAATGACGCCGGTCTGATCTGAGTGTACTTTTGAAGCGACTGAATTATCTTTGAACATCTACTAAAGTGACTGGTTTGTATTTTAAGGCTACAATCAACTGCTCTGAAGAGAGGGATTTAACTAAACTGTTAATCGTTTTCCCACTATGGATATATCCAATAATGTGGATATTTTTCCACCCAGGGGTTTTATCTAGACTGTCTTTTCACTTTATTTTTAATTTATTCCCAGTATCTCCTTCTAAAACCTGGATTTATTACTCTCGTATGATTCTAATGCTATCCACTAACAACATGCCTTTTGTATCAAGTATTGACATAGTATATACACAGCCACCTTCTTGGAATTAGAAAAGACACAGTCACCTAGACTCAATGGGTAAAGTTTTATTTTCTTTCTCGGTTTTCCTTTATTTCTTCAATTACAAAATTAAAAAAATATTAAAATATGTAGCAAACATATTTATTTATGGCAGAATACGTAAAAATATGGAGTTTGGACAAAATATGTAAAATAAAAAACTGTTTAAATACTTTAAAATCACTTAAAACGTGCAGAATTACATCAATACTTACGACTTACGAATCAGAAAAAAATATGTAAATACAATATCATCCGTTCCATAGTGATTAATATTTCTGTAAAGCTTCATTTCTAAAATCTTTGTTTTAAAATTTGAAAATTAAATCATTATATATACAGGGGTCGAAATTGTCCTATATTTTGAGACCAGAATTTCTGTACATTTAAATTTAATTTCTTTAATCGCCGAAAATTAATGATTTTTGTCGATTTAAGTCTTTAAATTTACAGAAATTCCAGTCTCAAAATATAGGACAATTTCGACCCCTGTATATATGATCCCTCAATTCTACTATTCTCCCAAAATTATCCACTTTAGAATAGTTATTTCATTATTTCCATTCTAAATAAACAAATATTTTAGTTACAGGTTAATATAATGAACAACTAGGTAATAACCAGCTCTCTATATAGACTAGATACATTTAAAATTCTGATTTCTTTTTTAAATCTGGTTTTAGTAAAAAAAAATCCAATTAAAATTAAATAAAATCGATTTAAATAAAAAAAATCTGATTTAAATCAAATAAATCCGTTTTTTTTAATTTTTTTAAGAAAATCACGATTTTTTTACACTCTGGAGCCAAGGGTCGTGGGTTCAATTCCCACTAGGGCTGATGGTTTTTCTTTAGAAAAAAGAAAAGGCATCAGCCCTATTCTGGCTAGAACCTATAGATAACCCGTCCTAAAATTCAGTTAATAAAAATGGACGTTAAAATTTAAATAAATAAGAACAATAGAATGACATGTTAATAATGCAATTTAAATTAATTTATATTTGCGTTAACAAAGTAAAAAAATACCCCATTCTTCTATATTCTCATACAAAAGATTCTTAATAATACTTAAAAACTAATTTGAACTTTAATACCATACCATAAAGGTGTTAGTGGAGGGGTTCTGGGAAAGCAAAACAATTGAGTGACGTTAGTATTGTATAAATATTAATGTCAATATTTATACGATGGTAACATTACCCAAAAACAAATTGTCTACGGTAAAATGTAAACATCTCTTTGCTGTACATCTATAATATTACTAAATATAAAAGTCACAAATTTCTATAAAATTACAAAAGTGTTGTGTGTTTGAGACTTACTAAATACGCCTCCTATAAGGCAGCAGACAAATTTAGGCAGAATAACCCGAAATGAAACCTATCAAATTAATTATCAATCTAATCGTACTGCTCAGGAACGTGAAGATCGCAATGAACGTGAAATAATTCGGTTAAGACAGACCCGTGAAGCGTGACATTAGACTAATAATTTTTTTTTTTTTTTTTTTTTTTTACCGCGCATCTACATCTAGGCCATTAGCGCAGACATCCAGGGTGCAGCGAGGAATTTTCCCGAGCCGTGGGATGAGAAAATTCCTACCGCCAGATGGGAATCGAACCCACCATCTCCTGCTCATGAGTCCAAGGCGCTAGCCATTAGACCACGGGAGAACCCCATTAGACTAATAATGGTGCAAGTTTGAATCGAGCTTCTGTCAATTGATTACAGTGCCTAGAACTGTGTAGCTATTGGACTTATGAACTCTGTTTGACTATAAACAAAACCCAGGGGCATTCATTAAGTGGGTGAGGTATTAATCTAGAAAACCCATGTTTCTCCCATGGTCAACTGTATGTTGCCTGTTCCAGTGTTGGAAAACCATCTGCTCTGTTTATTTACGCGCCAGGTAATCAAACAAAAAATATCGTGTACCATTAAGTACTACAATAAAAATGAAACTTAATTTAGAATAAGTAAAAATAAAATGAAATATAAGTAGGTATCATAATTGAGAAATCTGAAATTTTCATTGTGATTTTTTAGTGACTATTAAAAGAATTTTAACTGTTTTATAATTCTTATTTTTTGACATAACGTAATTGTTGACTTATTAACTTTCTTTTTTTATCTTACTAGCTGACCCGGTGTCCTCAATAGCAGAATAAGTATTAAAAAAACAAAAAATTAAAGAATCGACTGTTAGGCGGTAAGAAGTTCGCCGGGTCAGCTAGTTTAACATAAAGATTATAAACAATAGTATTTTTATTAAAATAAAGCTGACCTTACTGACTGAAAAAGGCAATATTTTTTTTTTATTTTTTACTACTCCATTATTTTAACTCATGTTATTTATTGTTAATAGAATTTTTGGTAAAATTAAAGTTTAGAGTCCTCACAACCGATTATTTTCAAATTTTGCACTATAACGTATTTTAATGCACTAAACACAAATCCATTTAAAAAAATGCTTTAGTTTTGCCCAAATTGCTATTAGGTAGGATCAAAAAATATTTGAAGACATTTTTCTATAATTCTTCCTTGAGAGTAAGCAACATTTATACAAAAAGTGCTGAAAGCTGTCACAAGTGTGCAATAATAATTAACATTTTTAATAATGCTGGTATTTAAAATTATAGCCAGTGAATTTGGAGCACATATAGCAGTGATTTGGGATATATATATATATATATATATAGCCAGTGAAATCGTTATAAGACATTTAAAAATTAAAACAAATATTTAAATTTAAAAAAGTAGTTACCTATCCCATTGGAGTTTATATATTTACATTATATTGAAATTCGCTGATAAAAACAACAGTTCATTACAGACATTAACTAAAATAAGCATATCTGGAGACAAAGCATTTCAATGTTTCATTATTTAATGTTCAAATAACCAATGGAATCGTTTTAAAACCTCGTAAGAGCAGATAAATATATATTTGTAAAGATGTAGATTAATATAGCTGAATAGTACCTGTTTAATAAGAGGAGAATATAAGAATTCAAGTAAATATATGAAGCTATAAGTATCCGAACTCTAGGAGAGCTGTACTATGAACGCTTGGAAGGGGGATCTGGGAATAACAGCTTCCTTTCACTCGCTCTGTCTCTGTCTATCTCTAGCACACTCTAATCGCTTCCTCTCACTCACTCTCTCTCAATACCTCTCTCACCAATTCTACATAGAGATATGCAGAACTCGCACATTCCAAAGCAATATGCAGCTTCCTTTCTTCAATTGAAAGGCTTCGGCAACAAAGACGCTTTTAGGCATTGAGTTAGAGGGGAATTATCTAACTCAATGCTTTTAGGTATAAAAATTACTTCCGTAAACTAGGTTAACAACTCTTTAAGCAGCGGAATTTATTATTGCAAGAAGAAACTAAAAATTAAATAGGAAACTGACAGCTGCCTCAAAATAGAAAAAAAAACCTAAATATAAATAAATGTTATTATTTCTATTTATTCATATTGCTGGACCTGCAAATTTCGAGATTTATTCAGAAACATCAGCTTTAAAACAAAATAATGAAAAAAATATATTCAATTTAGTAAAAATAATATATAAATTAGAATAAAATAATACCTAGAGAAAATGTAATTATATTTTCATAATATGTTATGACAAGAAAATTGCGGAAAAAAAGTTTTACATTTTTCACACCGTTTTTTCATTTAAAAAAAATTATTGAGCAACTGTAGGAAAAAATGTTGAAGGCAAGAGAGCTTTTAGTTTTCAGATCTATTCTTTTATTTCATCAAAAAGAGAAATTTCCGGAGGGGGGGGGGTGGACTGCTCTTACCACTTCCATCTTCATCTAAGCTCTTCATAAGTACAACACTTCATCCTTTTATTATTATTGTTATTGATAAGTATATATACTGTGATGTAATAATAATAGGCAGGTCAATAAGTTGGTCCAAATTAAAAGCTTGCATAACTCACTTCTAGGACAATAAGATTTCGAACCTTTTTATACTTACCATCGCTTCACTAATGTATTAGTCAATCTGTCACCAATTTTCGTCAAAATCAGACGCATATTATTGCACATAGAAAATGAATACCGATAACCAAAACGAACGTGCTTTGTTACATTTTTACTTGCATGAGGCGAATCTGCGAGATCTGTAGTGATAAAGATTAAAAGTTTACATGGTGAAGATACTATCAGTGTAAGAATAACCCAAAAAATGTTTAAAAAGTCGGAGAAAGCAGCATTTAAGATAAACCCCTTTGAGGACGTCAGTTAATTTTAATTACGACGTTATTAACAATCTAACGGCGACAGAACCACATTTAACAGTAGATCAGGGGGCTCCCGTGGTCTAGTGGCTAGCGCCTTCGGCAGGAATTTTCTCATCTCACGGCTCGTTGGGAAAATTCCTCGCTGCACCCTGGATGTCGGCGCTAATGGCCTAGACGTCGAAGCGCCGTAAAAAAAAACAAAAAGAAAACAGTAGATCAGATGGCACAAAGGATGGATTCATCTCATTGAGTAAACAATCCGATTCGTAGGAACTGCGTCATCTTAGCGCGGTTCCTTTCATATTCCTAGGGCCATTAGTCAAGAAATAGAAACATCCTTTTTGATTTTGGTCTTTCGTGAAAAATAAACAATGAAATCTTATAGAGAAATAATATAAGATTTTAAGCGCCGCAATAGGAAACTGATTGTATCCTAAGCGGAAATTACTCAATCCTCTTACTCAATGTTCGCTCTTGGAAACACTTTCCACGGTTTCGAGATATATTAGAAAATATACCAAGATCCGAAAACTCTTCATGTCTATTAATAATATTTTTTTCTAATACTTTCTTACCTCCAAACGCAAACAAAATTTAAATATCTTAGATTAGATGAATATCAATCTCCTGGAAAAAGTGATTGTGTTATAACAACAACCTTATATACGGGTTTCTTCCCTACGGAGGGAAGGAGGAACCGCGCTAAAACCGCTCACGAATGGTTTGCATGAAAACCAGAGTCTTTCTAAAGCGATGAAATTCAAAATTTACCAGTCAGAAATTGTAAATCGAGCAGAAAAATGTATCATTGAGCATTCTTACCTTCCTTTTGTTGCCAGATTATTTCTATTTAGCTCGTCACTGGCTCAAGAAGAACTGGTTTTCCTGATCCGCCTCCACATAAAATGTGAAAAGATAAGTGCTATAATTCTTAATTCCAGGGGAAGGTCTTTTTCTAAATTTGCTGAGGCAGCAACAATGAAAAAAAGGTCCATCTCGCAGAAACTGCTTCTTCTTATATTGGTTCTAAATAATCCTAAACTATAGTACGGCCTGGAAAGTTTATTATAGCAACTCTTAATTTTAAATCAAGCTTGTTGCTATTTTTTATGCAACCAAATATGTATAAACTCGTTTTAGTGCCAATCTAAACAATGCTGAATTTAAGCCTCGAAGAAAAGCAAGATTTTGCTGGTAAAATTAATATAGCAAACAGAAATAACTTACAGCCTATCGTAGACAAATAACTTACAGACATCTAGTAGATAAATAGGAACACGTGCTCAATTACTAGAAAATATGTAATCACAGGAACTGCTTCAATTCAGTGGTTTTCTATCCAATGCTTATACTTAGTGGGATTTGTAAAGCTCTAACAAATGTTCTTTCATAGTATTTTTCTCAATGCTAACAACAACTCAAATATATTCTTTCTGATTAATTATTTCTCTCCAGAAAAGTTTAATTAGTACCTATTTCAAGTAGTTTAGTATTTATTTTCTGCTGACAATAATGGCAAAGTAAGTTCTAAACTTCAAAAAGGGAATTTCATTAATTGTTTAACAAAGGCTCTTGATGTAATTGCCGTTTGTTATAACTGCATTGAAATTATTTGAGTTATAAAATTTGAAAGAAAATTTTTTGTTTCAATATACCCACGGAATGCAGATAATATCATCAGCAGAGAGAAAAAACTATTTTTATCTTTATCTTAATGATGTAATTTACGTAAGAACCTTATTTAGATAAAATAATTAAGAATTTAGATGAAATCTCTCTGAGCAATTACGTTTGTATGAAGAGTTAAATCTTGCTAGCACAATTATATATCATTTCCAAATCTATTTGAACTTTTTCCATGTCAACTGTAACCTTTTACAAATCAAATGCTACCCTTTCCAACATACAAGCAGTCCTTTCCAAATGAGTTGAAACACTTTCCAAAGGAAATGTAAATATGTAAACTGAACTAAAAATTTCTATGGTATTACAGCCAGCTTCGTATTTTCCTATACGAAGACAAGGTATAGTTGGGATTCGGCTAGGAGAAAAACGTCAGACTTTCAGGAAGAAATCTGTATTTGGACGTTTCGGCTGCACATTGGCAGCCTTCTTCAGCTAAAAAATACAACTTATAAGTAAAAAAAAATAAATATACAACTTGTAAGTAAAAAACAGGCAGAAATGAGTGTAGTATATACATCAAGACAATAAATTTTAACCAATCTTATTTTTAAACAATGAAAATACGGTAGTTGGAAAGTAAACAGCATGTAGAAAGTAGTAAGTAAACAGTACAAAAAACTAATCAGTAGAAAAAGGAACATTTTTCATATAGTGAGAAAAAACAATCTATTCTAGATAGATTGTTCTTTCTACATGCTGTTTACTTTCCAACTACCGTATTTTCATTGTTTAAAAATAAGATTGGTTAAAATTTATTGTCTTGATGTATATACTACACTCATTTCTGCCTGTTTTTTACTTACAAGTTGTATATTTATTTTTTTTTTACTTATAAGTTGTATTTTTTAGCTGAAGAAGGCTGCCAATGTGCAGCCGAAACGTCCAAATACAGATTTCTTCCTGAAAGTCTGACGTTT
The DNA here is from genome assembly GCA_946811695.1 of Gonocerus acuteangulatus. NCBI lineage: Eukaryota > Metazoa > Arthropoda > Insecta > Hemiptera > Coreidae > Gonocerus > Gonocerus acuteangulatus. Next base: position 4,103,063 of record OX328128.1, on the reverse strand, counting down.
TTCTCCTAGCTGAATCCCAACTATACCTTGTCTTCGTATCTCTCCAACGGCTAACTATCTCCATCTTCACTATGCATTTTCCTATATATATTACAAAATTATGACACAATTTAGCAAAAAACACAAATTTCGGAAAGATTTGTGTAGTATGACACAAGTCAGATGCACAAGGCACCATTCTAGTCCCTTAAATGCTGACTTGCATGGAGATTCAATTCAATTATAAATTTGTTTAGCAGGGAAATGAGTTTAAATATAACTAACAAAAAAATTAAGAAAGTTGCTTTTAGCGCGGTTCCTCCCTTCCTTCATAGGGAGGAACCCCGCTTATAAGGTTGATCTCATGAAACAATCCGGAAGTGCCGACTAAAAAATTTCGCGTTTCAGAACCCCTAGAGACCGAAAATAACGGTGGTTCAAATTTGTGTATATATATATATATATATATATATATATATATATATATATATATATATTGTCTGTTCGCGGATTTCTGGCGTCCCTAACGGTCCGATTTTGATGAAATTTGGTACAAAAATCCGTCCTCCAATTTGAAAGGTCAAGTTCGTTAACCAGCAAAATCCGCCCACTGGAAGATGGCGTTTGGGCCAAAAAAATCATAACGCTTACGTTTTTGAGTTCATACGCTTGTAAGTACTTGTTTTATAGGCTTCTTGGGCTAGTAAAACGAATGAAACCATTTTTAAGGCGATAGCTTTAACCTTTCCTGAGAAAATCGTAAAAAAACTTGTTAAATCAAGTTTTTGGTTTGGTTACTTAGAATCATGGGATTCAGTTGAAACATTTGTTGCAAGTTTGAATTTCATCAAAACTAACATGTTAAATTTTTGGTTACGTTTGGAGTTAAGGAAGGGTTAGAATAAAATATTTTATGAACGGACATGAAAAGTTTTGGGAACTATAATTTCATGAATATCTCGAACAGGGTTGGAAAATCGTGATAAGTGGATAGAAATTATTTCAATTTTTAGCTTTATAAATTCTCTACAAAAAAGATTCTGAAACAATTTTTGATTAGGTGATGTCAATCGGAGAAATAAGCGCTTAAACTTTGAAGTAATTGATTTCGTTTATTCGAACGGTTCTTTTTGTCTGTTTTTATTCCTTGTTATTTTTTAATTGCTTATAGTTGGATAATGTATTTGACAATAAAACAGATTAGGCAAAATAAGAAAAACAATTCATTGTTAGAAATATAGCTTGCCAAGAGAAAGAGATTTGATGACGTCTTTTGAATATTTTCAATTGCCTTCATGCTGTTGGTTTTTTTATTTTATTTTTTAATTGATTTTATTTGTAGAATTATTACTATAGTAAAAGAACACAGGAATATGTGAAATTTTTTGATATTTTCCAATTCATTGAAACGTATGAAATGAAGTATCGGTAGAAGAGGATTCTAGGGTCTGGCAGACCTGACCAGGTAAAGCCATAAAGCCCTTTGAACAAAGGCTGAGGAAAATATTATCTTTTTTTATTCTAAGCTTTTCAAAAGACAATAGGGATATGAACAGGAACCGCGCTAAGATGATGCAGTTCCTGCGAGTCGGACTTTTTTACTTAGCTATTTGGACTCAGAATATCAAATGATCACATTATTAGGAGAAAAATGATTAATTTGCGCCCCTCTGTCAAAATTATTGTTATATTTCTACAAAACTCAGTATACTTTGCACCTCAATTAAAGAAAAATATGTGCAGAATAAAATGTGAAATTCCTTCATTTAAGTTGCCAGAAAAAATTAATTACCAGATTTTGTGTGATGTTAACAACATCGCACAAAAATACTAGTGCAGTATTGTTAACATATCGCACCAGTATTTCTAAAGTGACACAACTCAAAACAAAAAAACTGAAAATGTGTCACTCTGGCCTGTGTAGGGGGAATATCATTAAGACAGGAAGAGTGACACAAGTGCCCTCTGGTGTAGAAGCTCTGAAGCTAGGTACATACAGTTTTGAAGGTCGATAAAGAGATATCTACCATGTCTTTCAGAGTCCTAACTATGACGGTGTGAATAAAACCAATTTTTGAGATGTGTCACTTTAGAAATACTAGTGTGATATGTAAAAGTGCAAAACTATATTTGTTTAAATGAGGTTGGTAGAATTAAAATATTATATAATATTAATACTCAGCGCTAATTGCCGAGATACAGAGGTACAGTAAAAAAAATATATATATTTTTCTTAATAAATATAAGAATAATATATTACTGCTAATGACCCTACTAGTAGAAGCACCCATAAACAAACAAAAATAAAAAAATATAATATATCACTAAATAATATATTATTAAGTGTAAGAAGATTTACTTTTTAGTAAATTACAGTATTATGCCAAAGAAGGACAATGAAGCCCGAAACGTTGGAGTAATATTGGATATGAAATTTGGAATGTTCTACCCATCTCATCTGAATATATCCTTACATCGTCTTCATAACTTTAATTTATTTTTTAGCGTATGTAGGATAGTTTAGGACATTCTTCAGGAATGCTCATTGGGCAAACTATCTTCTTAGGGAACGGGCTTAGTTATTATGAGTGCAAGATTTTTATTTTTTTTTTCAACTTATCATTCTAAATCTAAAAATTGTAAATATACCAACAAAAAGTCTAAAAAAATCACTGTTCGATATGTGTTTAATTATTGCTCCTTCTATTATTGTATGTAAGAAATGGAAGAAACGACTTGGAAGTCGATAAAATCACATTCACCTCGGAAAAACCAAAGGCAAGAAAATCAACTTGAATTTACTTCTCAAAATCTTTATTTGAATGTTACAAAAGAAGATGTCAAAATAGTCAAAGACCTATGGAGTAGGAGCAACCATAGCCGCAGCTTGAAGAGCAGCGAAAACAGATCCTGCAGCAACATTGCCAACATAGGCTTGAGCACCAGCAGCCAATGTTCCAGCAGCGACTCCTGAAGACCCTATTCCTAGAGCACCAGCGATAGGTGCTACTAGCGGAGGGCAGATCATCACGGCAGCGCCTCCAACAGCTGTCACTACCAAGTACGAGATCAGGCCCATTCTGTAAAAGAAAAGGGTTTTTGGATTAATTTTCGATTATTAATTAAATATTCTCAAAAAAACAAAACTAATTTAAGTTTTCAATGCATTTAAAAAAACAACTAATTAAAAAGTGAGGCAAGTAGGGAAAAAATGTTCAAAAAAGAACGAATCTCTCGGAATGCTCTATTTCAAACAAAAAATTGTTTTTTCTAATTTTACTTATTCTGTTTTATTGACACATACACTCTCCTGCAATTACCAGAAAGATACCAGAAGAAAACCAGAAAATAAAAAAATATAGAAAAATAGAACCGTTCAAATAAATTAAAGCAATTTCTTCAAAGTTTTAAGCACTTATTTCTCCAAATCATCCCATCAAAAATTGCTTCATAACCTTTTTTCACTTCGACACTAGACTGACCTGGAGACTTCACATTAACTTAAAACTTCAATTGGCTCACACACGACTAAGACTACAATACCCACTCTTAAACAAAAACACACCACTTAGACACAAATGCGCAGTTCTATTATACAAAACTCTATTACTATCATTACTAACTTACGCATGCCCAGTTTGGTACAGTACCAGTAACACAAACAGACGAAGACTTCAGACATTTCCAAATAAAATTCTTTGAATTTTAAATGCACCTTCTTTTATACGGAACACACAAATCCACAGAGAGCTCGGGGTTGTCCACTCCGCAGAGCACATTGAAAAACCCACCCAAAGGCACTAAGGAAAACTCCCAACAATAGAAGGAGCCAGCTACTATCAACTTGGAGAGAAGATTGCTACACGATTAAAGCCAAGATGTTATCAAAACTACCTTCATTTGCAATAATTTGTTATTTTTTAATTCATGTTCTGTTTATTTATTTATTTATTCCTATGATTATTTGGTTTTAGCGCAGTTCCTCCCTCCATTCATAGGGAGGAACCCCGCTTATAAGGTTGATCTCATGAAACAATCCGGAAGTGCCGACTAGAAAATTTTGCGTTTCAGAACCCCTAGAGACCGAAAATGACGGTGGTTCAAATTTGTGTGTGTGTGTGTGTATATATATATATATATATATATATATATATATATATATATATATATATATATTTTGATGAAATTTGGTACAAAAATCCTTCGTCCAATTTGAAAGGTCAAGTTCGTTAACCAGCAAAATCCGCCCACTGGAAGATGGCATTTGGGGCGAAATTCGCGCAAAAAAAATCGTAACGCTTACGTTTTTGAGTTCATATGCTTGTAAGTAGGTACTTGTTTTATAGGCCTCTTGGCCTAGGAAAACGAATGACACCATTTTTAAGGCGATAGCTTCAACCGTTTTCGAGAAAATTGGAAAAATAGTTGCTGAATAACGTTTTTGGTTTGGGTACTTACAATCATGGGATTCAGTTGAAACATTTTTTGCATGTTTGAATTTCATCAAAACTAACATGTTAAACTTTTGGTTACGTTTGGAGTTAAGGAAGGGTTAGAATAAAATATTTTATGAACAGACATGAAAAGTTTTGGGAACTTCGTATACTTTCATTAATATGTCGAACACGGTTGGGAAATTTTGATAAGTGGATAGAAACTATTTGAAAGCTTTCTAAATTCTCTACAAAAAAGATTCTGAAACAATTTTTGATTAGGTGATGTCGATCGAAGAAATAAGTGCTTAAAACTTCAAGTACGTCTGTTTAGTTCATATGAACGGGTTTTTGTCGTTCTTTTTGTAATTTTTGTCTCTTTCCCTTAGTTTTTTATTGCTTTTTATTTTTGTAATTTCTTATGTTGTATTTGTAAGGAAAATGTATTTGTGTGTAAAACAGGATAGGTAAAATGAGACCAATTTTCTGTTGCTAGAAATAATGAAAAGTTTTGGTAACTTCGTATATTTTCATTAATATCTCGAAAACGGTTGAAAATCTTGGGAAGCGAAAGGTTACCATTCGAAAGCTTACTAAATGGTCTACAAAAAAGGTTCTGAAGAAACTTTTGAATAAGCGATGTCAATCGGAGAAATAAGTTCTTAAATTTTGAAGAAATTGATTTCATTTATTCGAACGGTTCTTTTTGCCTGTTTTTAATGTTATTTTTTAATTGCTTAAAGTTGGATAATGTATTTGACAATAAAACAGATTAATTAAAATAAGAAAAACAATTCATTGTTAGAAATATATCAGGCTGTACCGTATGAAATGTCAGTTTTGGATTTCCCGATTTCCTTCAAATGTCTTGAAACTGTCGAGGCTCCTACTCCAAGTTCTTTGGCATATTCCCTAGTGTTTGCAATTACTTATAGTAGTCAAATGTATTTGCCAATAAAACAGGATACGTATAATTAGAAACAATATTTTATTTTTGCGGAATCTTGGTATTCTCAGATGCCGTATGAATATCTATTAGGCCCCCTTCGTATATTTTCCTTAATATCTCAAAATGGTTAGGAAATCGTGGCAAGTGAAATGTAACAGTTCGAAAGCTTACTAAATTCTCTACAAAAAATGTTTTGAAGAAATGTTTGATGGGGTCGTCACATTAGGAGAAATAAGTGCTTAAAACTTAGTTTCGTTTATTTAAACGGATCTATTTGTGTGTTTCCCGCAGTTTTTTTAAAAATATTTATTTTGTTAAAATATTTTTTTTTCTCCCTTAACCATTTGTAAATACTTTCATGTATTGTTTCAAATAAATAATGATTGAGTTTTCCTAGACCAAGAAACGAATAAAAAGTTTACTTGGAAGTCTATAAACGAAAAGCCATAAGCCATAACAATTTTTGTCACGCAAATTTCAGCCATAAAACCAGTAGCAAAAAAACTACCAGTAAGCGGATTCTGCTAGTTAATGAAATTGATCTTTTAAATAAGACAAAGGGTCAATCCATTAGAAATCACCCAAATTGCTTAAAATTTGTTGCTCAGCAAATTTGATTTTCCTAATTTTTTTAGCAGTTACTCCTCTATACTAGGCGAGTTCAAACCTGCAGTAAAAAAAAATTCTGGTTCATAGTTTTCTTTTGCCGGCCATTTTAAGTTTTCATTTTAACTACTTTTTGTGCCAAAACAAGTTTTATGTAAATTTATCTAACTCTCTTAATTTCAATATCAAAACAGAATAAACACTAAAATTATCAGAACGATATGCTCTTGATTTTTGTTCCTGCATTGTGTGATCTAAATGGTGTGGAAATTGAAGGAAAAAAATCATGAAAATTAATTGAAATTTTATTTAAAACGGGAGTTATAGTGCTGCTGTTTACGAGTGTGGTCACTCTACCATTTTTTATATGGTTTAGAGTAGACCACTGGTGGTGAAGGACTGCAGAGATTTGTGTAGATGGTAATTTGAAATCAGAATTTATTTTAACTTATGCATAACTCTATGGGGGGTGTAGGCCAAAAACAGGAACATATTTATGTTATTGAGTTAGTTAAATTTTGAACATGGGAATGATGTGCTGCTGCTGATGGTTGAATTGTTGAATGGTTTTGCTGGATCTTCATAAATGATAAATTAAGAGAGGTACCTGGTGTCCTGACGATTATGTGTTTAAGCATAATGTATAAGCCCTGTAATGTGCTGCATTTTCTTGTTTCTCCAATCCTGGTGGGCTGGCCAACACCATTCCTGCTCCCTTCGCTCGTCCTGGGTGGCTTAGATGATTACTCCTCCATCATTGGTGTGTAAAACTTGGGGAGAGAAAAAAAAGATGCTCCACACTTTGTCTGCTTGGCGACTATATCTTCCCAACTTGTCTTTGCGTGCAGTTCGTACTGCCGCGGGCAAATAGTTCCCGGGCACACCGCTAGGTGGCAGCACCTCACGGGGTATGTTTCGTTGAGCGGAGTTAAGCGAACAAACCGCCCACCTAAATTAGTTTAAGCTAATTTACAATACAAAAGAAAAATACAAAATAATACAATGGTACATGCAAGTTTGTTGATAAATAGTTCAACCTACAAATACAGTTTCACAGAGGTGAGAAAAGTATGTAAACAAAAATACAATAATGAGAATAAAAACTTCTAATATGTGGCATTAAATAGGTGTACCAAATACAAATTGAAACTGCTTCCAAAAAAAAATGTTTAAAATAAGGACAAAGTAAACAAATTCCATAATGAAAAAGAATAACAAAAACAAAAGAGCCAAACTTGGACATTCAACTAGCTGAAGGATCTTCCGTTTCAGCGTGAAATAAAGGAACAAGGGACGTAACTGCCCTAGTTAAAGTCTTGCCGGTGGGGGTTAGGACATCCACAACGCGAATGATTCCGTCGCGACCAGGGTAGATGAATGTGACTCGTCCTACGGGCCGTTGTCCTAGAAGTGGTCTTCTTTCCACAAGGATCACGAGGTCTCCCGATTTGATGATGGGTTGAAATCTTCCTGGGTGAATTCTTCAATCTGCCGCCCACCCTGAGGATCCCCTGTTCATCGAAGAAAGGTGAAATGTGGACATAATCTGTCCCCTTTTTCATCGAGGCATCCTTGTGCAACTGTTGTGGCATTGATGTGAACTTTAAAGGAGATACTTTGGTTTTGCCTTTGACAAACGAGACCTTGACTTCGCCATCTGAGCTCATGGAGTGCAAGTATAAAGCAGCGCTGTATCCCTTGGATGATGCATCACAGAAGCCAACTAAGCGGCGAACAGCTAGGGGTATGTATGTGATGTATTGTGGAATCGAGATAGAAGACAGGACTAGCCAATCGGTTGTAAGTTCCATCCAGGCGACTTCGAGATCGTGTGGGAGGTCTTCGTCCCAGTCGGTCTTCGCTTTCCAGACCTCTTGGAGCAATGACTTAGCGATGAAGACTACAGGAGCAAGCAGTCCAAGTGGGTCAAAGATACGCGATATTGACAACAGCATGTGCCGTTTGGTGACCGGACAAGGATGAGGGGGTTTGACCGAATAGGAAAAGGAATCATTTGATGAACGCCAAAGTAGACCTAATATTTTGGTGGAGTCGTCGATTCTGATGGCTACAGATTCGCTATGTAGTTCTTTGGCAGGAAGAAGCATTGGTTCGGTCGAAGCCCACTTGCTGAGGGTAAATCCGCCTTTTGCGAATAAACCGCATAACTGGTTTTGAAGTAGAAGAGCTTCTTCTAGGGTGTCAGCTCCGCTGCACAGGTCGTCAACGTAGCAGTTCTCTAAAACGCGACTTGCGGCTAAGGGGAATTCTGACCCATGGATTTCTACAAGTCGCCTTACGCTTCGAAGAGCTTGATATGCGCTTGACTTAAGCCCATATGTTACGGTATTGAGCTCCATTATCTGAATTGCCTTGTTGGGTGAATCGCGCCACAGGATGTGCTGGAATTTTCTGTCTTCTCCGTGAACGACAACTTGGCGATACATCTTAACCATGTCCGCACATAGAGGAATGGCATAGAGGCGGAAACGGATCAGAATGTTGCACAAATCTTCTTGTAGCTTGGGCCCCGATAGGAGTGCGTCATTGAGACTGTAACCTGATGACGAAGGGCATGACGCATCGAAAACTACCCTCAGCCTCATGTCGCCGTGGGGGCCCTCCTGCCAAACGCCATGGTGAGGGATGAGATACGAGGACTTAGTTGTTGCAGGAGACATGTGTCCGAGGTCCCTGTATTCCTGCATGAATTCGGAATATTTATGAAAAAACTCGGGATCCTTTCGGAATCTAGTTTCCAGAGCGTAGAAACGGCGGTATGCAATATCTCTGTTGTCGCCGATCGGAACGCCTTCCTTGAAGGGCAGTCTCACTATAAATCTTCCCGCGTCATCTCGAGAAAGTGTCTTCGAGTAAAATTCCTCGCAATAGGCATCTTCGGGGTCGGTTCGGTCAACAGGTTTGGGCTCTTCAATCTCCCAAAACAACTTCATATCATCCTCAATTGAATGATGCCTTTCGATAAAGAATGAGTGATGAGAAGTAGAGGGGTGATCATTCAATGTGCCGGTGACAACGAGTCCGAATGTGGTGGGCAACAATGACAAACCTTCGATGTCAGAGGGCTTAGATGCGCCGGAAATAATTTGATGGAAGACATCTCCTCCTAACAGTATGTCGATGGGTTTAGACTCTCCAAATTGGTGATCGGCCAAGGGTAAATCCATTAGCTTGCTAGAAAGCGATGTTGGCAGACTTACGTTGGGCAAATTCGATGTGATGTGGTCGATGACCAACGGTGATACCTTCAACTCTTTGTCTCCAACGAGTGGGCGTAAAACGCAGTGTGTGGATCCTTTTACCAGGTGCGCTGGTAGGGTTGATCCTGCGAGGCTTGTGATGGACACTTTGGAAGGGCAAATCTTAGCACCTATCTTCTTTGCAAGAGAGGAAGTCATGAAGGTGTTTTGACTGCCTGAGTCGAGGAGAGCGTGTGCGGTGTGGAAATCACCTCTTGAACCTCTAATCAGAGTGCGCACGGTTCCGAGGAGTACGGTGCTCCTTGAGCATGATTTCTGGGCTGAGCCAAAACCGATGAAGGACTTGTTTTGAGTGTCTGCAACTGGAGATTGTCTTTTGTCATGAGCCGGTTCTTCATCGTTGGTGACTCCACGATCGTCTCGATGGATCAGTGAGTGGTGTTTACTCCTGCAGTAGATGCAGCGAAATTTGGAACGGCAGTTTCCAACTCTGTGCACTTTTTTTAAACAATTGAAGCACACCTTCCAAGAACGAATTATCGAAGCCCGTTGTTCTACAGGAAGTTTTTTAAACCGTTCGCACTTCGCACAGGTGTGGGGGCCTTGGCAGAAAAGGCACTGCACAGACGTGGGACTGGTTACTCGGGAGTTGGAACTTTGAGAGTCCGAGGAATCGCTCCTGGTTTGAAATGAAACCGCCTTATACCGCGAGGAGTTTCCGTTGGGGCAGCTAACGCGAGAGTTCGAGGAGGACCTACTGCTTGAGCCTGTCCCTGATACATCCTGCGACATCTTGAGGGCGAGTTTCCTTCGGCGAATGAATGTTATTACGTCCTCAGTTTTCGGAAGGTCCTTGCTGGACTCTCGAGATAATTCGAATTGTTTCCTCGTTTCAACGTCAAGAGCGCGCAGGGCTAATGTGGATAATATGAATTCGCAAGGATTCCCGAGTTTGAGAGAGTTAAGGGCCTCGATACTATCAGCAACGCCGGTAAGAAACCTATCATATTTCTGCTGTTCCGATTTGGCAGAGGTAACTTCACAATCCACGATGCGATGAACTAGAAGACGAGCTAATACTCGAGGGTTGTCATAGGTCTTTGTTACCTTCTCCCAAGCTTGATCGTAGGACTCATCCGCGATGGTGAAATTGGAAACTAATGACGCGGATTCTCCTTTGAGAGCTGCTATCAGATAATGTAATTTCTCAATTTTGCTGAGAGATTTGCGATCGTGTATCATGGAGCGGAAGGTGTCCCTGAAGTGGGTCCATTGTAGGAGGTCGCCTGAGAATGTGGGAATTGGGATCTTATCGAGCTCGGGACCGCGGGAGGTCATTGTTGGCAATTCGGTTTTTTCAGCTTTCCTTAAAGAGTCGCGATCCATGAGGGAGAGTAGAATGGCTTTAGCAGCGATAATTTCAGACCGTAGCTTGCTGTATACCGCATCCCAATCTTTATTAGGGAAAATATCGCTTTCTCCCAAAAGCAGATGTAGTGAGTCGCGTTTGTCCCATGTGCAGCAGAATTCCTCCCACTCTTCCTTCGCGACGAGATATCTCGCCTCGAAGCTACGTATGTCGTCATCTGCGATATCGTTCAATGTAATGTCGCCAATTCCAATGATGTTGCGCTTTAAAAGGCGCATTTTGCGTTCAAGTGCGTTGGCTTGATTAATATAATCAGTGGATTTCGTCGCTTGACGCTTTTGAGCGTCATGATCTTCAGGCATATTCAAAACAAAACAAAGCAGCCAACCAGATCGAGCAGGAGCGGAGCAAGGAGTTAGCCAAACAAATAAAAGAATGAGAACAATAGAGCAAAAGGAAGAAGCAAGGATATAAATAGAGATAGAAAATGTTCAGGTACCAATAAGAACAACAAAATAAATTAAACTTGAGAAGAGAACGGACTGAGCAGACGAAACATTAAAATAGAGTAAGATAATTGGATTACATTCGTACAACAGGCTAAGCTTAAGTCAATAAAACCATTAAAATAATCAAAAGCATTTAAAACACATCATACATAAGGTGACTGTCACGAAAAGAAACCAAGGAGAGTGTGACGTCACGAGAGCGGGGCCACTGTAACTTTGCTTGGCAACCACTACCTCTATGGACTGAGTCTAGGTGGAGAAACAGCTAGCTGAGCGAAGCCTCCCTAGTTTGAGAAAACCATGAGGATCAGTCACAGTGGAAGAAGAATTGTGTTTTAAATGGGTGTTTATGTGTGGAATGACAAATGAATTGACTTTATGTGAAATAATAATACCTGTGTGATACATATCTAGAAAATAAAGATATAAATGATATTTATGAGAATCTTATTGTCTACCCAGATCATTAATAAATGATTGAAGAACATATTGTAATTAAATTAAAAAATATAAAGAATAAAATCTATAAGGTAATTGAGAGATGAACATGAGACAATAATATGAATAATTTAATAATATAATTGAATGTAAGTTCTCATGTTGGGCTAATGTCAATTACTTGAGTTAAATATGTCTTCAAACATTTATAGAAATTATTTAAACATTAAAATAGTCTGAGCAACACATTTGAAAAATGATCAAGTCTGATTTGGATCATGAAGAGAATTTTTAAACTGATTAGTTCATGATAATTAATACAAAATGGTATAGACTTGATGTGATTTGAAAATAATAATATTTGATAGCAATTAATTCATAAATCCATATCAATATATTTTTTTGGTTGAATATAAGACTATTTTTGCCAAAATTATGTAACTGATACAGATCTCTGCCCGGAGGACCATGTTTACGAGTGTGGTCACTCTACCATTTTTTATATGGTTTAGAGTAGACCACTGGTGGTGAAGGACTGCAGAGATTTGTGTAGATGGTAATTTGAAATCAGAATTTATTTTAACTTATGCATAACTCTATGGGGGGTGTAGGCCAAAAACAGGAACATATTTATGTTATTGAGTTAGTTAAATTTTGAACATGGGAATGATGTGCTGCTGCTGATGGTTGAATTGTTGAATGGTTTTGCTGGATCTTCATAAATGATAAATTAAGAGAGGTACCTGGTGTCCTGACGATTATGTGTTTAAGCATAATGTATAAGCCCTGTAATGTGCTGCATTTTCTTGTTTCTCCAATCCTGGTGGGCTGGCCAACACCATTCCTGCTCCCTTCGCTCGTCCTGGGTGGCTTAGATGATTACTCCTCCATCATTGGTGTGTAAAACTTGGGGAGAGAAAAAAAAGATGCTCCACACTTGGTCTGCTTGGCGACTATATCTTCCCAACTTGTCTTTGCGTGCAGTTCGTACTGCCGCGGGCAAATAGTTCCCGGGCACACCGCTAGGTGGCAGCACCTCACGGGGTATGTTTCGTTGAGCGGAGTTAAGCGAACAGCTGCAAAATTATTAGAAGTAAGAAAGACTCACCTTTAGTTGTTTTTTTTTTTTTTCTTGCATAGCTTTATTAGATAACTACTTGCTCCAGAAGTTTCAAGCTTGAGAATTTTTTCCTTTTAGCGCGGTTCCTCCCTCCCCCATAGGGAGGAACCCCGCTTATAGGGTTGATACAATGAAACAATCCGGAAGTGCCGACTAGAAAATTTCGCGTTTCAGAACCCCTAGAGACCGAAAATAACGGTGGTTCAAATTTGTATATATATATATATATGTATATATTTATTTATATATATATATATATATATATATATATATATATATATATATATATATTGTCTGTTCGCTCTCTAGCTAGAAGACGAATGGTCCGATTTTGATGAAATTTGGTACAAAAATCCTTCGTCCAATTTGAAAGGTCAAGTTCGTTAACCAGCAAAATCCGCCTACTGGAAGATGGCGTTTGGGGCGAAATTCGCGCAAAAAAAATCGTAACGCTTACGTTTTTGAGTTCATAAGCTTCTAAGTACTCGTTTTATATGATTCCTGGGCTAGGAAAACGAATGAAACCATTTTCAAGGCGATAGCTTTAACCGTTTTCGAGAAAATTGGAAAAATATTTTTTGAATACCGTTTTTGGTTTGGGTACTTAGAATCATGGGATTCAGTTGAAACATTTTCTGCATGTTCTACTTTCATCAAAACTAATATGTTGAAATTTTGGTTACGTTTAGAGTTAAGGAAGGGTTAGAATAAAATATTTTATTAACAGACTTAAAAAGTTTTGGTAACTTTGTATATTTTCCTTAATATCTCGAAAAAGGTTGAGAATCTTGGTAAACGAAAGAATACCATTAGAAAGCTTACTAAATGCTCTACAAAAAAGGTTCTGATGAAAGTTTTGATTAGGCGATGTCAATCGGAGAAATAAGTGCTTAAAACATTAAAGTAATTGATTTTGCTTATTCGAACTGTTCTTTTTGTCTGTTTTTATTCCTTGTTATTTTTTAATTGCTTATAGTTGGATAATGTATTTTACAATAAAACAGATTAGGCAAAATAAGAAAAACAATTCATTGTTAGAAATATAGCTTGCCAAGAGAAAAAGATTCGATGACGTCTTTTGAATATTTTCAATTGCCTTTATGCTGTTGGTTTTTTTATTTTATTTTTTAATTGATTTTATCTGTAGAATTATTACTATAGTAAAAGAACACAGGAACGTGTGAAAATATTTGATATTTTCCAATTCATTGAAACGTATGAAATGAAGTATCGGTAGAAGAGGATTCTAGGGTCTTGCGGACCTGACCCCAGGTATAGCCAGCCATAAAACCCTTTGAACAAAGGCCGAGGAAAATATCTGTTTCTATTCTATGCTTTTCAAACGGCTCGCTGGTGAAATTCCTCGCTACACCCTGGATGTCGGCGCTAATGACCTAGATGTAGATGTGCCTGAAAAAAAAAAAAAAAAAAAAAAAAAAAAAAAAAAAAAAAAAAACTGGAACCGCGCTAAGATGACGCAGTTCCTGCGAGTCGGACTTTTTTTTATATATAATTTTTTAATAATAATCGTATTTTCGCAATATTTAAAGGGTCTGAGTCAAAAATTATGAAATTTATACAGATAACAGCTCTTTATGACATAAACAAATTATATCAATTTGGTGCCTAAGAGGTTCCAGAGTTATAGTGCATCAAAGTTGGACTAAAATTATTTTAGTTTTTAAATAAATTAAAAAAAGGATTAAGAAAAATTCCTATTGATCCTCTTTTCAAGATAATCCTATGGTGCATAAAACACTTCATGAAACATGCGGTTATCGGCTCTTGGACTACTGAGTGTAATGTAAAAACAGAAAACACATGCCCCTGTGGCAGACAGAACACCATATATATACACCTGTATAATTTTCAATGAATATACAAACCGAATTAAACAGAAAATAATTAATTAGCCTGTAAAATAAATTTAATTGTTGTTTAATAATTACTAACTATTCACAATATTATCCAAACAAATTATTTTACATTTAACATAACGATTGAATTTTTATTGAAGTCTTACTGTCTGAAAAAGGCAAGCTTTTTTTATTACTACTTCATTATTTTAATCCATGTTATTTAATGTTAATGCACATTTTATTAAACACATCTAAGTATACTTAAAAGAAAATAAAAATAACCAAGAAAAAAAACATAGGGGAAGGTGTTGTACCTCTGACCATATTGTACCTTTGACCACAGAGGCTGTAGCGGCATGTACCAACATTTTATAAATTTTGGTGTAATTAATGTTTAGCTCCTTCCCTAGAGGGCTTGTGTAACCTACTTTGGACTATTCAAGTCAAAGAGGATTCTTGCAAAAAATACTTATCCATTTCTATCATAAAAATGTAAGTTATTTATTGATGACGTTTTGCCTCATCATATTTTTTGTATTATGTCTTTTTAGATGGAAATCATTTAAAAAAGTATCTATTACAATAAGAAACATGGTGTAGCTTCTGAAATTGATTTATCTTAACCCTAAAATTTTTAGCATGCTTTTTAGTTTGCACTACCAGGGTGTTGTGCCTCTGACCACGACTAGGTGTTGTTCCTTTGACCAGGTCAAAGGTACAACACACCTGAGTAATTTTTTCATAATTCAACTTTTATGTTCTTCTGCTACATATTTTAAAAAAATAATTAATGTTGGTTGCTTCAATTGTTCAAAGAATTTAAAAAATGAATAAGTTAAAACTGACTTTATCAATCCTCAGTGTAGCAGTTCGAACCTATCGCCCCTTATTGTTCCACTTCAAGATGTAAGGCCTTGTCAAAAAGCTGATGCAAGGAGAATGCCAAACAGGGGCCGGCCTAAAGGGAAACCTTGTATCCTGACAGATATTCGCGAAAAGCTAATTATTGAAGGTGAAAGAAAAACAACAACAAAAAAAAACGAAAGCACCACCCTAAACGTAAGACACCCCATACAAAAAAAAAGTGGCAAATAAAAAGAAAATTATTCTAATGACAGTTCAGATTCTGATACTGACACCGAAATTTCTTCAGGAGAAAGTGACGTTGATTCGTCTGATAAATGTCATCAGTTATGTCGACCAGTAACAATTTGAAAAATATGATTTGGAAAAAGAAAATTTTATACTTGTTAAAAATAAAAGTAAAAAGTCTATAACATATTTAGTCCAATATTTGAAAAAACAAACTTTAAGTGACAAGTTTACGAGAGAAGATGAAAATTTGTATGATATTGATGTTGAAGACATTGTGGCTAAACTTCCATACCCTACTATTGCTAGTGGATCTGCTTGACAGTTAAAACGTTTATCGATTGGACTGGATTTTTCAGCATTTTAAGCATAACATAATATCAATAATAGCTTTTTTATTATGATTACATCCTTGTCCTGAATTTGTTAAACTTACATATAATTACAATATTACTGAATACGATTTTTATTCTGCACTGCCGTGTTGTTTTTAGGTGGTCAGAGGTACAACTACATGTAGTACCTTTGACCACTGTACGATTATTTTTTTTTAAATATTAAATGTTAAGCTAGAGCCTTGAAAAAATTAAAAATGATAAGCAATAGAATACTAATTACAATGAAATAAAAAAAATGAATTTAGCTTTAATATTCAAGCCAAAAAAATTCAATTTTGCAAAGTGGTCAAAGGTACAACACCTTCCCCTATATGTTATTTACCACATTTAGTACAAAAACGGCTTTCTGAAAAGAGTACTTTTGGGCAACTACAGTTGCTGAAAATGAATCCACTTAAGATATACATATCTATACATCTTAAGTGGGCTCATTTTCAGCAACTAGTAGGTAGGATCAATAAAGATTAGAAGACTATAATTTCTATAATTCTTTCTTGAGTGTAAACTACATTTATTCAAAGTGTTAAAAGCTGACGGAGTGTGTAATAATAATTCATATTTTAAAAAATGATGATATTTAAAATAATAGCCATTGAAATTGTTATAATAAATATTAAAAATGAAACAAAAAATGGTAAAACTGAAGGAGAGTGTCCTCAGCACCGATTTTCTTCAAAGTTTGCACTCTAATGTATTTTGATGCACTAAACACGAATCCGTTGAAAAAAAAAGTTGCTCGCAACTAGGAAAGAAGTTATTTTTTAAAAAAAGTTCACTGTTATGAAGGTTACAAACGATCGTATAAACAACGTACGTGTAAACTCGCGCATGCGCAATAGTCCTTAATGAAGAAGTGTAATTGAAATTAACTATCAATTATTAAAATTTACCAACACTTATTTATTCAGAAACATTTTTTTAAATAATGAAACATTCTTCAGATTTCTTGTTTCGCTCCTGAAAAGTATTATATAACAGAAATCCCTTAATAATTAGCTAATGCCTTTATGATTTGTTCCTTCTAAGCTTCTCTAATTCCCTCTAAGCTGTAATTAGCTTGTTATAGTTACACAAAATAAGGAGTTCATGCATGTCATGATTATTTTTGGTGACAACGTCGTGCACGAGTCTACGATGGCCTTGGTTAACGAGCTGTGCAACACTCGGGAGTCGAATTGATTGGCACCAGGCTGGCATTCCCTGATTTTGTCGATCAGGGTTCCCATTCCAGGTACCGACGGTACGCCCCTCTTCATGATTAACGTTAACAGTTGAAATCCTTTCCGGTTTTGTCGATCCTCTGGTGTCGGCTTCCCTATTATGATCATGAGTATTTGAACCAGTGAGATCAAGCCCGGATGAGAGCACTATAATAAATATAAATTAATAACACATATTGTTAACGTAATAACAACATTTATTTATATTTTACCTACGCTGTCTTCGTCTGGTTCGTGACCACAGTCGTGTACATCGACTGCGTTATCATCATTGTTAGAAGAACATGATGGTTGTGCATCTTCACCTTGAGGTTCTGTCGAAGTGGAAGGTTCAGAGTTTTTTAATTTTTTCCCAAGTTCTATTTCAACAGCAATGGTCTCGGCTTGGCAAAAAGCCTCGTCATCTTTAACAAATTATTATTTCAAATATAATAAGAACATATTAAAGCAATGTATAGTTTAACAATAATGAACAAAACATTATGAAGTGAAATATGATATTTAAAATGCCTTTTGGTTTAATTATATAACATAAGTTTATACTCACCAGAAGAGTTGTAGAATGATGCCATAGTAACCGCTCGTAATGAACTGATAAGTGCATAGGAAATGCAGCTCATTATATACTATATGGTTGCATCATTCGTTACGTATTGTTTACTACTCGTTCCCAATGATAGGGTCAATCACCGTCCTTTGGAATGTTCCAGATGCAGCGGTCGGAATCCTTTGTGATAACAGCTCATTAGCTACTGCAAGACATGTTATGTAATAATACAGACCACTTATTTCAATATTTCCTGTTTTTCTTTGGTGATACTGACCTAAGATATTTTTAATAAGTCGAACAAGACGCTAATGACCGCTCTACTGATAGGAACTTATAATAATTCTGATGTTTTGTTAACTGAGCCATTTTTCGAACTGAATACTTGTTCGAAATAGAAATAATTATTTCTATTTCTGCGTCATGCGTCAAACTGACGCATGACGTAAGGAGGGCCATATGTTGTAACATTCTTATATGAATATGCGTCTGCGCAAGGGAGCACCCCAGACCTTCGGTCTGGGATGGTTAGGGATGGTGAGGGATGCCGGGGGGGGGGCCTTCCTGTCCCCGGGAGGGGGTTGGAGGCGTCATGGCCCTAACCATGACGCCTCTGTTGAACAGAAGGGCGTCATGGTTAGGGCCATGACGCCTCCAACCCCCTCCCGGGGACAGGAAGGCCCCCCATTAAATGTTAAGCTAGAGCCTTGAAAAAATTAAAAATGATAAGCAATAGAATACTAATTACAATGAAATAAAAAAAATGAATTTAGCTTTAATATTCAAGCCAAAAAAATTCAATTTTGCAAAGTGGTCAAAGGTACAACACCTTCCCCTATATGTTATTTACCACATTTAGTACAAAAACGGCTTTCTGAAAAGAGTACTTTTGGGCAACTACAGTTGCTGAAAATGAATCCACTTAAGATATACATATCTATACATCTTAAGTGGGCTCATTTTCAGCAACTAGTAGGTAGGATCAATAAAGATTAGAAGACTATAATTTCTATAATTCTTTCTTGAGTGTAAACTACATTTATTCAAAGTGTTAAAAGCTGACGGAGTGTGTAATAATAATTCATATTTTAAAAAATGATGATATTTAAAATAATAGCCATTGAAATTGTTATAATAAATATTAAAAATGAAACAAAAAATGGTAAAACTGAAGGAGAGTGTCCTCAGCACCGATTTTCTTCAAAGTTTGCACTCTAATGTATTTTGATGCACTAAACACGAATCCGTTGAAAAAAAAAGTTGCTCGCAACTAGGAAAGAAGTTATTTTTTAAAAAAAGTTCACTGTTATGAAGGTTACAAACGATCGTATAAACAACGTACGTGTAAACTCGCGCATGCGCAATAGTCCTTAATGAAGAAGTGTAATTGAAATTAACTATCAATTATTAAAATTTACCAACACTTATTTATTCAGAAACATTTTTTTAAATAATGAAACATTCTTCAGATTTCTTGTTTCGCTCCTGAAAAGTATTATATAACAGAAATCCCTTAATAATTAGCTAATGCCTTTATGATTTGTTCCTTCTAAGCTTCTCTAATTCCCTCTAAGCTGTAATTAGCTTGTTATAGTTATTACAGTTTTTTGTAGAAAGTGTTGAAAAAATAGTGTTTGTGAGCGCATAAATGCTTTTTTCGGTTCGATTGCGGACTTATATCCACAGAACATCGCGTCTGAAGATGTCTAGGAGGATTAGAAGAATGCCTTGGACGACTTTTGGGCATAGAATTCTTTTAATTTCTGCGAGTTGGATTGACTAGGGGTTTTGATATCTTCTTGAGCGAGCGGAAACGCATAGCACGTATACCCAAAAGCGACAGTTTACGACCAAGTCAGTTACCACAGGTGAGTCTAAATTTCAATTATACTTCGTCATTAAGGACTATTGCGCATGCGCGTGTTTACATATAAGCTGTTTACCCCGTCTTTTATAACCTCCATAACAGTGAACTTTAGTGCTTAATAACTTCTTTCCTAGTTGCGAGCAACTTTTTTTTTCAACGGATTCGTGTTTAGTGCATCAAAATACGTTAGAGTGCAAACTTTGAAGAAAATCGGGTAAACCTGAAGGAGAGCGTCCTCAACACCGATTTTCTTCAAACTTTGCACTATAACGTATTTTCATGCACTAAACACGAATCCGTTGAAAAAAATTGTTGTTCTCAATCAGGAAAGAAGTTATTTAAAAAAAAAAGTTCACTGTTATGCGGGTTCTAAAGGAGGGGGTAAACAGCTGATATGTAAACACGCGCATGCGCAATAGTCCTTAATGTCGAAGTGGAATTTAAATTTAAACTCACCTGTGGTAGCTGAGTTGGTCGTTAACAGTCGCTTTTGGGCAGATCTGCTATGCGTTTCCGCTCGCTCCGCTCGCTCAAGAAAACATCAAAACCCCTAGTCAATCCAACTCGCAGAAATAAAAAGAATTCTATGCGCAGAAGTCGTCCAAGGCATTATACTAATCCTCCTAGACATCTTCAGACGAGATGTTCGGTGGGTATAAGTCTGCAATCGCACCGAAAAAAGCATTTATGCGTTCTTCATATTTATAGGCACGTTTAAAGAGAAATTCGGATAAATACCCATCTAAATGGTCGTCTTGTCTCCCATATCGCGGAATATTATCCCGAACCTCTCTCCAAACGCGCTCTATATGTTGTGTATGGGCTCCTGCAATAGACAATATTAAATGTATATAAATGTTAATATTATTAATTCATAAAACTATATGTTTGCTTCTTTACGTACCGCTTTCTGGGTCGACAAAGTTTAATGAATGATTAACTTTGAGATGTTGGAAACCTTCGCTGTTCAAACAGTCGTAAGATTTCCAACAATCAGACATTATAGTCGTCCCAGGTAGAATCCATTCCTTAATTAAGGCTAAAAGGGTTTTTTCGGTGCGATCGGGGACTGGAACAAGGAAAACCTTGTGGGTTTCACATTCATACCCACCGAATATCCAATTGCCCTGAACAATTCGACCACGGTTATACTTCCTCTTGCCAATCTTTGCCTCGTCAATTTCGACAATAGCATTGGGCCCACCGAGTCGAACTGTGTTCTTCTCGGCCCAATGTATGCATACCTAGAACAAAACTCATTAAAATTATTACAAATTGTTGTGATATATGTCATATGTTAATGTATTAATACTATATTATATACTTCTCGGCAAAAGGACATCCAATCAATAATGGAATGTTCAGAAATGTCCAACTCTTGGCACAAAAATGGATGTCTAGGAGGATTCATCATTATAAAATATGCTGCGATCAAACAAGATTGTTCCAAAGTAAGCTTGGCGTTGTGGAACCAAGTATTTTTCTTGGCACTGGCACGGAAATCACATTGTTTTCTCACATATTTTCTGTAAACGTTCTTTTCGCGATACCACTTTCGGCATCTAAACTCCAAAGTTGTTTCGTTCAACTTTAACTGCTGCCCACATTTTCCACAATCGAGAGAATTACTCAAAACTTTGTTTTGTACCAAAAAGTTGAGTAATTCTTCTCGATTGTGGATAAGAATGATAAAATCGTGTAACTTCATTGGAAAAAAAACAGTTGCAAAAAAAAACAGTAATAAAAAAGTAATTACAGCTTGGAGGGAATTAGAGAAGCCTAGAAGAAACGAATCATAAAGGCATTAGCTAATTATTAAGGGATACTGTTGTATAATACTTTTGAGGAGGGAAACAAGAAATTAGAAGAGTGTTTTATTATTTAAAAAAATGTTTCTGAATAAATAAGTGTTGGTAAATAATAAATAAATAAATCATGATGATTAGATAGTTAGCCGTCGAGGTGATAAGTACAGATGGAATGGTTGGGATTCGGCTAAATAAACCTCAATATGATTTTGTTTTAAAAAAATCTATATTTCGGACGTTTCGGCTACTCATTGGTAGCCTTCGTCAGCTAAAATGACAAAAAAAAGAAATTAATACAGAAACAATCAAGAAAAATTTATAATTGTGATAGGTAACAGAACTATAGATACAGTTTAACTTATAACAGAACATATAGTCTTAACATTCTTAGAATGAGTAGAATGAAAAAGAAAATAGGTACAGTAATTGATTTTAATAGTAATTAGTAACATTAATTGATTTTACAAAGAAATAAGAAAACTATATACCAATGACAAATATAGTAGCTAATAGTAACATTAATTAATTTTACAAAGAAATAAGATACTACATACCAATGGAAATGCCGAGCGGCAGAGGAAGACCAAGGTTGGCAATTAAGTAACCATTGTGAAAGTGTCTAAGGAAAAAAGGAATCTGCAAGGGGTATATGTAACTGGAAACAGCAAAAGGTGGGGGAAAACGGGCGGTAGGATCAAACAGATGTTTATGACATTTTATGACAGGAAAGGAGAAAAAGGTGTTAATGGAAGGATACCCAAGGGGCAAGGTAAAAATCTAGGTAGGTGGTCGGGCGAGTATTTGGAAAATATTAGCGTACATAGGAGAAATGCCTTGTTGGTCAGTTTTGTAATTTATATTGTTTTTGTTTAAGTTTATGTGTACACATTCCGAGATCTGTAGTCTTTTTTTGTTACGTTGTGTAGAGAGAATTTTCGTGTCGTCGAAGTTAAAAGTGTGTTTTTGTGTAATGGCGTGTTTTGCAAGTGCAGATTTATCTATTTCTTTATTAGTGATGGTTCGTTTATGTTGTGTAAGACGTGAGTGAATGTCATTTATGGTTTCTCCTATGTATACACCATTACAGGAAGGGGTTTGGCAAGGGACTTGGTAAACACATCGGGTTGTATGTTCAAAAGGGATGGGATCTTTGAGTTTGGTGTAGAGGGTTTTGAGTTTGTTGGTAGTTTTCAAACCAAAGTTTAGGGAAGGGTAGGATTTTTTAATTGTCTTTGTAAGTTTATCAGTCAGTCCAGGTGTAAATGGTAGAGATCGGAAATTTTGGGAACTGGGAGTTAGGGAAGAATTGGGAGAGATAGTGCTGGAAGGTTGGGATTTTACTTTTTTTACAAGGGATTTTATGAGGTTGGGGGGAAATTGGTTGCGTGCCAATATATCTGAGGCGATATTAATATTTTTATTGTGGAAGGAAGCATGGGATAGGGAGAGGACTCGGCGAAGGAGATTTCTGGCTACATTAATCTTGAGGTGGTAAGGATGGGATGAATGAAAATTAAGTAACCGTCCCGAGTATGTGGGTTTTGTGTACCAGTCAGTAATAATAGTACCGTCAGTCTGTCTAATTAGTAAGATGTCCAAGTATGGGAGCTGTCTGTCCTGTTCTATTTCGACTGTAAATTGAAGCCTAGGGTAAAAGGAATTGAAACAGGTAAGTATGTCTGTTAGTCTGTTTGGGTTAATCATCAGCAAAAGATCGTCTACGTATTTGCAGATGAATGAGATGTCATGGGGAAACTGTGGGACGAGGGAGTTGAGAAGATCGTTGAGAAGGATTGAGGATAAATCGGGTGCAAGACAGTTGCCCATGGCTAGACCTTCAATTTGTTTATAGAATTTCCCATCATATTTAAAAAAACCGCTGTTAACACAAAGTTTTAGACTTTCTATAAACAGATCAAAGGATAGAGGGCTATGGAGGTGGAGGGTGGGCCAATGGTTTTCGATAATTTCTAGCGTTTTGGCTAGTGGGACGTTAGTGAATAAGGATGTGGCATCAATGGAAACTAAAATGTGGCCGTGGGGAATGGTTAGGTTGGATAATTTAGAAATTAGGTCAAAAGAATTTTTTATATCATAGGGATTATTATGGCTAAGTATTTGTAATGAGGGAAGAAGAAATTTACTGAGGCTGGAAGAGGGAGAATCTATATTGGCAATGATGGGACGAAGGGGATTACCAGGTTTGTGGATTTTGGGGAGGCCATAGGCACGCGGTGGGAGGGAATTGTGGGAAATTAAGAAGGTCTTAGTGGATTTGTCGATTTCGTTAGAGTTAAAAAGTTTGTGAATGTGTTCGTTGAATTTTCGTTCTTGTATTTTCGTAATGTCCTTAGGAATGGGTAAGTATGTATTGGTGTCGTTGAATAAGTTGGTCATTTTTTCGTTGTATTCTGTTCTGTCCATGATGACGGTCGTGTTACCCTTGTCGGATTTAGTACATATTATATGTTGTTCATGTGTCCGTAAGAAAGTTTTGGTGTGTTTTAGGTCTTTGTAAAATTCAGTGGAAAGGTGGGAGTGGCTGGGAGAAGGAATTTGTAAGAAATTGGTGATGCTATTAACTACTTTAGAGCGGGTTTGGTCTTCCTCTTTACAAGGAACGGTTTGTAGTATGTATTCTACATCGGTAATTATTTTGGGAACAACAATACCTGGTGTAGGAGGTAAAGAAAATTTTTCTCCTAAACAAAGTATGTTGTTAACCTGAGGGGGGACGTTGACCGAGGAGATGTTTTTTACCCAGTTTTCGTCACCGATGGGGCGGTGAACGTGATTCTGGCGAGTTTTATTAAATTTTTGGAAAAGATTCATTTTTAACTTCGATTTTAAACTATTACAAATATTTGAAATAAAGTTGGATATGTCATTAAACAGGTCCTGGTCAACTAACCCTCTTAAGATATTAAAGTGTGACTCTAACAATGTTTCTAAATTTTTAATTTCACAGTTTAAATTGGCTATTTCTATATTGAGTAATTTTTTCTGGAAATGGAGTTTCGCTGTTGCAAGTTGTTTTTGAACAGGGGAGTTCACTCCCACCTTTCCACTGAATTTTACAAAGACCTAAAACACACCAAAACTTTCTTACGGACACATGAACAACATATAATATGTACTAAATCCGACAAGGGTAACACGACCGTCATCATGGACAGAACAGAATACAACGAAAAAATGACCAACTTATTCAACGACACCAATACATACTTACCCATTCCTAAGGACATTACGAAAATACAAGAACGAAAATTCAACGAACACATTCACAAACTTTTTAACTCTAACGAAATCGACAAATCCACTAAGACCTTCTTAATTTCCCACAATTCCCTCCCACCGCGTGCCTATGGCCTCCCCAAAATCCACAAACCTGGTAATCCCCTTCGTCCCATCATTGCCAATATAGATTCTCCCTCTTCCAGCCTCAGTAAATTTCTTCTTCCCTCATTACAAATACTTAGCCATAATAATCCCTATGATATAAAAAATTCTTTTGACCTAATTTCTAAATTATCCAACCTAACCATTCCCCACGGCCACATTTTAGTTTCCATTGATGCCACATCCTTATTCACTAACGTCCCACTAGCCAAAACGCTAGAAATTATCGAAAACCATTGGCCCACCCTCCACCTCCATAGCCCTCTATCCTTTGATCTGTTTATAGAAAGTCTAAAACTTTGTGTTAACAGCGGTTTTTTTAAATATGATGGGAAATTCTATAAACAAATTGAAGGTCTAGCCATGGGCAACTGTCTTGCACCCGATTTATCCTCAATCCTTCTCAACGATCTTCTCAACTCCCTCGTCCCACAGTTTCCCCATGACATCTCATTCATCTGCAAATACGTAGACGATCTTTTGCTGATGATTAACCCAAACAGACTAACAGACATACTTACCTGTTTCAATTCCTTTTACCCTAGGCTTCAATTTACAGTCGAAATAGAACAGGACAGACAGCTCCCATACTTGGACATCTTACTAATTAGACAGACTGACGGTACTATTATTACTGACTGGTACACAAAACCCACATACTCGGGACGGTTACTTAATTTTCATTCATCCCATCCTTACCACCTCAAGATTAATGTAGCCAGAAATCTCCTTCGCCGAGTCCTCTCCCTATCCCATGCTTCCTTCCACAATAAAAATATTAATATCGCCTCAGATATATTGGCACGCAACCAATTTCCCCCCAACCTCATAAAATCCCTTGTAAAAAAAGTAAAATCCCAACCTTCCAGCACTATCTCTCCCAATTCTTCCCTAACTCCCAGTTCCCAAAATTTCCGATCTCTACCATTTACACCTGGACTGACTGATAAACTTACAAAGACAATTAAAAAATCCTACCCTTCCCTAAACTTTGGTTTGAAAACTACCAACAAACTCAAAACCCTCTACACCAAACTCAAAGATCCCATCCCTTTTGAACATACAACCCGATGTGTTTACCAAGTCCCTTGCCAAACCCCTTCCTGTAATGGTGTATACATAGGAGAAACCATAAATGACATTCACTCACGTCTTACACAACATAAACGAACCATCACTAATAAAGAAATAGATAAATCTGCACTTGCAAAACACGCCATTACACAAAAACACACTTTTAACTTCGACGACACGAAAATTCTCTCTACACAACGTAACAAAAAAAGACTACAGATCTCGGAATGTGTACACATAAACTTAAACAAAAACAATATAAATTACAAAACTGACCAACAAGGCATTTCTCCTATGTACGCTAATATTTTCCAAATACTCGCCCGACCACCTACCTAGATTTTTACCTTGCCCCTTGGGTATCCTTCCATTAACACCTTTTTCTCCTTTCCTGTCATAAAATGTCATAAACATCTGTTTGATCCTACCGCCCGTTTTCCCCCACCTTTTGCTGTTTCCAGTTACATATACCCCTTGCAGATTCCTTTTAGCACTTTCCTCCGAAGGAAAGTAGCTATTGAGGTTGGACTCATGACGGAATTTTTGAAAAATTTCTTCAAATCTTTATCGATCCTACCTAGTAGACACCGAAAATGACCCCCGTTAAAATTTATATATATCTATATATATATATATATATATGCATATATATATATGTGTCTGTTAACACGATAGCGGCCAGAGTTTTTGTTTTTTCGTCACGAAACTTGGTATATAGCATTCAATTAGCAAACGATTGAACGAGTTCGTTAACCACCAAAGTCGGTCCACCGGAAGGGGGGGTTTACCCCGAACCCAAAACACTAATTTGACTATGTCAGCCGTAATATTTGTTATATTTCAACGAAACTTGGTATTCGAAGTGGTAATATAGAGAGAAAAGTGAGATATAAAAATGAACTAAATCGGTTCATTAGAAGGGGGGGTTTACTCCGGACCCACAATACCAATTCGCCACTACCAGCCGTGATTTTTGGTATATTTCAACGGAACTCGGTATTCGTAGTGGTAATCCACAGGTAAATAACTGTTGTAAAAATAAACTAAATCGGTTCATTAGGAGGGGGGGTTTACTCCGGACCCACAATACCAATTCGCCACTACCAGCCGTGATTTTTGGTATATTTCGACGAAACTCGGTATTCGTAGTGGTAATCTACAGGTAAATATGTGTTGTAAAAATAAACTAAATCGGTTCATTAGAAGGGGGGGTTTACTCTTGACCCAAATTCTTAATATACTCATACCGGTCGTAATTTCTGCTGTATTGTAACGAAACGCGGTATACGTCGTGGGTAACTCATGAGAAAGAAGTGTTGTAAAAATGAGCTGAATCGGTCAATCGGAAAGCGGGGGTTTAATTTGTAATATATTTCAATAGAAAAGCCCGTCAGACGTAGGTTCACAAAGCCGCCGCAAGGAACGCCACTCTACCACTAGAGTGACTGTATCCTGTTCCTGCGTTAGATCAAAATACGATAATATGAGGTTTTTTGTATTTATTACGTAGTGTAATAGGTACCATGTGTAAACATAACTCTGGAAGCAAATTATTAATTGATCAGTTACTCATTACAAATTTAAAAGAGAACTATTCATGTTTTTATTTTATTTATTTAGGATATTTTAAGCAAATTGTTCTGGAAAGCAGTCTACGCTACCCAAATTCTGAGGAAAGTGCTTAGTTATGCAGCTCCTGCTTGACGGACTTTTTTCCTTAGACACTTTCACAATGGTTACTTAATTGCCAACCTTGGTCTTCCTCTGCCGCTCGGCATTTCCATTGGTATGTAGTATCTTATTTCTTTGTAAAATTAATTAATGTTACTATTAGCTACTATATTTGTCATTGGTATATAGTTTTCTTATTTCTTTGTAAAATCAATTAATGTTACTAATTACTATTAAAATCAATTACTGTACCTATTTTCTTTTTCATTCTACTCATTCTAAGAATGTTAAGACTATATGTTCTGTTATAAGTTAAACTGTATCTATAGTTCTGTTACCTATCACAATTATAAATTTTTCTTGATTGTTTCTGTATTAATTTCTTTTTTTTGTCATTTTAGCTGACGAAGGCTACCAATGAGTAGCCGAAACGTCCGAAATATAGATTTTTTTAAAACAAAATCATATTGAGGTTTATTTAGCCGAATCCCAACCATTCCATCTGTACTTAAATAAATAAATAATTGACAGTTAATTTCAATTACAATTCGTCATTAAGGACTATTGCGCATGCGCGAGTTTACAAGTACGTTGTTTATGCGATTGTTTGTAACCTTCATAACAGTGAACTTTTTTTTAAAATAACTTCTTTCCTGATTGAGAACAACAATTTTTTTCAACGGATTCGTGTTTAGTGCATGAAAATACGTTATAGTGCAAAGTTTGAAGAAAATCGGTGTTGAGGACGCTCTCCTTCAGGTTTACCGAAAATCGGTGCTGAGGACACTCTCCTTCAGTATTACCCAAAAAATATATTTAAAAAAAGTATTAGCATGTTTTCAATGAAAGAGCTATTTTAAATATTTTTACTGCAGTAAAAATGCTTTATTTTAATTTAAAATGAATTCAAAGATAATAAAGCTTTTATTCATCAGCAAGCTAATTATTGTCTAAAATACATTAACTTCAATAATTATATAATGGTTCAATAAGAACCATTATATAAACTCATTCTTATAAAATTTAAGAAAAGTTATTAAAATTCTGTAGGCAAATATGAGGAAGCAGGATAGGTTTACTGGGAAATATAACGCACCAAAAACTACCCCTGGAGACGAAAGCTGGATCAGTAATAAAACTAATATCCAGCTGAGAAACCTTAAGCAGATTAATAAGAAACATGCCACATTAGACAAAAGTTAGTTCTGATAATTATCAGAATCAAATTCATTCAAATTGATATTTGAACCAATTAATGAAATATCAGGGCTAATTTATACTTATATTTAATGTTTGTATGAGAAAAATAGTTATCTATATGTTAGAGGTTTATATATTCACATTATACAGATATGAACTGATAAACACAACAGTTTATCAATATATCTATAGATTATTTGAAGCATTTCAACGTTTCATTATTTTTATGTTTAAATAAGTAATAGAATTGTATTATCCTCCTAGGATAAAATAAATATATATTTGTAGAGATTTATATTAATATAGCTGAATATTACCTGTTTAATAAGAGGACAACAGAAGAATCCAAGCAAATATATGAAGCTGTAAGTATCCGAGCACAAAGAGAGCTGGACTATGAATACTTGGTAGGGGGATCTGGGAATAACAGCTCTCTCTCTCTCACTCTATCTCACTCACTCACTCCCACGCTCAATCACTCTCTCTCTCCATGCCTACATAGAGATATGCAGAACCTCAACATTCCAAAGCAATATACAGCTTTCCTTGTTCATTTATCAGAGTTCGGCAACAATGACGCTATAGTCAGATTGCCATAAAGAAAATACGAGGTTCCATAAATTAGTCGACCAAACCATTATGCAGTGGAATTCGTTATTGCAAGAAGTAAGTAAACATTTAAAAGGTAACTAACAGCTGCATCAAAATGGGGAAAAACTAAATAGAAATAAATAAAAATATAAATTTTATTTATTTATAATGCTGGACCGCAAGAGGAGGAGAGTTGTAAATTTCGAGGTTTATTTGGAAATGTCAGCTTCAAAACAAATTAGTAATGAAAATAAATCGATACATTTTAATAATTATTCACAAAAAATATAATAGACATAAAAAATAAAAGTTACATTTGAAAAAAAAATAATACAAAAACAAAACTTGTAATTTGAAAAACATAAACTGAAATTTTGTTAAGGCGAAAAGGGACGGCAGTAGCGAACGAGACACTATAAAATTCTTCTCCTGCGATTTCCTAAGGGTAAGGTAATTCCATCTGACGAGAAAATTTCGCAAAACACGTTTGACATTTTTTAAATCGTTTTTTCATGAAGATAAGTTGACAAAAATCATGTCTCAATAATGTTTTTTAAGCTTTTTGTGTTTTGAAAACTTTTGTTTCCCAAAAATTTTAAGCGCCACTACAGGAAACTCATAGTATCCTATGCGGAAATTACTCCATCCTCTTTCACAACGTTTGCTCTTGGAAACACGATAACAGATATTTTAAGGCAATTAAAAAAAATCAACCAATTAAAAAGTGAGGTAAACAGAGAAAAACTCTTTTATAAGAACAAAAGTAACAATTTCGAAGTTATATATCTCATTTCGCCAATCGAAAATTAATTTGGAATCTTTTTCGTAGAGAATTTAGTGAGCATTCGAACAGTCACCTTCCACTTACCACGATTTCCCAACCGTTTTCGAAGAATTTGAGAAAATTTACTAAAATATCTATCTATCGCTCTATCAAAAATTGCATAAGAACCGTTTTTCTAGAAAATTTTATAATCTTTCGAATAGGTACGTTAAATTTACTAGATTTTCCAACCGGCTTCAAGATATATTAGAATATATAAGAAAATCCTAAGAAAAGTTTATTTTTTTCACTTTTCGGCACCGGTATCTCGTTTTTTTTTTTTTCGGCACAAATACGGTGTTCCATTTATAGGCTTCCGGCTATATATTTTAGAGGCAATTTGACACTGGGGGGATCGTATGAAACCATTTTCGAATCCATATTTATAACTATTTTCGAGAAAAGTGGAAAAAACTAGAATTTTGTCAAACTACTGCAAACAAGTTTGGTGAAGGCCCGGTGTAAGGTTTGAGAAGGCCTTGCCTAAGGTCAGGGCTCGATTCCCACTGGGGATGGTGGCTTTTTTTTCTAAAAAGAAACTGCATCACTCCTACCCTGTCCAGAAAAGGGTGGTAACCAGCAGATATATCTCAAAAATGTGTGTTACATAAGTGGAAGTTAATATTAAAACGGGTAAAAAATGGGTACGTTTCGAGATGAGGAAGTTAGGAAAATATGTGTAATACACATTACTTAAAACTGCATTTATTTTCATTGTAAAATAGAACAGATTGGAACACAACAAAACATAACATTGAATGAACTGTAACTAACTGAAAACATTTGTTATAACCTTCTGGTTACTAAGCAACAGCAAATGTCTATTGAGTATTAGAAATGCTTAGATACTACACATCTCCCCCTCCCTCTGAAGTCAGGCGTTCTCTCAGCTGGTCTGCATGTCTGCGATGTATCTTTCCGTCAACTTCTACTTCGTATGATAATTTCCCGGTCCTCTTCATTACTCTTCCTTCCTTGTAGCCTTTTCCGTCGTTCTTCCTAACCCAGACATCTTGTCCTTCCTGGAATTCTTTCCATTTCTTCCCTTTGTCAGCATACTTCTTTTGTTTCGTGAGTTGCTCCTGGATTGATATCTCTAAAGAAGGTTTCAATAAAGTCAATTTTGTCTGCAGTTGTCGGCCATACATGAGCTCTGCTGGTGTGCGGTCTGTTGTCTTGTGTATCGATGTCCTGTATGATATGAAATGAAAAGTTTTATTCTTATTCCGGGACAGAAGTCCCATAGGAATAATTTTGAAATTACAACATAATTTTGAATTTTACGTATAAACTCTAAAACTTATAAATGCTATCAGTATCAATATATAGTGTACAGCTTCAATATAGACTAGGTGTTGGGTAAAACTTGGAGGGATAGAAGGTGGTGGAAGAGTCGGGATTTAAAGGTTTCTAGGTTGGTAGAATGGCGGACAAACGAAGGTATGATAAGAGAAATCTGTTCAGTCGTGTATGGATGTCCAGTTTGTCGTCCTTGGAAACAATGAGTCAAGTCTTGAAAGTTCTTACTGTGCGTTCTGCTGGACCATTGCTCTTCGGATGGTACGGAAAAGTCCTTATATGTCGTATGTTTTGTTCTTCACAGAATGTTTTGAAAAGTTGGCTCGTGAACTGTGGTCCGTTATCTGAAACGATGATACGAGGAAGTCCAAACCGTGAGAATATTTCCTGGAGAGCCGAAATAGTCCGTTTTGTCGTGCTTGTCTTCATAGGGATTACTTCCAGCAACTTCGTGGTAGCATCGGCGAGAACTAGCCAATAGTAACCCTCCATAGGACCCGCAAAGTCGAAGTGTACCCTGGTCCACGGGTTCTGAGGAACTGTCCATGAAAGTAGAGTCGTTTTTGGTTCTGTGGGTCTATTCTTCTGTCAGCTTTTGCATTTCTTGACAGATTCTTCTATGTTTTTATCCATTCGATACCACCAAACATGGAATCGAGCAAACGACTTCATGGCACAAATTCCGGGATGTCCCTCATGCATAACATTTAGAACTGAAGTCTGAAGAGATTTCGGTACGACGATTCGTCCCTTCCACATCACTATTCCGCGTTCGTAGGAAAGTTCGTCCCGCTTATCCCAGAAACTTTTCAACCGATCGTCTTCAATGAGGTGCCGTTCTGGAAACTGTGAATGAAGCCAGTGTGTTATCATGCCTAACGTC
Organism: Gonocerus acuteangulatus; assembly: GCA_946811695.1. Taxonomy (NCBI): domain Eukaryota; kingdom Metazoa; phylum Arthropoda; class Insecta; order Hemiptera; family Coreidae; genus Gonocerus; species Gonocerus acuteangulatus. The sequence goes on along the minus strand of OX328128.1, from coordinate 4,070,705 downwards.
GAGTCCTTGATTGTTTCTTGACGTAGCTGTCTGCGTGTAAGGCAAACATTCTCTCTTTTCAGTGAGTATAAATGATTTTCATACGGTTTCATGGTTGGATCTTCAGGTAAATTTGTCAAATTTTGCGTTGGTAATCGGGATAACATGTCTGGAATGGCATTGTCTTTGCTAGGAACGTATTCTATAATGTAATTGTACGCAGTCAAAATTAGTGCCCATCTCGTCATCCGATCAGATGCTATTTTTGGCAGTCCTGAATGTTCCCCTAGTAGACTGATGAGGGGTTTATGGTCGGTCCGGAGAATGAAAGGGTAGCCGAAGATGTACTGATGAAATTTCCGGACAGCGAAGATAATTCCCAGTGCCTCACGGTCGATTACAGAGTATTTCTTCTCACTTTGCTTCAATGTCCGCGACGCAAAAGCCACTGGTCGTTCTGAACCATCTGGAAGTTTGTGAGATAGTGTGGCTCCTAAACCGTCTTCACTAGCATCAGACGAAACGATAATGGGTAAGTCCAGGTCCACTTTGCTCCTTTCTGTAAATGTCTGTGCAGGTAAGAGCAAATGCTTTGAAGATTTGGCACGAATTCTGGTAATAATTAATTGTTCCTAGGAATGAACGAAGTTGCCGCGGGTTAGTGGGCTCCGGCATTTTCTTTATAGCTTCAATGTGATCTTCAGTAGGATGTATTCCCGTTTTAGGGATATCCGTAGGATCCAGTTTGTGTCCAAGGTAAACAACGGATTCTTGAAGCCACTTGCATTTCTCCTTCTTCAATCTAATTCCTTCTTTTTCAAGTCTTTTTAAGACTAAGCCAAGATGTTGTAAATGCTCGTTGTCGTCCGCTCCTGTGACAATCACGTCGTCCAAGAAGCAGCCTACTCCAGGGATACCTACTAGGATGTGATGCATGCGTTCTTGAAAAGTCGAGGGTGCTTTATTTATGCCAAAGGTGAGTCGCCGATATCTGAAGAAACCCAAATGCGTTGAAATCGTTACGTACTTTTGTGAATCCGGGTGAATGGGCATTCGCATCTTTCAGATCGAGTGTAGTAAATTTTTCACCTCCCCTAAGTTTGTCAACAATCTCTTCGAAACGTGGTATAGGGTGAGGGTCCACATGAACGTAAGGGTTAATTGTGACTTTAAAATCACCGCATATACGAACCTCGTTGTTTGGCTTTAGCTTCACTACAATAGGTGAAGCCCACTCGATTTGAGTGTTGTTGGTATCGACTGGTTCAAGTACACCTGTTTCTACGAGACGACTGATCTCCTTTTCCTCCTCAACGGCTGTTCTCAAAGCGAATGGGACAGGACGGGGTTTGAACACCCTTGGTTTTGCGTCTTTGGAAATGTGAATCACAGCAGGAGGCCCCCCCATAGTTCCGAGTTCTGACGAAAATACAGGAGAGTATTTATTCATTAATTTGTTTAGAGTACTCGATATGTCTACTTTCTTCTGTTTTATTGCACAAAGCAGTGCTACCTCAGGTAGTGGCAATTTAAACTCCAGGACCCAATCCATCCCAAATAATGGCAGGTCATTCTTTTCGACGACGACTACGGGTAGGTTAATCGTTTTCTTGAACGCACGAACTCGGATCATCGCTTCGCCGTGACATTTAATTGGCACCCCAGTATATGCAGTCAATTCACCAGTTGGACGTAAGTGAGGCGAGCCGATTTTTTTCCACAGAGTTTTACTAATTACTGAAGCTGCTGCACCCGGATCGTACAGCATTTGTGTTTCCACTCCGTTTAGTTTTACTGGAATCATCGCTCTGGACCCTCTTTTGCCGGCGCATTTGTTGATGTTTGAACCACGACTCGAGGTGCTGGATGCATCAGATGATAGACTAGAACTAGGTCTAATGTTTGAACCACGACTCGAGGTGCTGGATGCATCAGATGATAGACTAGAACTAGGTCTAATGTTTGAACCACGACTCGAGGTGCTGGATGCATCAGATGATAGACTAGAACTAGGTCTAATGTTGTTTGCTTTCCCAGACTGTGTCTTTATTTTAGCTCGACCTTTCTTCAAACAGCAGCGGCCAAAATGGTTCTCCATCCCACATTCAAAACAGGTCGCACCCCTTGCTGGACATCGTTCGTTTTGCCTATGTTTATTTTTCCCGCAGTTTAGACAATCTAACCCTTTTTTAAGCACAGTTATTTTGCTTCGTCTAGTAGTCTCTGGTTTATTGGGCTTTTGAGGACGTTCTACCACATTACATTTGGTTCTGGAACCTTCTAAAAGTTTGTGATGGGTTTTGTCGGCGCTTTCTAAGGTGAGGGCAGTCTGAAGAACCTCTTCGAGAGTACTACTTAGGTCGGAATGTACACGTATGAGCTCTTTTTGCCAGGAGTCGTGTGCTATGCCTACAATTAGTTGATCGCGTAACCTTTCCTTCATTGACTCGCCAAACCCGTAAAGAGAAGCTTGAGCTTTTAAAGCATTCACATACTGGCCCACGCTTTCATCTTCCTCACGCGTTCTTCTGATGAATGATACACGCTCCCCTATCGTACAACCCGCTGTTTTGAAATAGTCATCTAGGACCCCTAATAAGAGAATGTCCGCTCGCCGACGTCGTCAGGTCTGAAGTAGTCTACTAAGACTTTGAAGGTATCGGGTCCAACCCTAGACAGAAGGAGGTCTCTCTTTATGTCGTCAGAAAGAACTCCGTGTAATCGAAGTTCGACCAGAAATCGTTGTTTGAACCTTTCAATCTGAAAATGTAGGGAATAATTGTGAGGCCTACCTTCATTTGCATCTTCCGCTTCAACTTGCTTCACATTTTTCTTTCGTGGCATTATTACTGTCCGCAGCGCCAGTTGTAATACACATTACTTAAAACTGCATTTAACATTGACAAAATATAACATTGAATGAACTGTAACTAACTGAAAACATGTGTTATAACCTTCTGGTTACTAAGCAACAGCAAATGTCTATTGAGTATTAGAAATGCTTAGATACTACACTATGGTAAGTGGAGGGTAACCTTTTGAAAGATAACTAAATTTCTTACAAAAACGACTCTTGTCCAATTTTTGATAGAGCGGTCTCAGTCGGAGGAATCAGTGCTTAAAATTGGAAAGTGTTGGTTTCAAAACGCTTTCTTCTTCTGAGTTTTATTCGTGGCCTGAGGGGGCTACAGCCTCCCCCCCCCCGACATTTTGTTTTGTTAAGAACATTTCATGTAAAAAAAAAACCTATAACAACGGAAAGTGTCTTCTACATGTACCCTGGTCTACTAGCTATTTAGTTTTAATTGCATTCAACGGTTAAATGAATATTTTAGTTAAATAATTTGAGTAAATGAGATGAATGTTTGTAATAGAGTTTTCCTTAAGAATGAGCGAGGATAAATGAGTCATTTCTGCTTATATCAGGTCGTCGAATAAGTAATTTCGGTGGACTGTAGAATGTGTCGATCCAAGTTTTTCTGCTAGCTCTTCTACTGTTACAACAGGATTTTCTTCTACAGTAGCCTGCAGCAGTTGGTCGTCAAGCTCTGTTGGTCGGTCTGTACGGCTCGTCTTCAAACTTACGGTTTGTCGCTAGAAATCGGACACTTTTTTGTAACTTTTTTTTTCCAGTTTGGTCACCGCTAAAGCATATTTATGGTAAAAAATTTAATCAAAATCAAATTGAAAAGGAGGGAACATAGGCGGATCGAATATTAAAAAACCGACATTACTTATGGGATGACCTGATAGTCGGGTACCGTCAATTTCCTGTGCCTTGTGGCGTCTGAAATCTGGCTTTATTTCTAGATGCCATTGGAGTAATTATTTAAATTTGTTACAAAACATTCCAACAGACTATTACCTGTTTCTATTCTAAGACTTCCAAATGACACCAGGGATAAGAACGGATATGCGCTAAGATGAAGCAGTTTCCACGAGTCGAACTATTTAATTGTAGATTCACTTTTCTAAATACATAACTTCCTTTAAATTAGCAACTTTTATCTTCTTGAAATAACCTTTTTATTTCTTTTTCAAATTTAGGTATCACAGAGCGGCTCTTCTGCAGATGGCAGCAGCGCTTCGGAAACAGGGTGAACTAGGCGACGCGCATGACTACTGCTCGGTGAGTCCAAAGAGATACCTTACATTTCATCATCCATCATAAGAATAATTGGAAATAGTGACGTCATTTTTATAAAACAAAATCGCACGAAGTTTATTGATTAAGACAAAAAAAGACCGTCACGCAGGTGCTTCATGATTAAGCATATTCCTCAGAAAGTTGGCTAATGTAACCCGCTTTCCTGAAGAATTTGCGGGTATTTTCTGAATGGGGCCCGCGGACCTGTAAATGTCCGCTATTTTCATTAATATAATAAAATTATTTATATATTGTGCTTTAATGCTAACTGGTTTCTAAAACCCAGGTATAATATTATTATTAGTATCGTATCTGTCAATATTGTATAAGCCTATTGTGATATAACCTATAAACTTTACTTTTAGTCTGCGTTTTCTCCCTGCCTCCTTTAGGGAGGAATCCCGCTTGTAAGGTCGACATCATGACGCAATCCGGAAGAGCCGACTAGAGAATTTTAGAGCCAGTAGAACACAAATATAATGGTGGTTCAATGTTGTGTGTGTGTGAGTGTGTGTGTGTATATATATACATATATATATATATATATATATATATATATAGTCAAATTTGATGAATACAATGAGAATTCCTGGTTAAAACCATTTTTTTAGCAATAAGGTAAGTGGTATAAAATATTGCGTTAAAAACTGTGAGATCTCTACACGGGGAGAAAACGGTCAACAAAAAGGGGTTTTGAGATCAGAACTATTAATGAAATGGAAAAGCAATATTTGAGCAGTTTATTAGGTATATAAAAATGCTAGTTCAAACGCGATTGAACACCCACGGTTAGGGTGGTTTTTCCCTCCTGTCACCGGTGCTCTTTGTCGACCTAGAGCCATTACAAAATCATAAATACATTGCGCATCCTTGACATCAAGCGAGATTAAGCTAATATGTCCAATGCGAAGCCAAAAGTAATTTTACGAAACTAAGGATCTAATTTGGTAAAGTTGAGGTTATAGTGCTAGTCAGCCACCTCTGCAGTGGATGCAATCTCACTCAGACATTCCCAGTCCAAAACTTTCCTCTTGTCCAAGGACAGCTGAACTAGTTTCAAACTTGGTCTACGTATAAACTCAAAACTAGTTTTAATTCAAAGTTTATATCTCGATGGCTAGTTGTAGTTTCCAACAAGGCTCGATGCACAACTCCGCCCATCCAATTTGAATTTTATACAATCTCCTTAGAAAAAATCACTTCTCCAGATGGCACCATTCTTTCCTTTACAACTATGCTGCAGTTTATACTTGAACAAATAATCAATAAGTTTAGATTGGGAGAACTATGCTCTAATAATCAATCTGAAGCTACAGTAGTTCTAAAGCCTATACACAAATTCCATCTAACACTGATAGCCAACTGCTCTTACACTGAGGCCCAGCACACACGGTTTGACTGTTCTGCAACTACAGTAGCAAACCAGTTTGCAACTGAAAAAGAACTGCTGCTCGCACACAAGTGTATTGACAAAGGGCTTGTTGTAAATCGGCGTCACAAAAACAATGGTCATCCGTTGGCCAGATTATTCTCCAATGCGAGATCGGAGAAAATAACCCCCATATTAACCCCCCCCCCCAATTGACCTTGAAATGTTATTCAAGGTCAAATTTTTTATAGCATATTTCGAATCTACGAGTCATGAGGACATCTTGTAGTAATAAAAAATATGAGTATATTGAAAAACGACCCTCCCAGCAGCAATCATCGGAGGACCATAATTCATATTTTACAATTGACAGGAATGCCTTCATGAGACTATTTTTGAACATTATCAAGAGCTGTTCGCCATAAGCTTTCAATCAATCGCTGAAATTACGCATTCCGGATTTCACACGTCATGTATGAATTTCATGAACTCGTACAACGCAACTTCAATCGCGAGCACACAGTCAGGGTTGGGCAAAACTAACGTTAGTTACCTAAACTAACGTTAGTTTTCTCTAACTAAAACTAAACTAATGTGGTATTTTTAGTTTTAGTTTAGTTTTAGATTTGTTTAATTATTAATCATGTGGACTCCGTTTTTAGTAATGTAATTAGTTTAGTTTAGTAAAAGAGACCTAAATTTGTGATTTTAGTTTACTAATTTAGTTTATCAAAGAACATATGTTTTCAAATTACGAGAAAAAGCCACAATTTCTTATTCTTAAGCAAGTTCTATTTGTTTTTATAATTTACTTAAGTATCGAAATAACATATGATTTATATTAATTCATGTTATTTTAGTAAAACTAAACTAAACTAAAGCTTTAATTTAGTTTTTAGTCAATTCACAAAGATTTAGTTTTAGTTTAGTTAAAATCCATTAATTAGTAAAATTTTAGTTTTAGTTTTTTTTAGGTTGCAATTTTTAGTTTAGTTTTAGTTTATTCCAAAAAGTGAATTTAGTTTTAATTTTAGTTTTAGTTTTTAGTTTTGCCCAACATTGCACACAGTTGTATGTGACTGGTTTCAGATGGTCAACAACCAGTTGCGTCGTGTGTGCCTCACCACTCAGTAGTAGTATCGTTTTTATTCCTTTATATTAGTTCTGTATTTAAATTTTAACGTCGATTATAATTAACTCAACATTTTAGGACGTGTAATCTATAGGCCACCATCCATTTCTAGCCAGGATAGGGAAGATGACCTTTATGTTTTTCCACAGGAAAGCCACCAATCCATAGTGGGAATCGAACGCACAACCCTTGGCACGAAGTGTTAATTGCCCACGCCTTAACATTCATGGACACCGGGCCTACAATATTTATTTCATATAAGTGTTCTCCACTTATCCGTAGATACCAGATATTTATAAGAATTTATCACTTCACATTACAGATGTTATGTAAGTAGTAGGTTAACATTTTGAATCATGGTTCGATTTAGTCTTGGTTGTTTACTTTATGCTGTACTTTCTGGATTCTTGGTGTCGCGTGGAGAATATCTCAGATGCAACCACTGCTTTCTAGATTGTAGCACATTCAAGACACAAGATTGTAATAGATTCGACAACTCCTGCAGGGTATCTTTGGTCAGGTTTCCTGGTTTACAAGAAATTACACAAAACTTTGAGTGTGGTTATTGTAATATTTTACGTGAAGTCCCGGTTACCTTGACGAGGAAGTGGTTTTCTGCAGGGAATGCGGCACGGATCTGTGCAACACCAGAGATTTGTTGCCACCAACTACTAAAGTCATTACAACTACTAGAGGCACTACAACCACGAGAGGCACTACCACCACGAAAGACTAGAGGCACTAAAATTACTAAAGTCACTGCATCTACTAGAGACACTACAACTACTAGAGTCACTAAATCTACTAGAGGCACTACAACTACTAGAGTCACTAAATCTACTAGAGGTATTACAACTACTAGAGGCACTACAACCTCGACAACAACAATCTAAGCCACGGAGTGCCCACGCTAAATTAATATAATAAAAAAAATACAATTTAATGTTACAAGTAACTTTATTCGTGAAATTCATAAAATTTGTATAGAATCATAGCCTGGATTTGTGTGAAAGATGATTGGGCGCAAAGAGTTGAAGACGCCTGTCCTTTTTCTCTAGTGGGTGTAGTACCTCTAGTGGGTGTAGTGTCTGTAGTAGTTGCAGTGTCTCTAGTAGTTGCAGTGCCTCTAGTGGGTGTAGTACCTCTAGTAGATGTAGTGCCACTAGTAGTTGTAGTGCATCTAGTGGGTGTAGTGCTTCTAGTAGATGTAGTGCCACTAGTAGTTGTAGTGCATCTAGTGGGTGTAGTGCCTCTAGTAGTTGTAGTGCCTCTAGTAGTTGTAGTGCCTCTAGTAGTTGTAGTACCTGCAGTGGTTGTAGTGCCTCTAGTAGTTGTATTGACTTTAGTAGTTGTACTGCCTCCATTGGGTGTGGAGTGTGTATTAAAAGAGAGAGTGGGAACGTTTCCCCTCCGTCAAGGACGCAGGGTGGGGGGAGGCCTGGATGACGTAGTTCCCCCACCACCCGTGTAGCACGACTCAGCGGCCGGACTATAGAAGGGAGTTGATCTTGTAAACTCTGCATAGTTAGCGGCTTGGATTAGTCCTGCCGAAGCCCGTGAACCAGACTGTCCTTAGCTATTTGCATATGAATACTTTCGTACACTCGAGTTTTGTGTTAATCGTGAGCCACTATAGTGTGAGCCACTATAGTTTACCATTATAGAAAGTTGATATGTTATTTTAATTATCAATTTAGGATATTTAATAAAATAATAAAAACCCAAAAACCTTTCCTATTGTTGAAAAGGTAAAGATTGAAACTGCCACAACAAAAGGTGAGTAGGGTTAAGGTCTGCACTAGGCAGAGTGAGTGGGGACTGGGAGGGTAGTAGAACTGGCAACGTCGAGCCCCATCTACGCTATCCCCAAGTGACAAGTTATATTTTCCACACTATAATCCTAGTACTCTCATGACTAACAACCTTACTATTTTTCTTTCCTTTTTAATTGTATTGATTATCTATTTATTTTCTCCTGCTGTTATTTTCTTTGTTTTGTTAAGATTTGTTAGGAATGCTACTATTTATCAACTATAAATCTATTATAGCTAAAGCTACGATTTCCTGTAAAATCCTTTATGTATACAAAATAAGAATACATTGGTAACGTTGTGTGATTTTGCAGGAAGCTACGCGTCTATCGTTGGTATCTGGAGACCAGTGCACCTATGCGAAAAGTATCAGAATCATGGGCGACATCTATCGGAAGAAGTCTGAAATAAGTGTAAGTACACGGTGATGTCATTAATTTATGTGAAAACATTTTTTTAATTTTATCATTCAGTTATTCAATAAACTGACTAACAGTTTTTGTATACCTTCTGGTGGACCTCTTCATCCCTCCCTCTGAATGTCCCTGAAATATCAAAACAGAAAAACCAAAAATATTTCTATGTTTCTGTTGGAAACATTTAGGGTTTTGGACAAATTTGTTAATTATAAATGAAAATTCTAAGAAATTAGTTTAATACCGTACATCTTCAATAATAATAACATCTAAGAAATATGTTAAATAATATAGCTCAGAGAGATAATACAATCTGAACTTAAATCCTTCCTTAACTAATCAAAAATCAAATCCAGGAGTGCTTATGTGAACATGGATCAGTTTTTTAAATGTGGCGAAAGTTCGATTTTTCAACTAAAGTCCCGATATTTTTCAAAATTAAAAATCTTTTTTTTTTTTCTTTATTACAAGAAATTATGAACGAAAAATGTTTTTCAAATCGGATGGTAAGGTAGTGCCTTCAACTTTCCCCGATCAACTTCAAATTTTAACTGCAGATTCCTATTGATATTTGCGAGAATTGATATATATATTGTAGTGATATTTTCAATATAAATGGATTACGTTTAAATAATGAACCAAGAAATATCTTACTACATCTTAAGCGGCCCCTACACGGTGAGTAATAATGACATTATGAGTAATGTCATTACTACTCAACTCTCGTCATTCCATATCATCATTACAATGTACACCTTACACCGTCATTCCATATCATCATTACAATGTACACCTTACACCGTCATTCCACGGATCATTTTTAATGTCATTACTTTACTTCAGTATGCATTGTCATCTCCGTGACAGAAGCGTTTTGTTAATAATGGATCCTCGCAAAGTCGCCTGTGTAGCTATAATCGCGACACAAGCCACAAAAAAACATGTGAAACGTTCGTAAAGGCCTTAATATGACACATATCCTTCCAATCGGGGCGTTTCCAAGTGTTCTGGGACCGACGTTATGTGCAAAATGTTTACATTTTATTTTTATTTGGATAACCATTTTTCGCAAGTACCTTTTGAGATAATACAATAGTCATTTATATGGTCAGAAAAAGGAGTCTTTCTTCTTTTGAAAGATTTCAATGACGTAAAAATCGGATTATCTCAAGGGGAGATATTGAATTTCAAAACGTCACATTACTTTTTCGCTTACAAATTTTTATTCTCTTCCAGACTGGGAAAAATCATTATTTTTTTGTTTTCAATATTATTCACCACATTAGGGTTTCTTGGGGTGCTGATTTTAAATCTGCTATTATTTTTTATGTAAAAAAATGTATAATACTAGTTTACTTGAAAACGTAAGCATATTTTTGAATATATTTGACGAAATATAAATTATAATGATTAGATAGTTAGCCGTCGAGGTGATAAGTAAAGATGGAATGGTTGGGATTCGGCTAAATAAACCTCAATATGATTTTTGTTTTAAAAAAATCTATATTTTGGACGTTTCGGCTACTCATTGGTAGCCTTCGTCAGCTAAAATGACAAAAAAGAAATTAATACAGAAACAAACAAGAAAAATTTATAATTGTGATAGTTAACAGAACTATAGATACAATTTAACTTATAACAGAAGTTGCTGTTTCCAGTTACATATACCCCTTGCAGATTCCTTTTTTCCTTAGACACTTTCACAATGGTTACTTAATTGCCAACCTTGGTCTTCCTCTGCCGCTCGGCATTTCCATTGGTATGTAGTATCTTATTTCTTTGTAAAATTAATTAATGTTACTATTAGCTACTATATTTGTCATTGGTATATAGTTCTCTTATTTCTTTGTAAAATCAATTAATGTTACTAATTACTATTAAAATCAATTACTGTACCTATTTTCTTTTTCATTCTACTCATTCTAAGAATTTAAAACGATATGTTCTGTTATAAGTTAAATTGTATCTATAGTTCTGTTACCTATCACAATTATAAATTTTTCTTGTTTGTTTCTGTATTAATTTCTTTTTTGTCATTTTAGCTGACGAAGGCTACCAATGAGTAGCCGAAACGTCCAAAATATAGATTTTTTTAAAACAAAAATCATATTGAGGTTTATTTAGCCGAATCCCAACCATTCCATCTTTACTTATCACCTCGACGGCTAACTATCTAATCATTATAATTTATATTTCGTCAAATATATTCAAAAATATGCTTACGTTTTCAAGTAAACTAGTATTATACATTTTTTTACATCAAAAATAATAGCAGATTTAAAATCAGCACCCCAAGAAACCCTAATGTGGTGAATAATATTGAAAACAAATCATATTGAGGTTTATTTAGCCGAATCCCAACCATTCCATCTTTACTTATAAATTATAGTTAACGATTATATTTTCTTCTAATCTACTCTATAAGACAAATGAATTGGTAAAAGAATCACGTCAATATTATTTTCTAAAGTCGATATAAAAAATAAAGCACTTTCAACCTATTTATATCGTCGATACAAATGCAAAGTAACGAATGTGAAAAGTTGTTGGTACTTTATAGATGGCTTTATATATATTTTATTCTATGATATATTTTAATTAGACTTAATGCGGATTCGTTACTTTGATATATATATTACTTTTATAAGGGGTCTCCCGTAGTCTAGTGGCTAGCACGCTGGATTCATAAGCGGGAGATGGTGGGTTCGATTCCCACCTCCGGCAGGAATTTTCTCATCTCAAGGCTCGCTGGGAAAATTCCTCGCTGCACCCTGGACGTCGGCGCTAATGACTTAGAAGTAGATGCGCCGTAAAAAAAAAAAAAAAAAAAAAAAAAAAAAAAAAAAAAAAAAATTTACTTTTATAACTATAATGTTACCAAGGTAGAGTCATACATTTCAATTCATCTTATTTTTTGCCCTTTCTACTCAATCTAGTTTAACCTTTACATCTGTTTTACCTAGTTACAGCTGGAGATAGACTGAGTAATGACGGATTAATGATGTAGCGCTCCCTACACCATCATTACTAATGACAGTATCCCCTCCACTTTCAGTAATGATGAAGCCGACATCAGAAAATCCGGATTCACATCATTACTGTTCGTCATTCCAACTTTGTCCACCTTACACTGTCATTATTACTGTCATTTTGATAAGGTAATGTCATTATTACTCACCGTGTAGGGGCCGCTTTAGTAATATAAAATGCTGACTGAACAAAAATTTCCTCAATCTGAAATCAAGAAGGCCGGGCAGATCGTCTTTCGTTTTTTAGAGTAAAATGAGGAATAGAGAAAGAAGATTCAAATTGTTTTCTGCTAGGAGAGTATCCTAAAGTGTTTGTTGCGAAATAAGTTTTTGAATTGAAGATATATCAAGAGAATATTAATTGGACCTTGAGCTACGCCTGTGGATATAATGTAATTTATGTTCATAGTATATAAATTTTAGTATTTATGTTCATAGTATATAAATTTTATATTATTCTGTGGTAGTATGATGTATATCACTAACCACGTATTGTTTTTTTTAAAAATATAACTCTAAATCTGTATAAGAACCCAACACGACCCGTTTTAATAGAAAAATTAAATTTCAATTTCATTATATTTCGATATAAAATTAAATTAAATTTTTTTTTGTATATATATATATATATATATATATATATATATACACACACATATATATATATATACATATATATATATACATATAATATCATTCCCTAGTGGGCCCGAGGGCCCGATAGGATTTCGCCAACTAAAATTAATGCAGTTTTGACAAGTTTGATTTTCTTTGTGTCAAGACTGTTCTTTGTTTTAGCACAACAAATTTGTTTTGAAGGTCGCTGAAATCGAATCCGAGGCCTATTTCACCCTATCAGCCGAAAATGAAGTTCATTTCAAGGACAAATATGTCTATTTTGCAAAAAAAAAAAAAATAAATAAATAAATAAAAGAAAGAATTTTGTTTGTAGATTCATTGTTTGCAAAATAAACATATTTGTCCTTGAAATGAACTTGATTTTGTGCCGATGGTGTAAAACTGATCTCGGATTCGAATTCAGCTAGCCTCAAAACCATGGAAGCTCTAGTTATTTCTTCTTTAACGACATCATAGGAAATTTGACCTTCAAATGCTCTTAAACCTGACATTATGGGGGGAAACGAACTCTGGATTCGGATTCAGCGTGTCGATATACGCAAGAATATATGTATGGCGTCTTTGGAAAATACCATTTTTTTGTGTGTGTGTGTGTGGCCTGTTTTATTATTGTTCTGGTTCCCACCTTACTGTTTCTCTCTCCAGTGGCGTCCTTGTTATGGTTTTGATATTCCGCCACCTATTGAGCTTCAATATCATAACCATAACGAGGACACGTAATCCCAAGATGTTTAAAGGAGAAAATGTTCCATTATTGTTCCGACAGAATGCTTACAAGCAGTACGAGAGCGCCATGAGCACAGCCTGCTTGATGGGTGACAGGCTCTGCCAGATGGAAGCTATGGACGGAGCTGCTCGTTGTCTGGAAGCACTCCGACTTCAGCAGAAGATCTGTAATTGTCGGCCTCTAGAGTTCAATACCCGACTACTAGAGGTCGCCATGGCCATTGGAGCAAAGGTAAGACTTAAGGATCAAAACCTGTTATATTCAAGATTTCTCTCTAAGAGGACAGTAACCTATGATTGATTACGTTAAATTAAATCCTGTCTTTCCTTGTTCATATTTTATATAAAATTTTTCATGTTATCTATTTTTATAATATTTTCTTATTTTTGTTTTATATGTTTACATGCGTTTTTATATGTATACATATAAGTTGTATATATATATATATATATACACACACACATATATATAAGTACACTCACAAATTGCTCTAGTCAATTGAATTCTTGTCAATTTTTTGGTTTTTGATGTATAGACTGACTAAGTTCTTTTATTGGTGCTTCTCGCCTGTGCCTTAGGTGCGAAGTTCACAAGCAAACAAAAAAAAATACAATTAAATTCAATTAATTTATTCTCAACAAAAATTGAAATGCACAGGAATATTTACTCTACTGAGAGGATATTGTCACTGTTTTATTCATAAAATATCTTTTCTGGATTGCTACTCAACCACTACAATTTTTAAAAGTATTATACTATTGAATGTTGACTAAATATGAGCTAAATAAGCTTCAAGAATTATAATTTAAAGATTACTTACATTAATCAAATGTAAATTTGAATGTGGAAAACTGTTTTTTCTTTTTCTTTTTTTTTTTCTTTTTTTTTGTCATTCATTTTATTTTAAAAGTTATCTAAAACCATTTTTGAGAAGTTAGGTAATACCTAAATTGAAGATTGGGTTGGAAACAAGTTTCTGACGTCACACACCGCGCCATCTTGGTTTACTCCGCTTAGTATCGAACGTCCTTCTGTTTGCTCTCTGGCCCTATCCCAGTGTGAACGACTCGTTTTAGAGCTAACTTCATTTTGCAGAGTAGTTCACGTGTTTTGATTTGTTTACATGTTACTTTTAGATTAGTTGTTTTCTCTTTCTGATTTACTATGTTCTAGAATTATGGATTCCTTCGATATTTTTAAGAAGTTAACTAAAGGCGCTAAATTCCAGAAACAACCATTCAGCTTACGAATTAACCAGCCCGTAGAAGTTCAAAACCCATTCTCAGCGAAGATTAAGGAAGAATCTGACTCAGAGGATTCATCAACTAACGAATGTGGAAATGAATTATTAAAATCTAAAGAATTAAATAAAAACCATAATTCTTATGGACAATATGCAGTTAATGGGAAGTATGATTCTTATTCATTTCAATATAAAGATGAAGTCAACAGGTTTAGGAATGATCATAACATATCCGTTAAAGGAAGTAATATACCAGATCCCATAAGAAGTTTTCTTGAACTGGAAAAATACAATGTGAGCCAACAAATAATAGGAAATGTTCTAGGTTTTGGTTATCGCGAACCAACTCCAATTCAGATGCAGGCCATTCCTATAATGGGTGAAGGTAGGCAGATTTTGGCATGTGCTCCAACTGGATCGGGTAAGACACTTGCTTTTTTAATTCCAATAGTTGGGAGTTTGAAAAAACCAAGCCGAAAAGGTTTCAGAGCTCTTATTGTATGCCCTACCCGGGAATTAGCTAGACAGACATTCAGGGAGTGTGTGCGGTTATCAGAAAACACAGGGCTCAAACCACACATCATCACTAAAGTTAAGGAGAATAAATTTGGGCCTAATTTTTCCAAGAAGTTCGATATACTTATTAGTACTCCAAACAGATTAGTGTTTCTCTTGAAACAAGAGAATCCAATTTTAAATTTTAGTTCTGTTGAATGGCTTATTGTAGACGAATCTGATAAACTATTTGAAACCGGGAAGAGAGGATTTCGAGAACAATTAGCGGAAATATACAGGAATTGTACTCATGAGAATGTGAAAAGAGCCATGTTCAGTGCTACATACACTCCACAGGTAGTTAAGTGGTGTAGTAAAAATATTAAAAATGTTATAGCTGTTACAGTAGGTCACAGAAATACTACTGTTCAAGATGTCGAACAAGAATTAATTTTCGTCGGTGATGAACATGGGAAGATGTTGGCTTTCCGTGAGCTCGTTCAACAAGGCTTGACTCCTCCTGTGCTCGTTTTCGTTCAATCCAAGGAACGTGCTAAGCAATTGTTCAATGAATTGATATTTGACGAAATAAATGTCGACGTTATTCATGCAGATCGAACCCAAACTCAGAGAGATAACGTAGTGAGAGCTTTTCGCGAAGGAAAAATTTGGGTCCTTATTTGTACAGAACTGATGGGTCGTGGAATAGACTTCAAAGGAGTAAAGCTTGTGATTAATTACGACTTTCCTCCGTCAGCTATATCGTATATTCACAGGATTGGTCGAACAGGTAGAGCAGGAAGGCCAGGGCGAGCTATAACTTATTTCACAAAAGACGATAAGTTAACTTTGCGAAGCATTGCTTCAGTGATGAGGGAGTCTGGTTGTGACGTTCCTGAGTACATGTTGAAATTGAAGCGACTTAAAAAGTCTGAAAAAATTAAATTGAAATACAAATCTGCCCCTGATCGTAAAGCTATCACCACCCGACCAAAACCTCTGAAGAAGGCCCTCAAACGAAAACCCACCTCCGATAATCCTCAGAATGATGGAGTAAAGAAGAAAAGGAAGGATACTAATGGTGTGCGACCGGATAAAAATAAAAAAGATAAATAGTTTTTAGGAATAGGAGTTCCATTAATTTGTCTAACTTCTGTAAATTTTGTACATAAAAAGAAATATGTATATTTTTTATGACTGATCCCTTTTTTATCTTCTTCAACATGAATTTTATTTATTAATAGCCAACTAAAGTACTAAACTGCTAACTAAATAACAAATTGCTTGTTTGAAATCCACTATATTTTAAACATAGAAATGTAAAAATAGAAAGGATGGTCGTCTTTATGGATTCTTTCTCTAAAGATTCCAATATTAGCAAGTCCATTCGAATGGAAAGGCTACAGTGTAAGAATTGAGGAATATGCAACCCTCGGATACTTCTTTTTAAGGACATCCACCGTGCGAAGCGCAAAGGTCGACCAAAGCTACAACGGGAGGAAGGTGTTGCTCCGGATACCAGCGCCCTGCAACGAGTCGGGAATCGGAAGGCTGCAGCATTGAAGAGGAATTGGCAAAGGCTGATACAAGGGGTCTTAAATTGGGGCCTGCTGAAGAAGATGAAGAAATAAAGGGAAAATTAAATATCACTAGTTCTAACTAATGATTTTTTATTTATGTTTAATTGAATATTCCTTTTTGCAGCACCTCTTAAATCTAAATACATAATTTTATAAAATGTGAATGTTTTCAATAAAGCAGTAGTCTCAGCCAAGGATTTATGTTTTTATTAACCTCTTCATTTTTATTTATTTATGTTTATATGTTTTGCTTGGAATAATGAAATTGTATACAGTGTGAATATCCCACTCAACAAATTATGAAAATTCTTCCTCAGTTTTAATGTTCTCTCTCAAAATTTATGGACCTTAATATGAAATTTAAAAGTTATAATAGACCTTAACATGACTTAATTTAAGATGCCTGATGATGAACCTAAACAGGTTCAAAACCTCGCAAATATAAGTTAACGTTTTAAACAATTTTGGGGAGCAACTCATGAAAGTTATCTCTGAGTGAAGCCTAGAGTCCAGAGTGTGGTGATAGGGATGGCTATTTTTATAATTATTTTCTCGTTCAGTGGCATAGAGATGGTAGGTCATCATGTAAATGTATTTTAGTTCCAGAAGGATGTGTTAGTGGGAGGAATTTAGGCTCAGAGGTAGAGCTTTTCTCTCTCATTATGGAGGAGCTGAATTCAATACTCGAGCGTGCTCTGAAAGATTTTATCTTCTAGTGTCATGGTTGAAGGGTTTGAATCAGGTTACCTCTCCATCCCTAGGCTCGCTCGGTATTTAATGGGAACCTGCAAAGGGGAAAAATCAGGTGGCCAGAGCATAGTACCAACCAGACTATCTCCCTAGTGTGTAATTGACACCAGTGACCTAACTAAAATCAGACACCCGTGAGCAAAAAGAATAACTTGTAGGTACAAGTGCTTAGTTGACAAGTACTAAACTTGTATACACTATGTGTTAGGGTAAATTTGTGTTTTCCAAAATCAACCATTTTCGTTTTATTATATAAGCTCTATGTCAAATATTGCATATTAAATTTATTTTTTTATTCTTGTGCACCCGCTACAACCATTAAACGTACTTACAATTACAATATTTAATTATGCAACATTACATATAAAGCTTATGAAACAGTTAATTAATTCATATTTTATAATAATATAAAAATTAAATTCATATAAATAACTTAATATAAATTTAACTCAAGGAAGAGACGGGAAGTAATAATAAACAAGTAATTAATTTTGCCCAAGAAAATACATATATGGGTAAAGAAAAAAACACATTGCATATTACTGTCTATTAAATTAAAAAAATATATATATTTTTTTTTTTATATCAATTATTGTGCGTAAGCTGCTGAGGCCATGAGCACACAAAAATATATATTAAATTTAAAAATATTCAATAGCCTATTAAATTAAAAAAATATTCAATAGCCTATTAAATTTAAAAAAAAAATATTCAATAGCCTATTAAATTAAAAAAATATTCAATAGCCTATTAAATTAAAAAAAATATTCAATAGCCTATTAAATTAAAAAAAATATTCAATAGCCTATTAAATTAAAAAATATTCAATAGCCTATTAAATTAAAAAAAATATTCAATAGCCTATTAAATTAAAAAAAAATATTCAATAGCCTATTAAATTAAAAAATATTCAATAGCCTATTAAATTAAAAAAAAATATTCAATAGCCTATTAAATTTAAAAAAATATTCAATAGCCTATTAAATTAAAAAAAAAATATTCAATAGCCTATTAAATTAAAAAATATTCAATAGCCTATTAAATTAAAAAAAATATTCAATAGCCTATTAAATTAAAAAAATATTCAATAGCCTATTAAATTAAAAAAATATTCAATAGCCTATTAAATTAAAAAATATTCAATAGCCTATTAAATTAAAAAAATATTCAATAGCCTATTAAATTAAAACATATTCAATAGCCTATTAAATTAAAAAAAAAATTCAATAGCCTATTAAATTAAAAAAAATATTCAATAGCCTATTAAATTAAAAAAAAAATATTCAATAGCCTATTAAATTAAAAATATTCAATAGCCTATTAAATTAAAAAATATTCAATAGCCTATTAAATTAAAAAAATATTCAATAGCCTATTAAATTAAAAAAATATTTTGTGCAGATATTTAATTTTGATGTTTTTATTTACAGCATTTATGCATTAGATGTTTGTTTCTCTTTTCCCTGTCCTAATCTAATGTTTTTACAGTTTCAAAGTTGAACGTATACAGAAATAACTCCTTTGGAAGGAGGCAATCAATATTGGCACTTCCTACTTTGGAATACTTTTTTGTCCTTTAGTTGGTTGGGGAAGAAAGTGTTTGTGCTCTAGGATTAGGTTGGAAGGACAATTTGGAATGAATGGTTAGGGAACAGGATTTTCCCAATTTTTGAACGAATGGGATGTTGAGGTCATTAGTAATAATAATAGAGCCTTTAATTGTGTTCTTAATTTAACAATAAAATTAAATTACAATAAATATATACAAATAATTATAAATAACTGAAAATAAAATAACAATTGACGTGTCAAGGATTATCCACAGGAATTTTCGAGGGTTAAACCATTTCCACTATAATTTTCATTTGATCCTCAACCCAGCCATTTCTATCCATCCGCTAACTAAATTTCATTACATGACGTTTCGGCCTCAGGGCCATCCTCATAAAACTTCACCCATATGTCCACATATCACTAACCCTACTTCAACAAGGACCTGTCATCACTTTTAATCTTGAAACTCCTAACCTTTAAATTTTAATTACATTTAACTTAGCACCGTTTGACTTAGTTTGTCACCTCTTCTATAACTAAAAATTGTTTACATTTTTCTAACATTTAAGCTACAACAGACCATGTGGCCACAACATTCCACCATGGAAGGATAGAAATGGCTTAGGTGAGGATCAAATGTAAATTATAGTATAAAATAACAATTTCACTCTGTTGAGGTCATTATGGAGAGTTTTATTGGAAACGTAGTAAGGGGCGTTGGCTATTTTGTTTTGATGAAGGTCCCAGTAATCATCATAAGAGTCCTTATCTCCTGTTCAGTTTCGGTCTTTTCAGTCAGGTGTGTGGGTTCCAAGTGAGTCTACTGTCTAGTAATAATACCAGGTAGCGCACCTCGTTGGATATGGGGAGTTCGTAGCTGAATATGACGACTGGAGGGCAGGCTCTCACCAGCTTCAGGGTGAATGTTATTTGGCAGCATTTCTAAGGATTCGCCTTAATTTTCCACTTGTTACACCGGTACTCGACAGGCTCCAGGTGTTCTTGTAGATACAAGGAAGCTGTTACAAAATCAGGTGAGGAATAGTTGAAAGAGTGACTATTTTTATAACAAGATCAACTGAAGTATTTTTTTTATGTAATTCTGTCAAGATTTTTTACATGCAACATGTAGAGCATACTAAATAAATTATTACTGGAGAATGCTGCATTCTAAATGTGTTTTTTGGTCTACTGTCATATTAAAATCACAGCCTTGGAAATAGTTGCACCATCTTATAATATGTAAGTTTAAATATGTGAAAATGTTTGTGAATAAATGCTTTATAATGGCTATCAATGAAATAAATTGAAAACAGATTTTTTTTTTTTTTTTTTTTTTTTTTTTTTTTTTATGAAAAGATATTTTGTTTTCCATTCGCAGCTTTTGATACGGACAGTTCGAGTGAGACTTTGCAGAATCTACCAGAGCCTAGGCGATGAAGAGCACGAAGACGAACATGCAAGAGCAGCTCAGCGTCTTGAAGAAGAATTAGAACTGCAATGTGGAGCTTGCAACTTGCCGTTCGGCTACGATGCTGATTCTCTAGAAGCTCTTCCCTGCGCACATATCTTGCATGCTAGGTATTATTCTCAATGTTTTGACATTTAATAGTGAAGAGATAGTCAACTGTTGGTATTGAGAAGGTGTAGATGATCAAAGTTCGGTCATTTCTTAAATAAAACTACATTTTATAACTAAAATGAGTAATATTTATTTATTTACGTCCATTATAATTAACTCAGAATTTTTAGGATGGTTATCTGAATCATACCCCTTTCTAGACAGGAGAGGGCTGATGCCTTTTCTTTTTTCCAAAGAAAAGCCACCACCCCATAGTGGGAATCAAACCCACGACCCTAGACACGGATTGTTAAGTACTCACGCCTTAACACTCAGGCCAGCATTAATTGCTCTGCACCATGGAGGCTACAATTCAAAGGCGCGTCACTTTGAAATATAGCCTACACAATACGGAACTGTTCTCTCTCTCCTCCAAAGCCCTGAAGATGGCTTGTAATTCACCTCAAAACGTTAAAAAATAAATATTACGTTTTTTAGTTATGAACTGTAGTTTTATTTAACAAATGACTGAACTTTGATCATCTAAACCTTCTTTAGACATTTAAGAAGCCTGAGAATATTTTTCCCTACTTATTCATTCCTAAGTAATATTTTCTTTCAAATCTGTAGCGATAATTACTTGTCTGTAATCTGTCTAGATGTGCTCACGATATCGTGCGTAGAAGAGACAAAAAAAAGAAGAGAGTTTGCCCAGATTGTGAGAAATCTGTGAGTTCTCGCCTGTATCTTCATTGCGACGATGCTCACCACTCGACCTTCAGCCTAGCAAGTCTCCCTCTCCATGCTTCAAGCGCTGTCTAGCATAAGTCTTCTGTTAGTACTATCTGCTAAGCAGAAATAGTACTGACAACGAATAACTTCACAAGCAGAGCATAGCAAATGTTGTTTTTTGCTAAAAATGGGTTTTTGCTACCACTGAAATCACATATTAGTAAATTATATGCACTGAGTAAGCTGTATAATGCTGGAATTTTTGAAGTTATTTTTTTACCGTTAATAATTTTTTTTTTAATATTGGAATATGCTGATCTTATCCCGCAATTGTTACGAGCATATGCACAGTATCAGTGTGTCTGCAAGATTGTTTTCTACATCTTTATTAAGAAAAACAATTATATAGTAAACAATATCTCTACTTTAAATGTGAAAAGGCTAATTGTATGCCTTCATTTTTTATAAGCAAAAAGGATTAATAGGTCTATATTATTTTGTTGTCGTACTTTTTGGTAATTCCTGCAAGTGCTCATTTTATGGCTCAATCCAATTTAGCAATTAACATTGTACGATTAGGCTTCATTGAATATTTCAAAATCCACACAACATCAAAGTTGGTTTGACATTCTCTGATTTGTCTAGTGTGGATTATTTAATTAACTACCCAAAAATTTTAAAATACATTGTATAATTATTTTAATAATTAATAAAATTTCGGGACAGGGATCTACAGATTAAAGCCTTTTTCTAGCAAGTTTAGAGATGATGCCTTTCTTTATTCCAGTGGAAATTGAACCCTCAACCCTCGGCAAAAAGTTTTCACGCCTTAACACTCACGGCCATAACTTGTAAATAAATATCAATTATCCTTTAATTGATTAATTACTCTTTCCTATTTATTGCCAAAATATTGAAATATTACGAAATTTATTTTCACAAAGGTCAGAATATTACTGAAAGAAGCAATGAGGGGCTGAAAGTACCAACTCAAATAGGAACTTTGTGAAGAGATATTCAACCGTTGGTATAGAGAAGGTCAAGATGATCGGGGTTCGGTTATGTTTTAAATAAAACTACATTTTATAATTAAAATGAGTATTATTTTCTTTCCAATGTTTTGGCTTGAATTACAAGCCATCTTGAGGGCTAGGGAGGAGAAAGAGAACAATTCCATATCTGGATAAGCCCATGTAAATGGGAAAGATAGAGTAAAGGCAAATAATATTGGTAATTTTTGTAAATACATCTAAATCTTGATTTATTATTATTATTATTTTTCAACTAGACGACAAAAAATAGCAAGGAGTCTTTATTGACCAAAGGCTCAAGTGTAGTATTTTTAAAATTTCAATTCAATAATATAATAATATATATTTTGGTTTCCTATGTCGTTTATTTGAAACGAAGAGTCATCCTCCTATGAATAAAATCATTTATAAGGTTGCCACGACAATTAATACCTTGAGCCAGGATTATCATTTTTCTAATCTGGTATTGTAATGTTCTATTCATCTAAGACATAATTGGTACACAAAGTTAGCTAACGAAAAAGTTGCATAAATTATTGGATTCGTCTTTTTGACTAGGAATTTCATCAATAGGAATGTTTAAACGCACCAATCATTGTTAATTGCATCGATAGAAATGATTGTACGCACCAACTATCTATTCATTGTATTAAACGGGTTATGCCGAAGCTAAGGAGAATTGTATATATAAATAATTAGGTCTTCTAATACAATGTTTGTAAATAAATTGTTGCTTTGGACGGAAAAATGGGGAAATTTAAACTTGATGCGTGTTTGAATTTCATAGGATTGAATTCTCAAGGAATATTTCCTAAAAAAAAAAAAAAGAAATGCTTTTGCTACTCCATTGCTCAAATGTTTAATGTGAAAAATTAATGAGAATTTACAAATGGCTTAGTAACTTGTGGATATTACGTTTGGAATAAATTATAGTAAGATGAAAGGAATATTTTTCTCCTTCGGGAATGTACGTTTAAGTGTTTATCTTAAGCAAAATGTATTGAGTAATTCCATACTGTATGTAAATTATATAACAAGAAAATAATTTCTAAATGTAGTTTTAAGCCTGTATTGAATTAGATTTTAAAAATAAAAAATAAAGGGAAGAAATGTTGAATATTTCAATTAGTAACACATATTGTGTTCGACATATATGCACTCACTTTCTTGTCTTCAAGAGAT
Source organism: Gonocerus acuteangulatus (assembly GCA_946811695.1). Lineage (NCBI taxonomy): Eukaryota > Metazoa > Arthropoda > Insecta > Hemiptera > Coreidae > Gonocerus > Gonocerus acuteangulatus. The sequence goes on along the minus strand of OX328128.1, from coordinate 4,047,328 downwards.
GATTGATTACTTGGAGGGGGAGGGGGGATTTCTTAGCGTTTTAGCATTTTCTCAAGGAATGCCGCAATGGGCATTGAATTCAGGAAAGAACTTTTGAAATATTTCTTCAAATCTTTATCGATCCTACCCACTAGATACTGAACATTAATATATCAGCTCATCCCATGAGTTATGTCGGTTTTTTTATTTCTGTTTATTGTTGTTTGTTAAATCTGTTTATCTTCCCTCCTTTTCAATTTATTTTTGTTTATTACAGCATTAAATACACTTTTATTTTTCATGTTTTGGTTGGTGAAACTTATTTATTCTGTGCTGAAATATCATTTGAAATGAATCTCCCAAGACATTACTTACAATTTGTTATGCTTTGGGAATTCAATAAAGGAGAAAATGCTGTTTCAACTTATTGAAAACTTGAAGAATTATGTGGTGAAAATTTCATTAGTGAAGCGGTGTTTTCAAGAGGAAACGCAAAAACTACTAAAGATTATATGAGTTATGAACTTACTAAAGATATTGACATGTGTTATGAAGATGTGACTAGCTCATCGAAACTCTGGTATATTATCCAGTCCTCTCTCTCCCGTTCGTCAAACATCCATAAAGAAACAGCCTGTTGTTCCGGGAGCTTTTTCAACGGAGCCAACTCAGCCGAGTCTTTAATCAATTTTCGACGAAAGCTCGTCCGGAAACAGGTAGTTTTTCTCTAGTCATAACGGTATGACGACAAGCCTTCACGGCGAGGATAAAACAGGCCTGGATATTTTCCGGGAAACTGCTGGAATTGACAGTGTTGGTTCTACTAACCATGGAAGCTAAAGGCTTTTGAAAACCCACTATGTAGGTCAACCAGGGAGGCACTTTGTTTATATCTACCATATATTTGTCAAATACCATTCACTCACTGACCTATCATCACCCAGCCCAAACCACTTGACAGAAAATTTTGAAATTTTGCATGTACACTCCCGTTATGACGTAAACACTTGCTAAGACAGGATTTTTTGATATTCGAATTTTTAAGTATTTTTAGAGGGGTTTGAAGTTTTAGTTGGTTAGAGCAGGCAAGCCTAGGCAGCATGCGTTGATAGGGCAATAACAGAACAGCTGTATCTGTTTCATAGTATTATTTTGAATTGCGGTTAATTTCAACTATAATGGCAGACCTTGAATTACTAGAAATAAACTGTGATTTTGTCCCTCATAGAGTTTAAGGTGATGGTCCATCCGAGGTAATAATATCCCGGACCCTTGCACAGCCTCCTCACCCAGCAGCATCCCCAATCAGAACACTTCTTGATAATGCTCGCAAATATAATGTGAAATATAATAAATATAATGTGTGTTTCCAAATGATATCTTGGAAACATAAATTTTTAAATTTTAGCGTCCATTTATTATTGACAACAAATTTCTACCGGAACTGTGCAATAATAAACTACACAAAATTAAAGAGTAGCGTTAATTTTGAATATACATTATTTAATGTAATAAAATAGCTACTTATCTACCCTGATGAAGCCCGGGTATTCAGCTAGTAGGTAATAAACAAAACATATTTTCTTTTTAAATTTTTGAAAACAGCTGACATTTGAATATGTATGGGACTACACTTGAGGCCCCAAAAAGTCAAGAGGTCCAAGTCACTTTTTTGAAAAAAATGAATGGGTTGTGAACACCGTAATCTTGTGGACGGTAAAGAGATCTAAGTGATTTTCTTGACAATTGCTGCCACCTAGCTTCTGTTCTATTGAGTATTCTCAATTTTGTAATATTAAGTCCAGAAACGGCGCTAATAGCCAAATAGTTGATGCAAAGTTTAAAAAGAAAAAAAATTAAATCCAGAAGGAAATTAAGACGTCTATGTGCAGATTTTCCAATTCATTTGCATATTAATCATAAACCAGATGATGTACCTATTATGTACCATCGATAATAAACAGCTAAGGACCTGAGGATTCCTCTAGTACGATAGGAACTTTAAAAATATAGTTTTTGCTATTACCACATATGTTCAACTTTGACTATTTTATTCAAAATATTGAGTTTGTTACTTAGACCTCTTCGCCTCTGGGGTCCCCATATATTACCACCCTACACTACTTATATTTTGATTCTTTGATATAAAAAATAATTTTTTTCATGCATTCAACCATAATTTTCAACACTATATATATATATACTAAAATAAACAATATGCAAAAATACTTTACATTCTTAGGTATTAGTATTTCATGCTTATTCCCTAGATAAGAATTTAATTGAAATTGTGCATTTATATTTTACAATTAATCTTATTTTAATTTATGAAAAGAATGTTGAGTCTTAGCTCACTAAAGACGAACTTCTGCCTTCGACCATATCAAATTTCACCTGTATAATTTTGTAAAAATAGTTCAAAGTGGTGCATATATGTTTTAATTTATAATATATCAATCTAAATTAATGATTAATGTAAGCTAAGCAATTGATGTGATAAATTACATATTATTTTAAAATTTATTATTAAATTAAGTTATTATATTATTCAGTGAATAATGAAAATTCTTGAAACATCACATTAATTCTATGTTCTACAATACGTAGAAACTACTGTGAGTTACACTCTTTTGTCGGAAATTAATGTGTAATTATTAAAAATTACTCAAGTATACCAAGAAAGAAAATGTGTAAAAATATTATGATAGTACAATCCTCAATATTATGTATAAATAAAGATGTGTATATATATGCATAAAAATCTAAAATTAAATTATTGTTAACCGACATATTAGATAATTTATTGCATTGTTATTGTTATACGTCATTAATTAAATTTAAAAAAACGTTTTGTGGATACTATGTATTCAGGAAATTCAATACACTGTGAAAATTAGTTTGATTTTTTTTTCTCCCTTATATTTATATCAAACTGAATATTTGAAGCTTCTATTGCATGTTTGAGACATATATAGGAAGTAATTTTGGGAGGCAGGGGGAATAGTTATCTAACTAAAACACTATTACACCCCCCCCCCAAAAAATGTCTGAATTAAGTGATCATATTTAATTTTTTTTTGAGGTTTTTATGGCACATTTTCATCAATTAAAAAAATTCCTTTTGGGGGGCTGCAGCCCCCCACCTTATTTACGCCCGCGGTGTGAGTCTATTATCTTGAGGCATTTAGCAATTACCAAAGGTATGTAGCAATTGAGGCTGCACTCATCATTTTTGAAAAATTCTTCATGCTTCTTCAATCTTCATGAGCCTTCTGCTTGAATTCAGGAACATAAATATGCTTTAGGTCCACCCGACAAACCTATGTAATGTAATCTATAACATACAGTCTTCTTTTTCGTACATGGCCACCGCGCATGTGCGAACGCCAGTGGACACTTTTTTGTAACGTTTTTTTCCAGTTTAGTCACCTCGAAAGCATATTTATGCTAAAATAACACCTGTTAAAATGATGCCTCTCCGTCTCTCTCTCTCTCTCTCTCTCTTTCTTCGGTAAAAATGTGTTATAAAACCCCTAAAAATAAATTAAATAAGATCACTTAGTTCATATACATATACATATATAAATATATATATATATATAAATATATATATATATATAAATATATATATATATATAAATATATATATATATATATATAAATATATATATATATATATATATATATATATATATATATATATATATATATATATATATAAGGGACAAATTATATACATATATTATAAGTCTGAGAAATCAAGATGGGGTTAATGCAAAATATAACCAACAAAAACGGTATAAGTAACAAAAATACTCCCCAGCAAAATATATATATATGTGTGTGTGTCACGTCTCTTTATGAACTTTGAATGACCCTTGAGCAAGAGTTTGGAATGTTTTTAAAAATAAAACATAATCTGCTAGGATTGTTATGGAAGGGATATGGATCACATCTTCATAAAACTACTGCTTGGGTAAAAATAGTATATGTCTTTATTTAAGAAAATATTCATATTTCTCTTTCTCCAAATAAGTACTTGCTAAGTTGCTGTGGCATTTGCTGTGCCACGGATTTCAAGCAGAAAGTGGAAGCATTAGTTTACAATGTTAATCATGTAAAGGTCCTGTTAAAACAAGAAGAATTTCTCGAAGAAGACTTATAGCTTTAGCTCTCCGCCATAAGCAGCCTCATGTCTTCAGGTATTACGCTTCTTCAGTCAAACGATCAAAATTGTCCTCGTTCTTCTCATAGACTTCCTTTACATCTCGGAAGTGCGAATAGACAACGAGATAGAAGTATATTAACAGTGCTGAAACAAAAATAAAAAGTCGTTTCCAATTATAACAACATTTTACTTCACATTTTCTTTTGAAATTTCTATTATTTGTTAAATATCAAACATTATGAGCAAAACTTTTAAAATTTAGACAATGTTATAATAACAATTTTATAATGTAAAAGTCAAGCTAATGAACATGAAAAGTGTTTCTCACATTTTTAATTTAAAAAAAAGATCATCAATTAATTATTAAAATATTAACTAATTTATTATACAAAACAGTTGATATTTCAGGGTGAAAGGATAGGAACAATTACTTGGTACTTACAAGGTTATGCGTTGGCCACAATAAATCAACCCACACTCACTTAGTACTGTGCTAGGACATATACTGAGTTTCGGTATAATACACAAGAAAGAACGGCATGTATGAGAAAATTAGTAAATCAGGTCCTGAGTAAACCCCTCTTTATATGACCACAATGAATGAAATATAACAACAATTACGGCCTGTATGGGCAAACTACTGTTTTGGGTCTGGAGTAAAACAGAAAATTCCCCTTCCAGGTGGAGCGATTTTGGTTGGATGGTGGTTAATGAACTTGTTCAATCGTTTGCTAAGGGAATGCTACATACCAAGTTTCGTTGGGAAAAACAGAAAACTCTGGTGCGTATCCTGTTAACATATATATAAATTTTAACAGGGGTCATTTTCGGTATCTAGTAGGTAGGATCGATAAAGATTTGAAGAAATTGTTTGAAAATTCTGTCTTGAGTGCAACCTCAATAGCTACATCCTTCGGAGGAAAGTGCTAAAAGTAAAAATAGCAGACGGAATACTGAAGGACCTTAAAGAAGCGTGAAAAGACAATTTTCGGAATACAGAGAATGTATTTGGCCTCTGCAAGGATATAAAGCTACATGTCCAAACAAAACTCAACGAGCTGCCAATGAATCTTATCGTGTAGAGGCAAAGAGTTAAAATAAATAAAAATTTGTCTGAACTCAGACATACGATTTGAGTACAGACATTTTGTAGATATGACATTAAAAATCATATCTCACAGCTGACGTGAAAGGAAAAACGTTACAAGAGACTACTGCCACACATTCCTATTACTTCATTGAAGTCCTCACAGATGTGAAGTTTAGATAAGAGCTTACTGACCATATTTTGGAGGGCGTGTATCTTCATAATTCTTTGTAAGTACTCCTTCTTTACTCTCATTGGGATAGTAAATAGAAAATAATAGCAATTAATGAAATAATTTGAGTAGTATAAGGAGGCCCAATGGCAGTGAGTGTTAAAGAGTGAGCACTTGACACTCCCTGCCAAGGGTCGTGCGTTTGATTCCTACTATGGGGTGGTAGCTTTTCTTTGGAAAAAAGAAAATGCATCAGCCCTATCCTGGCTAGAAAAGGTGGGACCCTATAGATAAGCTGTCTTAAAATTCATAGTTAATAATAATGGACGTTAACATTTTAATAATTTGAGTAGTATAAAAATAATTTAAACTCACATTCCAGAAGAACTGCTACACAATACAAGAGGAAAAGGTTAGTTGAATAAAATGCAATTCCAACAAATTTGACTAGCATGATTATTCCACCTAAAATAATCAGTGCCTTCATAATCAGCCATGGCATCATAAGGCAATGCGTTTTCTAAAAACCAAAAATTCTTATATTGATTATAAATTTAATGGAATTTCACTATTTTAACAGTTAGTTTATTACATCTTTATATGTTTCTATATATATATATATATATATATATATATATATATATATATATATATATACTAGCTGACCCGGCAAACGTTGTTTTGCCATATAAATAATTTCCTAGTAATTTCTAGTGTAGACAAAAAATAGCTTACTTATTGTAAGTATGTATGTATGTTAGAATGTGTATATTGTATGTATGTAAGAATGTGGTATATGCGTGAAATAAGCATGGAGCGCTGTGAACGATGAGGGAATATAAAAAGTCCGTCACGCAGGAGCTGCATAACTAAGCACTTTCCTCAGATTTTTTTTTAGTGTAGACTACATTACTGAATAATTTGCTGTAAATAACCTATATAAATAAAATAAAAACGTGAATAGTTCTGCTCATTTACATTTCTTATGAGGCCTGTTCAATTATTAATTTTGTAAATAATTTGCTTCCAGAGTTATGTTAATACATGATACTGTACTACTTAATAAATACACAAAAACTTCACATTCCGTCTTTTGATCTGACACAGGAACAGGATACAGTCCCCATAGTGGGAGATAGCGCTCCTTGTAGCGCCTTTGCGAACCTACGTCTGGCTGGCTAATTGTAATGAAACAGAGTTTAAAGTAAACCCTCCTTTCCAATAGACCGATTTACTTTATTTTTACAACACTTCTTTCTCATGAGATACCCACAACGCATACCACATTTCGTTACAATACAGCAGAAATTACAACCGTTATGAGTATATTAGTACTTTAGGTCCGGAGTAAACCCCCCCCCTCCAAATAACCCGATTTAGTTTATTTTTACAACCCATTTTTCTCTGTTGATTACCACCACGAATACCA